>RYFJ01000056.1:600000-905247 GCA_003991445.1 Oryza meyeriana var. granulata
TGCATGGACCTTCTCTGGGTTGGGCTCGATGCCGCGATGCGAGACGATGAAGTCGAGTAACTTGCCGGATGGCACACCGAAGGCGCACTTTTCCGGATTCAACTTCATCTTGAATCTTCGAAGATTTTGGAAGGTTTCTTTCATATCAGCAATGAGGTCTTCTTTGGACTTGGTCTTGATTACCACGTCGTCGACGTAGGCCTCCATGTTGCGCTCTATCTGAGTGTGTAGACACCGCTGAATTGCCCGTTGATACATTGCTACAGCGTTTTTCAAACCGAACGGCATAGTGATGTAGCAGTACGCCCCAAACGGCGTGATAAAAGACATCTTTAGGCAGTCCTCCTCCTTCAGGCTGATTTGGTGGTATCCCGAGTAGCAGTCGAGAAAACTGAGAAGGTCGCACCCTACAGTTGAATCTACCACCTGGTCTATTCTTGGTAAACCAAATGAGTCCTTGGGGCACGCTTTGTTGAGATCGGTGTAGTCGATGCACATGCGCCACTTACCGTTTTTCTTCCGGACCAGAACTGGGTTTGCCAACCAATCCGGGTGATAGACCTCCTTGATGAATCCGGCTACGAGAAGCTTGGTTATCTCCTCCCGAATAGCATCTTTACGGTCTTGAGCGAAGCACCGCAGCCGTTGCTTGACTGGCTTAGCGTCTGTCTTCACGTTGAGGGCGTGCTCGATCACCTCCCTTGGTACGCTCGGCATATCAGACAGTTTCCATGCGAAGATATCCTTGTTAGCTTGGAGGAAGGTGATGAGCGCGTCTTCCTATTTGGGGTTGAGTCCGGTCCCGACTAGAGCAGTCTTGGAGGGGTCGGAAGGGTCCAGGGGGATCTTCTTTGTATCAGAGTCCGCTGAAATTCCCGACTTCGCTGCTTTCTTGGCCAGAACTTGGTCTTCCTCGACTTCAGTTGTGACGGCTTGCCGAATGCTGTTGCGCCCGACTGCCGCCTCTTGGGTCTGAGCCAATTCACAACTCTCCTTGTCGCAGGTGAAGGCTTGCTTGACGTCACTGCAGAGGGAGAGGACTCCTGTTGGCCCTGGCATTTTGAGCACCATGTATGTATAGTGTAGTATCGCCATAAACTTGGCGAGCGCCGGTCGTCTGAGTATCGCGTGGTACACGGTCTCGTAGTCGGCGACCTCGAAGCAGATGTTCTCTGTGCGGAAGTTATCTCGCGTGCCGAAGGTGACTGGCAAGGTGATCTGCCCGAGTTGGGTTGAAGACAGGCCGAGGATTATCCTGTGGAAGGGCGCCTTACTCGGCCGCAGATCTGAACGAGGAATCTTCATCTCATCTAGGGTCTTGGCGAAGAGGATGTTGAGCGCGCTGCCTCCGTCTATCAGAACCTTCTTCAACTTGATGTTCTTGACGACCGGGTCTAGGACGAGTGGATAACGTCCCGGGTGCGAAACCCGATCTGGGTGTTCTGCGCGGGTGAACGTGATGGACGTTTCTGACCAGCGCAAATATTGGGGGGTGTCTGCTATAGAGATTGAGTTGACGTCGCGTGCTGTGAGCTTCTGCTTCCGCTTGGACTCGTATGCAGACGGCTCTCCAAAGATGTGATTGAGTTTGGCCTGGGGATCTTGAAAATCGTTGGCTGGATCTTGATCTGGCTTGTCTTTGCTCTTATCGGCGCCAGATGATGAAGCCTGCTCGGAAGCAAACTTCTTGAGCATGAAGCAGTCTTTGGCCGCGTGCTTGCCCTTGGGGTGGAAGGGGCATGGCCCGTTCATGACCTTCTGGTAGTCGTTGTTCCGTTGGGGCCGCGACTTAGTTCGCTCCATGTTGGCCACCTCGTTGTCCGACTTCCGCTTGTGGTTGCTGTACTTGTTCTGTGATGGCTCGTTGTCGGCTTTCACTTTCTGGTCCTTCTGCCGGGACTCCTTCTTCTCGTCGAGGGCCTCGGCGACAGCTTCGGTCGAGTCGGCGTATTTGTTCGCCATGTAGAAGAGAGCCCGGACGGACGATGGTGGCTTCCGAGTGAACTTCACGATGAACGGGGCATCTTTTACTCCCTTGCGCAAGGCGGCGATGACAGCCTCGTCCTTGATCATTGGGATTTTGTTTCGTTTCTCGGAGAACCTCTTGATAAAGTCGCGTAGAGACTCGTTCTTCTTTTGGTGTTGCTGATATAGATCATGTTCTGAAGATGACCTCTCGTAGGTCCCTTGGAAGTTAGCGATAAACTGCTCCTTGAGTTCTCCCTAGGAACTGATCGACCGCCTCGGGAGCCCTGTTAGCCATGTCCTCGCCGAGTCGGCTAGTGCGACTGGGAGGTAGTTAGCCATGGCTTTGTGGTCACCTCCGGCAGCTCGGATTGCCAGGGTGTATACGGTGAGCCAGGACTCGGGGTTGGTTTTGCTGTCGTATTTCTTGATCCCCGTAGGCTTGAAGCCCGATGGCCAATCGACGTCCTGGAGCTCGTGAGTGAAAGCTAGAATGCCTTTGTCTTTGTGAGGGCTCTGGCTCCTGTTACGGCGGTTATACCGCTCGTGGTTGAGGCCGAAGCGTTCGTAGTCGTCCTCCTGTCGGCGACGCTCGTCTTCTTTGCGTTCATGGCGCCGGGCATTGATGGTGTGGCGGAGATCATGTTGTAGCCGGACTCAGAGATCTTGGTTAGGCCGACGATCGTACTGGTGGCGCCACCGATTGTTGTTGTTGGTGTCGCCGAGTGACGTTTGGCGTGACTCCTCGTGTTGCCGACTTGAGCCAGCCACCTGGCATCGAGTTGATGTAGATGAGCCTGCTGCCGGAGAGCCCGACCAGTTGGTCGGTACAAGCGTGTGGCCCGACTGCTGTTGCTACTGGTAGGCCGCAGCTGTAATCATCGCCTTGATCTTGGCGATAGTCGGAGTGGCCTGGTGATCAAGCCCGAGCTGGAGTGTGTCTAGCAGGGTTGCAGCGGCCACGACGTTTTGTTGTGGCGTGACGAAGACATCGTGGTCGCCGACTTTGGTCTGGAGAATCTGTTGCTGGGTGGCTCGCCTAGCCTTGCTAGCCCGCCGTTGCGAGCCTCGCCGTTAGCTCCTTCTTGTTGTCGCAGTTGGCGCGCCTCCTCCTGCTGCTCCTCTTGTAGTCGGCATTCCTCGGGTGGTGGTGTTGAAGCCATGAAGATCTCGCGGGGCAGGAGAAAACTTGCCAGACTGGAGTCCGAACTAGTGTTCGAACCGTTGTCCGACTTTGAGTCGGAATTCGAGAAGTCTATTGGAGTAAGAATGACTTCAACCTCCCTAGATCCAATCTGAAACGGCGCTTGGCCATGTCCAAACTGAATCACAGGAGATCGGGTCTGCCGCGTAAAATGTAGATCCGCGGTGTTGCCAAGCCTATGCAGAGATTGACGATCTCCCCCTTTTCTAGCCCGACCTAGGCTGGCTCAAGGCCTAGCGCGAATCGGACGCCAAAAGAGAGAGTTGTCCCGAGACTCGGTAAAGTGAAAGATTGCAGCAGTAGATCGATGAAGGTGACCGTGGCGTTTTGTGTGCCAACTGGCGCAGAGTCGGCTGGTTCCTCGGCAGGTTGGATTGGACCTGCTTCGCCAAGGTGAGATTGCCGATCTGGTCGGCGATGAAGTCGAGAATTCCGAAGGTTATGGTGTCTCCAGGGGAGAACTTATTGCCGTCGACTCCTGATGTGGGATCCATCGAGATTGTAGATGTAGATCTCGCCGAAGCCCCTACCTGGCGCGCCAACTATCGATGTTTTACACCGGCAATATAACTATAGGGCTACTCGGCAAGGGGAAACTCGATGGATTGCAGAGGAACGCAAAGAGATTTTATACTGGTTCAGGCCCTCAATTTGAGGTAATACCCTACGTTCAGTTGTGGTGTTATTCTTCTGAGGAGTTGTGTCGATCAATGATCATCTGCCTTCAAGGGGTGCCCTGCCTCCCCTTATATACTGGGGGACAGGGGTACAAGGTAGGAATCCCAGCCGGATACGGCCAAGGGATTTCCTTCTTAGGGATATATCTTACCTGGTTAGGACTGTATATTCCTTATTGTACCAGGCATAATCTACCGGGTGCCACTATATCTCTAACAATAAGACTCAGCCCATCCTCTATTCGAGTGGCCCATATGCTTGTGATGAGGCAACCGGGGCCCATGGCCTCCACACGCTCCGTGCTTATTACATTCACAAACAACACATATATGGGCTCGAAACTCACACAAACACGACCCGGGGAAACTCACACACAAACACAGCACTGGAGCTCACGGCGCCCACTAACCGCGCACGCCGCCTCTCGCAGGGCCCGGCAGTCCCGCCGTCCCCGCTGCGCCCGCCCTCGCCGGCTGCCCCGCTGGGGCCGCCGTCGCCGCCGACCCCGCCAGTGCCACCGTGCCCCACGCTGCCGCCGTGGCCTCCATTGCCACCCGTCCCACCCGCCTGCCCATACCTGCTTGCCTTGCCAGCTCCGCCGGTTCCTCCCTTTGGGCGATCGTCCATGGTGAGTGAGATGGTCGTTGGATCGAGTGAATGGATGAAGTGATGATGAGTGTAGTTCGTATGAAATCATGGGGACCCCTTTTATAGATGAGCCCCAAGGTTCATAGTAATGGTGACGTAAAGTTACAGAGATTACCGGAGTGATGTAATGGTAATTGGTGAATAGGACAAAATGATGGCGCCATGTTGCTCTCATAATCAAACATCATATTAAATCCGCATCATGCATACACCCGTTAAATCATAATAGTACAAGTCAGGGCATATATTTATATTGAGCAAAACATAGTTTTACCAACTTGATGAAAATATAGGACTAAGGCTACTCGGACAAAGGATGGGCTTAACCTTGTAATTAGGGATACAATAGGACTCGACATACATTACCTTGTACGACAAGGAAAGGATGTAGTTCTAGTTGGGCACATTGTATTCCTAGAAGGAAATTCCTTGGTCAGAGTCTGACTAGGATTGCTACCTTGTAACCCTGTCTCCTCAGTATATAAGGGGAGGCAGGGGGCCGGTGCCCCCTCGAGGGCATCACGAAATCTCACCAGAGAAACCTCAAAGGCAATACACAACAGCTGAAAGTAGGGTCTTACCTCACCACGAGGGCCTGAACCAGGATAAATCGTCTTGTGTTCCTTTGCAATCCATCAAGTTTAGGTCTCACAAGTAGCCCCATATTCTTATTGCCACTGTAAAACATCGACAGTTGGCGCGTCAGGTAGGGGTCTCGGTGAGATCAACTTCAACAAGTTTGATGGATCCCATCACCGGAGTTGACGGCATCAATTTCTTCTCCGGGCAAACAATCACCATCGGGAGCTTCGACTTCGTCGCTGATGAATTCGAGAACCTTACCCTGTCCGACTCAGATCTGATCCGATCGGCCAGGGACCAAGCGGATTCCTCGCCGGTCGGCCTACATAACGCTGCAGCGATCTTTGGTGACATGCTGCGGTGATCTTCAACATGTCCGAGTCTAGGGACAACTATTTCATTTAGTGTTCGACTCGGGCTCGGTCTTGAGCCGGTCGAGATCAGGCTAAGAAAGGAGGAGATCGTCAATCTCCCGTTCAGACTCGACAATGTCGCGGATAACTTCAATCAACATCTAACACGGCAAACCCGATCCCCTGGAGTTCAACTCGGATATGGCTCAGAGCCCCTCGAGATTGGATCTAGGGAGCTCGGGGTCGTTATTACCCCCTCAACTATTCCGACTCCGACTCTCAGTCAGACAGCACTTTGGCGAGCTTTTCTCCACCATGTGAAGTCTTCATGGCGTCCAAGGGCTCAACTCCTACTCAAGAGGCCCGCCGACTATGCAATTTGCAAGAAGAGGAAGCCCGCCGACTACGTGAACAACAGGAGGAAGATGCAAGACGCCTGCAGGCCGAGCGCAATGCTCGCAACGACAATCTATGCAAGACTGGGTGGACTGCTCAACAGGAAATCCTCCAAACCTGAGTCGGCGACCACGACGTCTTTGTAACTCCTCAACAGAACGTTGTGGCCGCTGCAACCCTACTAGATACATTGCAGTTTGGGCCTGATCACCAGGCCACTCCGACGATAGCAAGGATTAAAGCCATGATCACCACTGCATTTAGGCCACTTGGACAGAGGATGTGCCTAACCTTGTCATTAGGGATACAATAGGACTCGGCATACATAACCTTGTACAACAAGGTTAGGATACAGTTCTAGTCGGGCACGTTGTATTCCTAGAAGGAAATCTCTTGGTCGGAGTCCGACTGGAATTCCTACTCTGTAACCCTGTCCCACGGTATATAAGGGCAGGCAGGGCGCCCCCTGAGGACAACTCATACAATCTCACCAGAGAAACCTCAAAGGCAATACACCACAACTGTACGTAGGATATTACCTCATCTTGAGGGCCTGAACCAGTATAAATTGTTTCGTGTTCCTTTGCAATCCATCAAGTTTAGGTCTCATGAGTAGCCCCATATTCTTATTGCCAATACAAAACATTGACAGTTGGTGTGCCAGGGAGGGGCATCGGCGAGATCATCTTCAACAAGCCTAATGAATTCGACCACCGGAGTCGAGGGCATCAATTTCTTCCCTGGAGAAACAATCACCTTCGGGAGCCTCGACTTTATCACCGACAAGTTCGGCAACCTCACCCTGTCCGACTCGGATCTGTTCCAATCGGCCAGGAATCAAGCCGACTCTGCGCCGGTCGGCCCATGTAACGCTGCAGCAACCTAGACCCGGCCTCAAGCCAGTTGAGATCGGGTTAAGAAAGGGAGAGATCGTCAATCTCCCGTCTGGACTCGGTGACGCTGTGGATATTCTCAATCAACATCCTATGCGGCAAATCCGATCCCCTACAGTTCAACTCGGATACGGCCTAGAGCCGCTCGAGATTGGATCCAAGGAGGTCGGAGTTGTGACTACCTACATCAACTACACTGATTGCGACTCCAAGTCGGACAGCAGTTCGACAAGCTTCTCCCCGCCCCGTGAAGTCTTCATGGCGTCTAAGGGCTCTACTCCCACTCAGGAGGCACGCCGACTACGCGAGCAGCAAGAAGAGGAAGCCCACTGACTGCGAGAATAACAGGAGGAAGAAGCAAAACACCTGCACGCCGAGCGCGATGCTCACAACGACGATTTGCGCAGGGCTAGGCGGACAGCTCAACAACAAATCCTCTAAACCTGAGTCGGCGACCACGACGTCTTCGTAACGCCTCAGCAAAACGTCGTGGCCACTGCAACCCTACTAGACACGCTCCAGTTTAGGCCTGATCACTAGACCACCCCGACTATAGCAAGGATAAAAGTCATGATCACTGCTGCCACATGTCAGCAGCATCAACAGTTGGGTGATACCCTCATATCGACCAACCGGTTGGCTTCTCCAACGGTGATCTCATCCGCTTTGACACGACGCTGAGCAGCCGGCTCCAGTCTGCCGCACACGGAGTCACGCCAGATGTCACTCAGCAAGCCCAACAACGATCGGCGGCGTCGAGATCAGAACGACCGCCGGAACAACCAAGATCTCCGAGGTCGACTTCGACGTGATCTCCGGCGAGACATCAATGCAAGGCGCCGCAAACGTGAGGAAGATGAGCAGCGTCGACTGGAAGACGAGAATGAGCGCTTCGGCCTCCACCACGAGCGGTTTCACCGTCGTAGTCGGAGTCAGAGTCCTGACGCAGATGAAAGAGTACCGGCCTTCATCCAGGAGCTGCAACAGGTCGACTGGCCATCGGGTTTTAAGCTGACTGGTATCGAGAAGTATGACGGCAAGACCAATCCCGAGTCCTAGCTCACGGGCTACACTCTGGCGATCCGAGCAGCTGGAGGAGATCACAATGCCATGCCTAACTACCTCCCAGTCGCTCTAGCCGACTCGGAGAGGACATGGCTAACAGGACTCCCAAAGATGTCAATCGGCTCTTGGGGAGAACTCCAGGAACGCTTTATCGTCAACTTCCAGGGAACTTACGAGAGGCCATCTTTTGAGCACGATCTCCGTCAGTTGCACCAAAGGAAGAATGAGTATCTTCTCAAGTTCATCAAGAGGTTTTCTGAGAAGCGGAATTCGATCCCAATGATCAAGGACGAGGTTATCAACGCCACCTTCTGCAAGGGAGTCAAAGATGCCCCGTTCATTGCCAAGTTCACTCGGAAACCTCCCACTTCTATCAAGGCTCTTTTTGATATGGCAAACAAGTACGCCGACTCGGCTGACGTGGTAGCTCAGGCTCTCAACGACAAAAAAAATCCCCGGCAGAAGGACAAGAAGGATAACGACGAGCCAACACAGAACAAGCCCGGCAACCGTAAGCGGAAATCGGATAACGTGGTGTCTACCATGAAGCGCACTCGGCCATGACCCCTGAGGAATAACGAATATCAAAAAGTGATGAACGGGCCATGCCCCTTTCATCCAAAGGGAAAGCATGCGGCTAAGGACTGCTTCATGCTCAAGAAGTTCGCCTCCGAGCAGGCTTCAACATTTGGCGCTGATAAAGACAAAGACAAGCCAGATTCGGGCGAAGCCGGCGATTACCAAGACCCCCAGGCTGAGCTTAACCACATCTTCGGGGGGCCGATTGCGTACGAGTCCAAGAGGAAGCAGAAGCTAATAGCACGCGAAGTCAACTCGGTCTCTGCAGAAGACGCCCCCTAATACTTGCGCTGGTTAGAAACGCCTATCACGTTTGACCACACAGATCATCCCGATCGGGTTACTCATCCAGGACGCTATCTACTTGTCCTATACCCGGTCATCAGGAGCATCAAATTGAAGAAGGTTCTCATTGATGGAGGTAGTGCTCTCAACATTCTGTTCGCCAGGACGCTGAACGAGATGGAGATTCCTCATTGAGAGCTACGGCTGTCGATGTTTTACACCGGCAATATAACTATAGGGCTACTCGGCAAGGGGAAACTCGGTGGATTGCAGAGGAACGCAAAGAGATTTTATACTGATTCAGGCCCTCAATGTGAGGTAATACCCTACGTCTAGTTGTGGTGTTATTCCTCTGAGGAGTTGTGTCGATCAATGATCATCTGCCCTCAAGGGGCGCCCTGCCTCCCCTTATATACTGGGGGACAGGGGTACAAGGTAGGAATCCCAGCCGGATACGGCAATGGGATTTTCTTCTTAGGGATATATCTTACCTGGCTAGGACTGTATATTCCTTATTGTACAAGACATGGTCTACCGGGTGCCACTATATCTCTAACAATAAGACTCGGCCCATCCTCTATTCGAGTGACCCATATGCTTGTGATTAGGTACCCGGGGCCCATGGCCTCCACAGTAGCCCCTGAGATCTTCATAGTTGAGTCACAACTGATGCCGAGTGCTTATCTTCCACGGTGAAGATTGCTCGAGTGCATTGCTCCTCGAGTACTCTTGGTCCGAGTATGTCTTCTTCTTGAGTCCTACTTCATGTCAGCTGGCAGCGAGGCTATGAAGGGCTTCATGTAGATGTATAAATAGTATGTGCCGAATAGGCGCACCTATTAAGTGTAGCCCCCAACTTTGTGCTTAATTGTGAAGACAATTAAACATAAAGTCAAAGATCTTTAACCTAGAAGTCTTTCCCGAGTAGTATACTACTGGTATATGAGACTCTTCGGTATCATGTCAACCGGAATATGATTTATAGTCTTGCCGAGTAGCATGCCACTCGTATATGGGACTCTTCAGCTTCATGTCAGCTGGAAGGGGTGTTTATAGTCGTTCCCGAGTGGCGTCCTACTCGGAAGTTAGACTCCTCAGCATCATGTCAGCTGGAAAAGATATTTATAGTCTCTCCCAAGTAGTGCACTACTCGGAAGTTAGACTCTTCAGCGTCATGTCGGCTAGAATGATGTTGCTCATGGCAACTGTTGGCTAAGCATGTAGGCCGAGTACCACTTTATAAAAATAGATCCATTATATGGTCAGGTTTACTCGAGAAAGATAGCTGCATCTCTAATTTTAATGAAGATTAGTTTGTGATCTTTATAAAGATATATCCTCGATACCTGGTGGATAAGACAGATACCTAAACACATGTGTTTAGCAATGAGGCATTCATGAAACATATCTGTTTACCTCATTGGTTTCTGTTGGTAGCACCTGTACTGTGATTTTAACGCAGCCAGCATACGGCCCATATTAAGCGTGCTACTGTTGAAACTCATATCTTGGTAGCGCAGCGCCGACTGTATAAGACGAAGCCCATTAGTCGACACAGGCTCTATAAAGGCTGGGGGAGAGAGAGAAAATTCCTCTATCTTCCCCAAGCGACCAATCGTTTCGTCTTCCCAACTCCGTGCCGAAATTTTGCCTCCCGCTCTGCTAGGGTTCGCCATTGCTTGGTCCTCCCCATCAAAGCTCGAGCGATTCTGCCTTCCTTTGTCCATTCCAAGTCCCCGAGCGCATTCCCCCCAAATTTCCTGTTCCCCCGACCATGCCGAAGGTTCCGAATTTCGCAGGGGCGTTGGACGAGGGGTGGCCAACCTCGGACTGCAGCCGGTCGAAGCTGGAGAACTATTTACTAGTTTGAAAAACGTACTAATGAAAATCGAGAAAGTAGCCAAGTCAAAAAACTGTTTAGAACACATCCTTAGGATCTGTTTAGTTCAGAACTGAGAGTCAGAGAAGAAGTTTTAGCGCACGTAAAACGAGATAAGTCATTAAGATATAATTAATTAAGTTTTAATTATTATAAACTTAATAAATAGATTTATTTAATTTTTTAAAGTAACTTTTATATAAAAAAATTTTATAAAAAATATACCATTTATCTATTAAAAAACGTGCTCATAGACTTTTTTTACTGCCTTAGCTCGCTTTATGAAACCCCGTCTAGTCAAAACGAACTAGCAGCCGCCCAGTCAACAGAGGCAAACCAAAATACGCACGGCCGGTTTGATCTTTTGACCCGTGCCGACACACCGCTCCTCTGACCGTTCGGCGGGCGACTGGAACGTTCGCCTCCCTTCCACTGAACTGCTCCGAGTTTTCGTTAAGACCAACCTTTTTATGGAGTAGTTCACAATATCTGACTGGTGCGCACGCTTCCGTTGGTGCTATCTCGTGCGCACAGCATTAACTGTCGGATAAAAATCTTTACATGTGTCGTCCATCCGCGCGCTTGTACTCTTCACATCGTCATGTGTTCCTCTCTGGTCCGAAACCGCACCCATCCATTCTATTACAGTTACTGTAATAAAATTTCGAGAGCCGCACCAGAGAGAAAGACGGAGAAGACAAGAGTGGCGATTTCTCTTTCAAATCCAGCGATTTCTCCACTCTCTTCCTAAATCGGTTGACGGTAGCGGTTGCTGTGGCGATTTGTTTGTACTGGCGACTGCTAGGATAACATCGAGCTCTCCGTGCCGCTCTCCGTTATCCTGTTCCCTAGGTTGCACGGTTGGCATGAAGACGCGCTCCAGGCGGCCATGGTGCTGAAGGTGCCGAGGTGCTCTGGGCGGCAATGACACTGGTGGTTATCTAGGTTTTTGTCGTTGTGGAAAATCAAGGTTTATGGGATGAACGAGCACGCACGGCGGCGACTAAATTGGCTACGGTAGTGGTTAGCCAGGGAGCAGGTCCCTTGTGCTGCTTTCTGCATAGCATCAATGACGCAGCAGCAAGTTACTTTTTCTTCTAAAGTTGTCCTGGTAATTCTTGTGATATATACATGTCAGTTAGATCTGCTCTCTTTTTTTTTTGAGAATTTTAACTTAACCAGGTTTAATCTCTCAATTTTTCTATATTGAATTTTTCTCCTCTCTTTTCTTCTTCTTCTCTTCCTCTTCTGTTCCTTGTTCTTCCTTCTGTTCCTCCTTTTCTGATTGCTCTTTTCTTCCTGTTTTTTAGATTTTTAGGATCACCCTCCTATCAATGGCGGCGTATGTCGTCGTGCTTGTCGTGGGGGAGGAAGGGAGCTGGGTTTGCGGAGGGTCCTGATGTAGGTGGGCGCAGGCCCACTAGCGCGGGCCACGTGGGGTCCAATCGTTTTTATGTGTGGCATGGTGAATCCGGCGTGTGCATAATCAAGGATGGCATGGGGGGCTGATGCGCGCGCTACTCTTTTTTATTTTGGCACTTGCACCGGTAAGACCTAACTGGCTACTGCACTCGGCACTCGGCGTAGCCGTGTCCTTTTTGGTTCTAGTAACTCTATAAAATAGAATCTGTTTAGTACCGGTGCTAAGTTTATTGGTTTGGAAAAGTAGAGTTATGTTAGGTAGAAGTAACAACTAAGATCTTATTTGGTACAGCTTTGAATCTCATATCCATACTAAATTTAAAGTTTATAACTTAAATTAAAATGGTTTAAATTTTAAAATTTTATTTAAAATAGAAATAAAATAATTAATTTAAATGTTATCAACATAATTATAGATCCAAATCTATGGATTTTTTTTACTCAATATAGGAATACTTAGCTTTAAAAAAAATTCTTAGATCGAGAACTATACAAAGGGGAACTTGAAAAAAGCACGAGTACGTTCTACATACAGGAGGGTGAATACAATCGTGGCGTCCTTTCGCTGCTGTCCCGTCGTTGGGTGCATGCATCGTGTCCGGCAAAAAGCACCTGCCAATTAGGCAATTACACGCACCCGCAAGTGCCATGTCGCTCTCGCGTACCCTACCGACGCCGAACGAACCGATGCCCCGCACTCGCGCCCGCGCAGGCACACCACGGAAGAAACATTCGGCCGCCCGCTCGGTGTCTGCCAAGTGCCCAACCAACCGCGCGCCGACCCAACCCCCATATCCACCCCCCCAAATCCCCACGAGTGTATCGCCATCCTCCTCCCCCGTGACCGCCCGCCACGTCCGCCGACGCCGCGCCAACCAACACATGTCCTCTCTCTCGTTGAACCAGCTTTGACCGACGCGTCGTCAGCGCCATCGGTCCCCGCGCGCGCGCGTCGGGTCCGCGCTCAATTCGAGCTGTGAACTCGTTGCCCCACCATCCGTTTCCACCCGCCTTCCCGATCCAAACAACTCTCTCCGCCTACATATAACGACCAGCGCAGCGACAAGTCTCAACCAGCACACACAAATTAACCGAGCTGGTCAAGCAGCAGAGGCAACAAGCTAGTGAAGCACGAGTTTCTCGATCATGGACAAGATCCTGGCTTTCTCGATCCTGAGCTCATCGCCGGCGGATATCGCGGCGGCGGGGTACTCCACGCGGTTCTCCTGGAAGACCAGCGGCGAGAAGCAGCAGCAGAAGCCAGCGGAGAAGCCGCCGAGGCAGGAGGGGGAGAAGCAGGCCGGGCAGAGCTCGCGGCCGGCGGGGAGGAAGCAGGAGGCGAGGCCGCGGTTCGCGCCAGAGTTCGACGGGATCAACTGCTTCGAGTCCATAGTTTCCTTCTGAGTGGATCTCCATACCCTTTTCCCTCTTCGTTATTTTGGTTGCCAACTGAAAGAGATGCGTAGTTTGTACAGAGCTGCTGCATACAGCAATCAAATGAAATTGATGAATGGCCATACGTTTATTTGATTTAAAATCAAGTTTCAAAGACATGATCCGTTGTTTCACAGCAGAATTAGTTTGGTCTCGCACCTGATCAAATGACGCGTGTGAACGTGAAGCCTAATCAGCATCTTAACTCGGTATCTCAATTATAAATTCATGGCATATCATACACGTTACCCACGAGCTGCGAAACTGACCCTTTGGCCAACTAAACTTGACAATCTTGTTTCAGGGCAGCGACAGCGAAACATCGCACCCGCCGGTTGCTCAAGCGTGTCAAACGTGCCCCCTTCTCTATTCGATAAGTTGACGGGTTGGATTGGCGCGTCAAAAATTTGGATTAGTTTTTTATAACAAATTTCAAAATTCTCAAGTCCAAATTTGGCTTCGGAGAAGCCTACATACGTAGGTAAGTTCAAAGGAGGAAAGGAACATCACTGGATACAAAACTGGTCACAAATCAGTACACAAATTCAATTTGCTCCGAGAGAAAAAAAAGCTTATATTCGATTGCTTCTCAGCTCTATACAACCCGTCGTCTCAACTAGAACAACAGATATAACAAGGGATTAATCACTTCATGTACAGATTCGAGTAAAAAAAAACAAATTAACAGCGTGTCAAATCAAATCCTCCTAGTACAACGATTTCGCAGCGGCTAATGCAACACGATGGTCTCGAAGCAATCGATCCCATCGAACTCGGGTGCGAACCGCGGTGGCATCGCCGCCGCTTCTCCGCTTGGCCGGCGCCGCTGCTCCCCTCTCTGCTGCGACTGCGACTGCGACTGCAAGCTCCCCTCCCCGCGCTGCTGCTCCGCCAGCTCATCCGGCTTCCTCCGCCACGACAGCCGAGCCCAGTAGCCGCCGGAGCCGGCGGCGAGGTCGGCGGGCGACGCGCTCAGGATCGAGAAGGCCAGCACCTTGTCCATCACCGACGACGACGAGGGCGACAAACTCGGAGACAAGACAAGATCATCAGGTCAATATTGGGGCGTGTAGGCTTTGAATTGCTTCGAATTTGCGTCGCTAGCTAAGCTTGCTTGCTTGCTCAGATCGGCAATTGAGGGCTAGTGAGCTTGGGATTATATACCCGGGGGGAAGAGGAGGTGGATTGTGTTGTGTTTGGAATCGGAGTAGGATTGGTGGTTTCTGGGGCAACGAGTCGAGAATATTCGCGGACGCGGTGGAAGGTGAGACGAGGCGAGGCGGCAGAAAGAACGCGACCCAGTCGCCGCGTGACGCACGCCACGCGGCCGGTCGGTGGTGGTAAGCGTGGAACTCACAACGGCTTCGCGTGCAAGTTCTTGCCGTGTCAGCGGGTGAACTGCCTTTGACTCGCGAGACATAAGAGAGATCATGGGCCGAAAGTACACTTGCTTGTGTTTTGGCCCATTGATTTGCAGCCATGTATTCGTGGTTACGGAGTACTCCTTCCGTCTCAGGAAGAATTTATTTTTTTCCTTTTCATTTATCTCATAAAGATTTTAACTTTAAAGTAATTATTATATTAAAGTTTATAAAATGTGAAAAACACAATATATTTGAAATTTATGAAAGTAGGGAACACTATTATTGAAATTTAGTAAAGCAAATGATATTTAGTATTTTTAGCTTTGTATTTATATGTGTAAGATGGAGAAAGATAAAGTTTTTTCTTTTGATACAGAGTTAGTAGTTGGAATGAACGGGTGGGTCCATATGGGCTTTTGCACCGGGGAGTTCTGACAGATGATTCAGAGTGGTACAGCATTCTTTCTTCTCTTGGGGACAGCAGAAGTCAGAATATGCAGTCACAAGTTCGTCAAACACGTTGAAAAGAACCAACGGCGTGGTACTCCTACGCGGCTGCAGCAGCAGCAGCATGGAGTTTTGACTCGACTGACAATCCTGCAGGGTCACGAAACGACAGGTCAATGCTCAGCGCTCTCTCTGCCTTGCAAGCTGAAACAAACGCTATTCACCTCTTTGGTTCAGAACTTCAGATTCTCAAGCTCAACCAGATACAGGTAAATGCAGCTGAAACCATTGTAATCGCGACTATAAAAAACGGCAAGAACAGTTTTTTTCTTTTTTTGTGCAAGGAGGGTGATGACTGATGAGTCGTCAATGACTGAAGAGTGAAGAGAGGAAGGCATTTTCGCAGAGCCGAGCAAACAGTTGAGCAGTAGAGTGGTACACCTCCCCTTTCACAAGAGGCCCAGTTCTTTCATGTCTCTCAAAGCCAATCACTGCTACTGTCCCTTCAATTTCCCCAAATAACAAACCAATTCATCGCGAAAAGCACTGGACCAGAATACCAGTTTTTGATACTCCTACAGGAAAGAGACAGTGTATCTCGAAACAACAAACATATGGGCATTCACAATTGCTCAACAGCCTTTGAAGTGACCACTAGCCGATGATACCAAAGTCATATACAGTGTGCTGCTGGCGGCTACGCGTACTCTACAGTTTATTATACATCATTTTTGTTGCATATCAGTGTAGACATGAGGACACTTTGTGTAGACAACGAATTTTCCTCCGCAACAAAACTGGGGCCTCTTTAGGGTGCGTTACACTTTAGCTCAGCTGCCTTGTCGGTTTTCGTTAGAATATTTTTTAAACGACTAAATAGTATATTTCGTATGAAAACTTTTTTATATAAAATATTTTTTAAAAATCAAATAAATATCTTTTTTAAAATTTATAATAATTAAAATTTAATTAATTATATACTATTGACCTATCTTATTGTCGGCGAAATGGGACTGGGGGTCCCATGTTCTGCGGGGACGCGTGGCTCTCCGGCCACATCGGCTCCTCCGGGGGACATATCTTGCACGACCGGCGGCCGGCAGAGAGGCCGTGTCTCCCGCCGGTCGTCCGTGCCCGGATGCGTCGCCCGCGGCCCCGGGTGCTCGTCCCCGCGCCCGGACGCCCCGCCTGTCGCCCGGAGCGCCGCCCTCCGGCCCCGGGCGCGGGTCGCCCCGGGCCCGGGGGAGCGTTGCCCGGTGAGCGGGGCCGGGCGAGTTGTTGCCCGGGAGCAGGCCGCCCGAGCGCCTCCTCGGCCCCGGGCGAGTGTTGCCGGGAGCAGGCCGCGGGAGCGCCCTCCGCCTCCGGCCCCGGGCGAGTGCCGCCCGGGAGCGCCGGCCTCCGTTGCCCGGGCGCGTGTCGCCCGTGCCCGGAGGCGCGCCTCCGGCTGGTGTTGGCAACCAGACGACCAGACCAGCCGGCCCGCAGCAACCCGACAGGAGCTCCCCAGGTATGGCGCAACAGGCGGCTGCGGGCATGCGCGCTCCAGCCGCCCATAGCATAGCAACAGCTCCGGCTCGGCGTCGTAGGCAGACGTTGTGCACAGGAGAGCTCACCGGAAAAGCTCTCTCTCCGTATTCTGACACTGTGGGTGGTGTTTGACTCCCCTAATCTATTAAAAGGAGGATCCAAGCCACCGAACCGAAAGAGAAGCAAGCCTTAGCATTAGGACCCGAGCTCGGACTCTGACTAGGCCCCGGGCTCTCCGACTCTAGCTCATTCTCAGACGACTGTTCTTCTTCCTCAGCTCCGCGCTGAGCTCACTTTGTAACCGCATCATTCTCCCACTAGCCGTACACACTCAGGAGTAGGGTATTACGCTCCGGCGGCCTGAACCTGTATAAATCCTCCTGTCTCCTCTGTGTGCCACTGTTTCTCGTCTTCTCCAACGCCTCGTACACCTGAGAACCACTCCCCTGGCCGAATCTCAAAAGGAGGGGTCTTCCGACTTCCCGCCGTCGAGGTTTCGTCCTCCGACACTTATATTAAGTGCGCTAAAAATCTCGGTCCAAACCGAGAGTTTCCAACGAAGCCTTAATCAATGTAGAGCAGTAGAGGAGAGTACTTGTCCGCTATTTCTCTCTCCATCTCTCTAGTTCTTTTCCCCACTTTTCCCGGACATCCGGGCCCCACCTTGCTTCGTCCACTTGAGAAAACTAAACTGAAGAAACTAGAGTCACTGGCGTGTGGGTCCCAATACACAACGGGCCCATTTGCCAGCCAAAATGCTCGATGCTTTTCCGCTATCAGACGAGACAGCAGGTGCGCCCACCGGCGATGCGGATCATCGTGGCCGTCCATTGCCATCCGCGGGTTCGGACATGGGCTTCGGGATCCGAACCCGCGGGTGGCCCGGTGGGCCCCGCTAGGAAAATAGGAGTATCTTCTTCGATATGGGCCTACGTGTCAGACTCAGGCTAGTCGAGGCGGGACACGTGTACGGCGTCCCAGGCGAGGTGGGGCCGGGTTGCCATTCACCCGCGAGGCAGAAATGAGAAGCAGGAAGAGAGAGAGAGAGAAGAGACACGGGGAATCTGGCAAGCGGGCCCGGCTTTACAGCTGGGCAATAACGACGCCTCACGTAGCGGTAGCGCTAGTACTCGACAGCGCGGGAGCGCGCACTTTGCCGCCCTTTTTACGCGCGCCTTCCCTGTCTGCACTAGAGGTAAAACGTGGCGTGAAACTGTGAACTGCAGCAAAGGGTAGTTTTGCTTTGCACTCTACTCAAACTCAATGCTGCTGCCACTCATGCTCTTCCCATTTGCAACATGCGAATTTTGGGGATTTTTTTTCTTTTAACTCTTCCGATGCAATGTTGCTGTTTGGCCTCATTGGTGGATGGGCAATGTGTAGTGTACCAGTACAGGCAAATTTACTCGTGATCTCAAGGACAAGGTAGAAAAGGTTAGCTTGTTGAAACAACCCACATTCCATTAAGGCCCCCACGGAACAAAGCTAGGCCCCGTTCGTATGGGCTGTTTAGCTGTGATGGCACGTAAAAAGAGACGACTTAACAAGAACATAATTAATTAAGTATTAACTATTATAACCTTTAAAAATAAATTTATTTGAATTTTTAAAAACTTCTATATAAAAAGTTTATAAAAAATATACTATTTAATAGTTTTGTAAGCGTGCTTATAAAAAATAAGACGTAGAGTAGCCAAGGAGCTGATTCAAACTATTAATCCAAACAAGTAGTAGGACAAAAAAGTTGAAAGCCCCAAAGAGACGAGCTCTAGCTCCCCCCCCAAAACCAAGAACAGTGTCCCCTCACCATTCTCACTCCATCACTCCACTCTCGCTCTCTCACTCACTCACGTCCATTTTTCTCTTCCCCTTTCTATAAAGCTTTTGCCAAGCCAAGAAACCACCATTAAGCCCACCACCACCTCCTCGTCCAGCTCTAGGGAGGCTCGCCGCGATGCACAGCCTCGCCGTCTGCTGCCTACTGCTCGTGCTCGCGCCGCTCGCCATCGCGTGGCGACCGTGGCCGCCGCGCAATGGGAGCGGCGAGCTGGAAGGAATCGGGGTGTCCAAGAAGTTCGAGGGGTCGTCGGAGTTCGTTCAAGCTGCAGTACCACATGGGCCCCGTCCTTGCCGCCGACATTGCGGTGCATCCGATCTGGTATGGCAGGTGGCCGGCGAGCAGAAGCGGCACGATCCGGGGCGTTCCTCCGGTCGTTCTCACCGGCGGCCTTCCGAGGAGGGCGCCATCCCGTCGCCGTCCATCGCCGCGTGGTGGCGCACCGTGCGGCTCTACACCGACCAGACCTCGGCCAACGTGTCGGCGGTGGTGAAGCTCGGGCAGGAGAAGTCCGACGCGCGCATGTCGCGCGGGAGGCTGACCCGGCTCGACATCCAGTCCGTCGTCCGCGACGCCGTCACCGCGCGCACCAGGCCGCTCCCCGTCGACTCCAGCGGCGTGTACCTGGTGCTCACCTCGCCGGAGGTGGTGGTCGAGAACTTCTGCGGCCAGGTGTGCGGCTTCCACTACTTCACCTTCCCGTCCGTCGTCGGGTACCGCTGCCCCTACGCCTGGGTCGAACTCGGCGCGGGTGCCCGGAGGTGTGCGCCTACCCGTTCGCCATCCCGTCACGTGGCCGGGCGCAAGCCGGAGGCGCCGCCCAACGCGACGCGTCGGCGTGGACGGCATGGTGAGCGTCATCGCGCACGAGCTGGCGGAGCTGGCGTCCAACCCGCTCGCCAACGCGTGGTACGCCGGCGAGGACCCGTCGTTCCCGACCGAGATCGCCGACCTCTGCGAGGGGATCTACGGCACCGGCGGCGCGGCGCGTACACCGGCAGCTGCTACAGACGGGCGGTCCGGCGGCGTCGTACAACGTGAACGGCGTCGGCGGCCGCAAGTTCTTGTGCATGGGTGTGGTGAACCCCATCCTCAGCTACTGCTCCGGCCCCAACGCCCCTCGACAGTAGCTACCGCCGGCAAAGCGCTCGCCGCCGCCATGCCGACGACGCATCCAGCTAGTGTTGACCCCATGGATTTGGATTCCTCAGAGAGGAATCCATGGTAGCTTGTATAGATCGAGCCGGTGAAGAAGGGTGGCGAGCTGGGTTGGTTTCTCGGGACGATGGGGTGTTGTTTTGGGGAATGGATGGTATGTTTGGGGAGACTGTTCTGTAAGTTTGAGATTATTTTGCTTACCTCCATGGCTCAATTCGTTTATGTGAGTTTTATTTTCAGGTCGATTTGAATTTGAACTCAGCAATGTCACATTGCAACAGGTAAAATTTCATGAGAATTTGGAAGCCATATAGGCCTACATTTTCTCCTCGCGGACAGGTGCCAAACAGTCAGGTCAGGTGCATGTGCATTTGGTGGAGAAGAGAGTAGAATACAAATACAAACAAGCTGCAGGTTTGGCGCCATGGTGATTGGTGCTATTGCGCCATGGAGAAGAGAGTAGCTAGCCTAGCATACGACGTACGGGGATGAGAAAAAATGTATTAACATGGGGTTGCAGTGACCAGAATTAAGAAGGTCGTTGATTGTGTTGACAGGGCCAATAATCCGGATAATTGATGCATGCCGAGATTGAAGGGGGGGGCAGATCAAGATGAGATGAGGCTGCCGTGAGTATGTTGTTGTGCAATGATTCATGGGCAATTGCGGTTTTGTTGTGTGTAGCGCAGGTACAGGCAGTTTAGGCATCAGCTGAACACAGCTGCTTCTCTTTCTTCTACCTGCGCGCGTGTAGGGTTGGCACGCATTATTGGGCCTCCGAAATGGAGGAGCTATGCACTGGTGCTGTGAAATCATGGAGAGTTCAGGCCATCAATATTCTGTTGGCTTGCTCACTAGCAATGATGGCTGGACAATATTTCAGTCCGTAATTATTCAGGTAATATGCGAGTCTCCCTCTGCTGAATTCTTTGCTCTGGAGTCCAGGGTTTACAGCCTCAGACTGACCAGCAGAGTTTCGAGCACCATCGTGATGTCGATTTTTTTTTCAATTCTTGAATGAATTTCAGCAAATCCATTAACCAGAATGTTCGAGATGCACATTTTGAGCTGGCTCGAGATGTTAAAATTCATTGAGATTGTGAACCCTGGTAGAGACACCGACGGCACCTTTAATAGTAGAGGCACACGGCAACCTGGTAGGCACATCGTTTCCATATCAAGAGAATATAATACTCTCATGTGTTTACGAATATAAGTAATATTTTAGCTTTGTCCTAAACAAATCTTTTTTAACTTTGACTACTCTAATAACAAAATTCAAAAAGATTGAAGATAGTAAGAAGATTCACTAGATTTATTAACAAAACCAAACTAGATGATTGCGATTACAACTAGTAATCTTTCTATTTACGAAACAATTATTCTTCTTACGTTATATGTGAAGACTGTCGTACCGAGTAGTATTATAAGTGTGACTACTGCGTATACTAATATGAGTGATTAGGAACGGTCTATTCATTTTGTGGCGAGAAAATAGTACGTAACATTACAGTCACGTCTATTGTATCCTTAACCTTGTTTCTCCTCAGTCTCACATTCTAAGATTAACCTAGTTCAAGCATCAAAATTTTATGCAATGACACATCCGACTTTTTTTGGTATCTCACGCCCCTACTCGAAATTAATAACTGGCACCAATCTATCCAAACTCACACAAGTGTTCAATACAACTAAACCAAACCAACTCAAATAGGCAGGTCCTAGCTACAAATTGATTCTGTCTGTGTGGTCATGTGATCATTGCCATGCTAGGTCTTAGAGTTGGTACATAGCACTCGAATGGTGTACCGGGTGAGTCATCAATATCTCCTCCTGAAACGGTTGGGGATGAGTTTCAGGCTGCCTCTCTCTGCTTCGATGAGTAAACACCAACGACAGGTGCTGGTGCTGCTTACTGCTATGCTAGTAACAGCTCTTGTTGGATGAATGCGTTGGGTAGCGTGTAAAAATGCGTTTTATTCCCGTCCGTGTGTAGCGTGTGGCTGCACGTACGGATGATATGTAGCAATGCTCCATGGCACGAACTTGTGAGATTCTGCAGGTTGTGTACTCGGGCAATGTCGGCGTTCGGCCCAAGTAAGTGCTTCCTGATGAAACAGATTTAATACTATTTTAGGCCTTCTTTAAACACGGAAAAAAAACTATTGGATTTTTACGATAATAACTTCTGCACATAGAAGTTCACATAAAATTTCTTTGTGGCAATGGATTGTTAAGAGTCTAATTACATAATTTGATCTTAGCCTAACATGACCATATTTCTTTGATTGCAAAATTTGAGGTTTACACTTGCCGTTTTATGAAGCTATGTGGTTTCGCCGCCCTCTCTTCTTTTTACCTTTTCTTCTAATGCACTATCAACATAGTCGTCGGCTTGACCACTTGTAATTATCGGGTCATGCGGCGAGATGTCGATGACCTTCAGGTCTCCTAGGACACTACCTTGGAACAGCACTACAAAAACCTTCCAGCGCCCGAGATCGATTATGGGTTTTATGTTAGGGTTTTGGGTTTGGGAGCTTATCAGAGATTAGACGTCCCAACTCTCTGCGCCTCTCCTTCTTATAGTTGCGCTAGTGAATCTCAGGGGCCAATCCCGAATAGGATTATAGTTAGTTGTTGCCGATCAGAACAACTTCCCTTTTCTCTAATTCCAAGGGAATCCGGTCGAATTATTTTCTTCCTATTTTGTATCAGCACCACACCAATACAATCAACCAACTAAATACCACCATAGACATTTTAATTAGTTAAATCAGAGCGGGCAATAGACAGTGACAAAGACAAGACTAAGACAATTAGGACTTGAGCCCTAGATTTATCCCATTAATCCCTCTTAAGATCCTATTGAAAAATATGAAGAAAAATTAAAGATACAAGCAAGATGCATTATTAAGCCCTAGGCTTGGTTATTTCCTGTCGCGCCAGGTAACAGATATGCCCAGATCGATTTCTGTGTCCTTCCTATGCCTATGAAAAGAACAAATTCTCGCCCTACCATTCTCTCCCGTGCATTCGCGTATGATCTATGGTTGTCGTTGGAAGGCTGAAGAGAAAAGAATGGTGCTGCTCTGCTACTGCACCGTGCTCCTGTACTCACTGTTTTGCTATTGGCCAGGTGGTAGGCAGGACGTCCTCATGTCAATCCCCTACAACTTGTCGTCTGCCTGCCTCTTCCATGAATTCTCCATCGCTTTCACTTTTCCAAGAGCTGAACTTTTGATCTTTACAGCTGGCGTAATGAAGCTGGTCAAAGCTGAGAAGCCCTTTTCAGTTATTAGCCCACTAAAACCCAGTGGCAATGATGCTTCCCCGAAGTGCATATCGATGCTAACCGATCTAAAGTAAATCCATCCATGGTATGAGCTCCATACTCTTCTGTATCAATGAAACCAATTTAGGCACTTGAAACAAAGCAAAAGGACAATGCATACTACGCCGGATCAACTTTTGTGCTTCCCGTGTAGGCGTAGTAGCAGATCTCGCAAAT
This sequence comes from Oryza meyeriana var. granulata, assembly GCA_003991445.1. Taxonomy (NCBI): domain Eukaryota; kingdom Viridiplantae; phylum Streptophyta; class Magnoliopsida; order Poales; family Poaceae; genus Oryza; species Oryza meyeriana. Next base: position 623,228 of record RYFJ01000056.1, read on the forward strand.
TTACCAGGCGCAGATTGCTTGTCCCGTGGATGCGTATAGGCCTACTAGTAGAACATCTGAACATGCATACATGGTGCTTTGCTTCGATCACTTCTCGTATTACTTGCCAAGCAACGAGGCGTGATCGATTCATTCGAACAATCCTTTAGGAGAGTGTTGGGGGCAAATTTCTTGTCACCAATAATGGCGAGGACATCACTTACACGCACAAAACTCCACAACGTCTAAATGACAAGAGGTGCATGAGCGACAATTTAATTATCAGGTAAAATATTTTTTAAATGTTTTACCTTTAAGAATAGACCGCTACCTAATACTTGTAATGTGATTTTACTTAGAAACCTTGGGTTAGATCACAAGGAGGCTTTTCTACCTCAAGACAAGACGGAGATCAAGCGTACCACGTCACCAAGTCTAGTTCGACCTTCTAGGATAGCACTGACTTCAAATGGACCTACTGTCTTCATGCCAACTCTAATTTGAGTGATCTCAGACTTCACGGAAAACTTGTCTCATCACCTTTCCAACGCATCTAGCCTCGTATAAAAATTCATCCTGAGTCAACGGGAATGTCAAAACAAGACAACACTGTTTGCTAAACACCGGGGTTAGACTTAGGCCACGGGCCTTGTAATAGTTTAGGCCCAACTCTAGAGCTCCTTTCCCCACCTCCACGAACATGAACACATCTCTAACTATATTTTCCTCTATAAATAGCTATATACACAGCCTAAAATATTTGGGTTTTGTTTAGTTAAATTTTGCTAAACGCCATTCATCTTGTCTCTTAGTCCTTGGTCGTTTAGTCGATGACTATAGATTCAGAGCTCTCAATAGTTAGAGTGTTTTGATTTGTTAGGTTGATTAGATCTACCATTTCAATTGCAACTAGTATTTCTTTATGCTTAATCACCTATTTGCAATATTTAGATTGTATTTTACCTTATGCTTATGCTGTTCTCTCATTTGCACTGGGAATCATCAACCGTTGTGACACGGTTGGTACGAACATCCTTTGTGTGCTTAGTGATTGCATGACGTCCTCAACTTGTACTGGTTGGTAGCCGCTTCATCAACATCACACTCGATCAAAATGAGATTTATCCCTCTCACCAAAAGATTGGATCACGAGTGAGAACGTCATCAAACAAGCACGGGATGAGCTCCCTCTATCATAAAAGAGCTCAAACTTGTGGAGGAAGAGAGGAAAAGGGAGCTTGAGAGAGGGAAAGATGCTAGTGTATCGAGTAACATAATCCCCCAACAGAGAGGGTTTACCGGCCCAACTCGGCAACTTGATAGTCTAGTTTGTTGCTAAAACAATCTGGTACTCTCTCAAGGTGAAGAGTACTTAATAGAATTAATAGTAATAGAGTGGAGTAAATACAGGTGAATGCCCTCACCTACCTTCACACGTCTGAAGTACAATTGTATTGCACTACCCTGGTGATCAAGTAGGCAGGCACTCATGGATACTTGTTTATAAGTACGCATCAAATGTGTGTCTACATATGGTGGTGATTACATGCATGGTAAGCTAGATGAGGAGATGGTCAGGTGATAAGAGAGAAAAAAAACATAGCAAGAGAGGTAGCTAGCTACTAGCTAGGGAGAACACATACGCGTGGATGCAGAGCAAGCTTAGGTGTTGTTCGGTGGGCTTTTACCTAAAACTTATCACCCGTACGTAAATGAGATAGTAGCTAAACTAATAAGCTGATTAGAACATGCCTACGGCAGGTAGGATCGTAGGAGCAGGAGGCATCGAGAGACAAATATCGAGAGACGAGTACTTGCTGCCAGGGTACGCTAAACCGCCGCTTCGTCAATGCCACACTCGGTTAAAGCGAGATTTATCCTCCTCATCAGAAGATGGGGTCACAAGTGAGAGCGTTATCAAACAAGCATGGCAAGAGGTCCCTCTATCATGGAAGAGCTTAAGCTTGTGGAGGAAGAGAGAAGAAAGGAGCGAGAGATGCTAGTGTATCGAGTAACATAATCCCCCAGCAGAGAGGTTTGGAGGGAAATAAACGTGAAGGTTAAAAAAAAAGTCGCTAAATACAACAACATAATTAGCCGGGGAAAGATCAAGCTTCACACATGCAATACGCTATCTGATCGCACCTTATCTTCCTAGAACAGTATGGCGTCTCAGCCAAATTTTCATGCCTCCAACAATCAGGAGATGACTTCACCACAACTTCATAAGAACCACAGGTACCAAATCATGCCGATGCAAACTGCTTCAGCTACAATCCTCGAGGATCAACGGTGTTCCGGTTACAATGAAGCGTCATAAATAGTAAGATTTTAGAATGGTTTGTTAATTAGTAATATTCATAATTGATTCTTATAAGCACATCTGTATGAATTTGTACGCAGCAAAAGAGGCACGGCAGGGAGTATGGCGAGTCAGCGACTAGGCGAGCAATAGGATGCATTCTCTCTCTGCCCCTCAAAATTTTTCATCACCGAACTTGGAAGTCATTGGAATAAGCTATAGCGAGATTAGCGCCTCGGACGCAACGTTCCGTTTCTTTTCCGTGGGGGAGAATAATACTGCTGTGACCATATGTATCATGCATTTGTATACGGAACAGTGAAGCTGCAGCCCGCATTCTACCGACTAGCATCATGCATTTGTATACGGAATTGTGAATTGCGCGGGCAGTATTGACTGAAACTCGAGACAACTCCTAGATTTCTTTTACGAGTTCAATTGAAACCACGCTTGGCGTGTGTATGAAAGATGGGTGATTGAAAATTCTTCTGTTTTAGGCACACTGTGAAGAGAAGCAAAGGGCTCATTTCATAAGAATTATATTAATGCATTAATATGAGGGGTCATATTGTCTTTATTTTTTTAATTTTTGCAATGTAAAATCCTTGTTAAGCATGTGAGACCTTTTACAATGCTTGAAAGATACCTCACGTACCTTTTAAATCAAGCAGTATCAGCCGTTGATGTTTAAAGGGCAAATTAGGAATAGAAAATAAGCCAAACAGTCAAATTATTTCCCGCTGGGTAGCCGGAGGAGACGGCGGCGCATGCCGCGCAGGGGCGTGGGGTGCAGCAAGGGCGACGGCTCGCGCGGGGAGGCGGTGGAGCAGGAGCGGCAACCGGTGACGACTTGCGGCAACTCAGCGATGGGCGGGGTGGCGAGGAGGCGGCGCATGGCGGGCGGTGCTGGAGCGGCAGCAAGGCGACGGCAGAGGCAGGCGACAGCGGGCTCGGCTAGATGAGGGGAAAAGGAGAGAGAGGCACAGAGGTTCCAATGCACTGCTCGCCCGCCGCCGAGGTCGCCGAGGCCGCTGCTTGCCCGCCACTCCACCGTCCAGGCCGCTGCTCGCCTGCCGCCGAGGCCGTTGCTCCGCCGCCGAGGCCGCTACTAGGCCGCCGCCGAGGTCGCCAAGGCCGCTGCTCGTCCACCGCCGAGGCCACTCCCGCCGCCGTTGCCGCTGCTCTCCCGCCGCCACCGCCACTCGCCCAGTGCCGAGGTTGCCGAGGCTGCCGCTCGCCCGCCACCGAATGAGATAGACGCAGCGGATTGTACGCATTTGCCCTTAACAACACAAATTAACCCTACAAGCTAATTACTATTTTAACCTTTTACCTTCAGTACCTGGCCCATACTTAGGTACCTTTACATCGGTATCTCTTATTCTACTGTGTTAGATTAGAGACAATTAACAGTCCTAATTAATTCCAAGCACCGGAGAAAATCTCTAAACATGTTTAGGCATGAAGTGACGACATATGTTTTTCCCCCCTATTCCTTGTGAGTGTTATTACTCTTGCTCTCATATAGACAATGCACTTTTTTCTGGGCAAAACATCTAGGGAAAAAAACATACTTTACGTATAACTAATAAATGCAAATCGCTAAAGTTGAGGAGCCCAACAAGAGCCCAGAGTGCAATCAAGTAAGCAGCAAATGGGTATGGCGTGGAGCCCTTCTAACCTTATGCAACCGATCGAGCTCTATAAATTGCTCAAAGCATAACGCTTGTTGCAGCAACAAACTCAGCAAGCAGCCAAAATGCAAAGCCTCCACTTCAACCCTTCATTATCATTTTCACTAAGAGTGGGAGGTATCGGCAATCAGCACGCTACAATTGGTTAGCTATGCGTTTATGAGTCCCCCGTTGGAACGGAACAAAGGATAAATGGAGGATTTTTGTAGTGTTTGAATCCTACCGTTTTTTTTTCCTAGATGGTTCTCTGGAAGAAAGTATATTAGACACGATTGGATCACATCAAATTCTTTTGGAAAGGCTCAACACAGAGATTTTTGGAGAAAATGTAACATTAAGTCCGTTCAACCTCTTAAAAAAAATCCCCTTCTAGCCTATCTATGTCACCCAATTTCCACGTTCACGTCGCGTGCGTGAGTGCGTCAATCCCAATTCCTCTAACAAGCGAGCGCGTCGCCCTTGTAGCTTCTGTAATTCGACGAGATGACGATGAGCCCCCGATCGCGACCCTGAGCGGCCCGCAGGCAGCAGCCAAGCGGCGAGCGTCACCGCCAAGGCCGAGCAGCTCCGTCTCCTCGGCTCTGCCTCAACTCCTCAACAACTTGACGCCTTGACCTAAAGTGGCAATTGGTAACTTGAGACAGTGAGTATTGAGTAGAAATTATAGAATAGTAGTCTTAGTAGTTAGTAGATGGTAATTTTAATCAAATTAGCAATTACCATGACCGTAATTTACTAATTTACTAATAGTGGATTGAATGATCGATGGGATTGAATCAAAACTAATGCGAATGTTTTTACTTTTATCTATAAAATTAATAGCAATTAAAAATAATGTCTTGGAGAAGATTAATTATAAAGATATAATCGAAAATTTTATTTTAAGAAACACTAGACGAGTGATGTTTTTCAATAGAACATGAGGTAAGTACTACCTTGACTCTTTTTACATTAATATCCGATATCTTTCTAATATTGTACGAAATAACATATATTAAAGTTATATAATTGGATTAAATAATGACTTATTTATACTAGACATATAATTTTTTAAAAAATTTAGAGCCTCAAGTTGCACTTTGTCCTGGGCCCCTAAATTCTTGGAGATGGCCCTGGCCCAGAGTGCAATAATCAAGTAAGCAGCAGATGGGCATGAAGTGGCCCTTCTAACCTTGCAGCCAGCAGCCGAGTTCTATAAATTTGTTCAAAGCATAACGTTTGTTGCAGCAACAAGACGAACCCAAAATGCAAGCGTCCACTTCATATCTTCATTACATATTCACTTGATCCACCATTTTCTGGGCATGGATAGTACGCAGGACATAAGATTGTGAGGCATCGGCAATCGCCAAGCTACAAGAGCCATCTTTCAGGTAAGCACAATTGCTATGAGCTTAATTAATTATGAACGTGGAAGTTAATTTCTATATTCTAATTGTGATCTTGCTCTGTCATATATTTTCGTCCATACCATTAGGCAATCGAACATACTACTTGAACTATGAGGAACCACCCCATTTTTTAGTAGCCAAGCGTGTTAGGCTACAAGGATGAATCTCAATCTCCTCTATGGAAGAGTCTCAGCACGCCTCATCTCTTTTAAATTGATTAAAAAACGTTTTACACCTTCTACTCTAATCTTTGTGCGTACACATCGGCAAATAACACACAAAGAGCATCGCCATCAGTTTAGTTGGAGATTGAAAGGACAGGGAGCAAATACTGCAAAGTTGAAGGCAACAAAGGAAGACGTCAGTGTGCCACAAGGCCCACAACTCAGGTGGTGTTTGAATCTGGCTATGGATGTGGTTTATAAACCGCGCGTAAAACGAGAAATATTATTAGCGTATAATTAATTAAGTATTAACTATTAAAAACTTAAAAAATAGATCTATTTGATTTTTTAGAGATACTTTCATATAGAAAATTTTTATAAAAAATAAACCGTTTTATATTTCAGGAAACGTGTTAACAGAAATTGAGGAAGTAGCCATAAGCTGAAGCTAAAAAGAACACTACCTCAATCGCATTGTGGATACAGATAAGTATTTGCATCTTAGCCAACACTTTTAGACGTATACGTAGGTATATCACGGAGTAGCTAGTCGATCATAGTGCCTATGTACATCCGTTTTGGATGTAGAGGCTGGATTCAGAAAATCCAATCGATCATAGATACATAAGTTATGACAGAGGTCGGGAATATAAAATATTTTTATTGTTAAAAAGGCTAATTGATCACAGACTTATCAGATCCTTGATCACTCATTGAGGTCCCAAAATAACAAAATATGTGTCGTTTTAGATAATACGTCTTCCATTTAGGCACTTCCGAAAATCCCTCGCTATGGCCTAGGCCCATTTACGTACAATCCACCGCTAGGATATTTTGGGCCTGGGCCCAATTTTCTGGTATGTTTAAGCCATTAATCCCATGTACAGATGTGATGTACTATATGTAGAGCAATCAGTACTCTTTTTCTTTTCAGCTCAAAAAACGTACTCTTTTACCTTTTTTAAAGAATGACTATTATCGTACAATAATAATTTGGAAGTCAAAGTTATCTACCATATATTAAAGCATAAAAAGAGACAAAACTAAGTAATATAGTAACTTGAATGGCATATAAAAAGGCTGTGAAGAGTGTCCATGCATCTTATTTTTAGCACCTCCCTGTGGTGATCAAACTATGTTGTTGTAGAGACATAAACCAGTGCATGATATTGCTAGGGTTAGGAGGCATCCGGGATGATGCCAGTATTGCAGTTTTTGAGTAGGGACGGATGAAATGAAAGATATGAGATGAAGTAGAGAGAATATCCAGTTGGGTAGGTCTCATCTGCAGAACCAGAACCTGATGTTGTCTAGAGCTCTTCTGTGGTCATTCAGAGCTCCCATGGCATCCACTGCTTTCCAGATTAAGGATGACCTGTTCAGGGCCATCCCTTGGCCTCATACGAACTTTTAACAAGTCCTAAACTTAAGTGACGAAATAAAATGATAACAATTTATACTCCATGATGTATTTTATAGCAATATAAAATAAAATAAAGATTATACTTGTTGCATAATCTTTACTTGAAAATGATCATTCCTTTAGTGTTTCTTGAAATAAAATCTTTAATGATATCTGAGATAAGGTTAGACTTTCTATTATTTTTTTTTACGCTTTCACAGCCCGAGTCATATTTTTTAATCCGATTTGTATTAGATATAAATTAAAAGTTAAAATGCTAGATGAACCTATATAAGATGTAGAACATAATTTAATTTAGGGAGCTTACTAGATGAACGTATGCACCAAAATTGAGAAACATTAAAGGCACCAGTCAAGCAGTCACCACTAAGGCACTCACCAACTAGGCATGCAGGTGCAGCCGTGAGGGCAGTGCTGCGGCTTCAGCTTTGCTGCCATGCTGTGCCAGAGCGGCAGTCGGCAGGGCTTTAGGAGGCAGCACCTGCACCGGCAAGGGCCAAAGGCCAAGGGCAGGGGCGGCAGCCAAGCAGGGCAGGGCGTCAAGCGGCTGAACGCAGAGCGAGATAGCAGAGCGGCGCGACGATCGGGGCAGGCGGACGGGAGATCGACGCAGGCGAAAGAAAACAAATAACTGAGTCACTGCGTTCTGCTTTCATCCGGATTGGTCGACTGCTCCCACTGGACTAATGGTCTGCCTGCGTTTACTAAAGGTAAGTTCGAATCAGCTGATCCAGGAAAAAAATATCTAGTTTTTTACGTTTTCTAAACTACTATACGGTATATTTTTTAAAAAATTTCTATATAAAAATTATTTTAAAAATCATATTAATCTATTTTTTAAGTTTAAAATAATTAATACTCAATTAATATACTCTAATGACTTATTATATTTTACGTGATCTTTTTTCTGTTTTCTTTTCTCTCACCTTTAATCTATCCCTTAGCTACTTGGGCCTAAGGGGCCCCTCGAAACTGGCCTGTGCGGTCGCGCGTGTCGCACGCTCACATGGACGGCGCTGGAGGAATTTTTTTGATTTTTGTATTTATTTATTAAAAGATTTGCAAAAGTAGATTTTTGATTGAAAAAATTACAAAAATAGACTCCCACCGCCCTTTGGGAGGGCGATTTTTAAAAATTGCCCTCCCAGAGGGCGATTTTATGACGTGGCTGATGGCCGTTGGCCTCCCCACCGGGGGCCGCGACGGCCGTCAGCCGTTTTGCTGGCGGCCCCCCGGCCTCCCAAAAACCGCCCTCTCAGAGGGCGGCAAGGGGGCCGCCTGCAAATTGCGCGGCGAGGCGCGGACGGGGGCGCGGGCGCGGGCGTGGGAGCGGGACGCGGGCCGAGGGGCGGGCGCGTCCGCCGAGGGCGGAGAGTGGAACCGGCCTGCGGGCGCGCGGGGAGGGAGGCCGGCCCCAAGGGGCATTTCACAGGCGCCCCCTTGCCGCCCTCTAAGAGGGCGGTTTTTGGAAGACCCGGGGGCCGCCTGCAAAATGGCTGACGGCCGTCAGCCACGTCATAAAATCGTCCTCTGGGAGGGCGATTTTTAAAAATCGCCCTCCCAGAGGGCGGTGGGAGTCTATTTTTGCAATTTTTTCAAACAAAAATCTATTTTTGCAAATCTTTTAATAAATAAATATAAAAATCAAAAAAATTCGACGCTGGAGCTGTTGTGCTATCTGCATGGCAACAAAGGAAGCTGGGACTGATGGTCCAAAGATCTCTTGCACACTGCAGTTTATAGCATTTTACTCTAGTTTTTACATGGCTGCTTGGCTCAGTTTGGCCTCAATCGACGAGAATTTGTTCATTGTTTGGCAGCAAACTGCTCCTTCCAACGAGAAAGAAGAGACATTTTAGAGGAACCCATCCTGCTGATCATTTTGTAGATCACATCTGGGTTTCCTGTGTCTCCAGTAAGCACAATTGCTAACCTACAGCAAACTCCATGTCTCACAATATGTTATATGCCTCATAATGCAACACGAAGATTTATGTCAAGATCTCCCAAGGTGAAATCTTGCTACTTTGCCGCTGAGCAAGATTTATGTAGTGAAACAAATCGTTTCATGACCAATAAGAGCCAAAAAAATTTAAAAATATTAATTTTTTTCGTGTTTTGTAAATATATATACTTTAACAGGAGGGTAGTAAAAATATTCCTTCTCCGTGGTGTCGGGACGCGGCACCGATGGGACCTACGGTGTGAGGGCGCGGCACCGCACCAACCCCACTGTGACCGTGGTACTGTGCTTCTCTTGTGTGGCACCGATAGTGGTACCGCTCACCAGTGACCGTGACGGTGACGAACGGTACCACGCTACTGTCATACGGCACACGTAGACGAAAAAAAATTTAGAAATCCATGCAACAAAAGAAAAGAAAAAAAGAAAGGAGGTGGAAATGGAATACAGCAAGTAACAGCCCATGGAGCGGCCTAATTGCTTCTCGCTCGTTGCTGTTGTTGCCTGCTCGCTGCTGTTTGCTGTGCTCCGCGCTCGAGCGTTGCCGCGCAATGGCCACGCGGCACCGAGCAGGTGGAACGGGGTGCCACGCTGCGGCTGTGCGGCACCGAGCGGAGCCGCGGCACTGAGCAGTACCACGTGTCTAAGATGCGGTACCGAGCGGTGTCGCGCTTTAGTGCTATAGGATCGAGTGATGTCACGTCTCCATTTTGCGGAACATGTATATTTTTTTAAATTTTTTTCCTAATTATATATATTTGTAAAACGTAAAAGAAATTATATATTTTTAAATATTTTTTCCAATAAGAGCTGGAATTAAATTAGATCGATCGGTCATGTGCTAACTGCACATTTTGCAATAACCAGTCTTTGCTTAAACCTAGCTTGTTTTGGGGCTCTTGTATGTTTAGCATCACCAAATAGCCTGTACATGCGTGAACAAATAGTCTGCACATATAATTTAAGTTAGGATCCATTAAGAGGGAATTGACTTCCATTGTCTCTCAGAATGCCACATGACCACTAAATAAAAAAGCTGACGAATTAATAGAGAAAAACAAATGACAATTCAAAGCCAGCATTGACATATGCCACTGCAGTGGGATATCATGATTGGCCCTTATTGAACTCTTCCTATTGTGAGTACCGCCTTGGTTGTTGTAGCGCCTAGCTAGCATCCAACATCTATATGGCCATGATGTTCAGTCGAAACTCCTGTGTGGGATTTACATGATATGCAAGACAGGAGCATATTCCATGGTGCAGGTTTTAGGATTGAGAGTTATTGGGAACTTAGCTCCAACTAGACCCTTACTTATATGTCTCCTTCATCCTTCAAGACAGGTGGATTCTCAGCTCTATAGGAACCATCAAGGATTTCAGTTAGTTTTAAGATATTTCCCATGGCTAACCGTCTAAGCTCACATAGGTGACTATGTTAGGCACAGTAGCTCTATTCAACTTATTCTTAAAAGTAAAAGGTGACGATTGAACTTCAGGTGAACTAGCATATCAGATAACACGTAGCTGAAACGACCTAGACTGACACTGTCACAAACTGCTACTCTAGTAGTAGTACTAATCAGAAAACTTCTCGTGTTGCAGAACAAGAAGACCAACAAAATCATGGCCAAGTTGATGCAGACCAAGACGCAAGAAGTAACCAAGCAAGACAGATTCTCTTCCTCCGGCCATGCCCAACCCAGCTGGCTCGTGCTAATTGGCTCATCAGTAGACTCGATATGCACAATCAAGAGCGGCTCAAGTCCACACCGGATGAAGCTCATCCACCGGCCTTTGCTACTGATCGTCTCCATCTGGTATTAGTTGCCGTCAAATCTTGGTCCTCATCAATAAACCCATTAGATCAGTGTTGTTGTTCCTGAGATGTAGTCTTTCGGGAGAAATAATTAGTGCACACTTAAGTTTAAGTTTTTCTTCGGACTTTTTGAGTTTCGATTTGCTCTTTGTCTGGCACGGTGCTTCAGGCCTCCGCAAGTGTATCAGATTTTGAGGCATTTCAACAATAACAGTAGAACTAGTGCAATGGAAGCACTGTTGAAGGCGACATTAATTCAAAGTAGAACATTGAGACTTGGAATCCACAACCATTTATCTAGTCAGAGAACTATGATTCAGAACAAACAGGGAAAAAATGTGCAAGTTGGAGAATATTCAGCACACCGCCAAATGCTTACGATTTTCAGAAAAGAAATGCAAGAGGAAATTCGCAAGAAACACGCCAAGATTAGATTTTGCTGGAATGATCGATCAGGAGCACTCGCTAGAGGCTTGAAGGCTAGGGTATTTTGGGCCTAGGCCCATTTAGGTATCGCCAGCATATTTTGGGCCTGTACTTAATTTTCTGGTAGGTTTAAGCCATTAATCCCATGTACAGATCTACTACATGTAGAGCAATCAATACTCTTTTCTTTTCAGCTCAAAAAACGTACTGTTTTTTTTTGAAAAAAAATGAGTATTATCGTACAATAATAATATTGGAAGTCAAAGCTGTATACCCTATACTAAAGCATAAAAAGAGACAAAGGTAAGCAATAGCAACTTGAATGGCATATAAAAAGGTCTTACTTTCAGCGTCTCTCTATGCTGATCAAACTATGTTGGTGCAGAGACCATAGTAAACCAGTGCAAGCTATTGCTAGCTAGGGCTAGGAGGCATCCGGGATGATGCTAGTATTGCAGTTGTCGAGCAGGGAGGGCTGAAATGCAAGGAAAGAGATGAAGTAGAGAGAGCATCCAGTTCTGTAGCCCACAACTGCAGAACTTGGTATTGTTCAGAGCTCTTCTGTGGTCATTCAGAGCTCCCGTGGCATCCACCGCTTTCAGGATTAAGGGAAGAGATGTTGTGCTCTCTGCTTGGCAACGAAGGCCGCCAGCACTAATTGTCCAAAGATCTCTTGCACACTGCAGTTTGTAGCATTTTACTCCTGTCTTTGTTAGCTGCTTCGCTCGGCTTGGCCTCAACCATTGACAACTTCTTCAACAGATGCCGTCATGCCGCCGTATTGTTCCTTGCATAAGAAAGCAACGGTGTGTTTGGTTGGGTGGACGGGGTTGGATGAAAAATGATCACCGAGATTTTTTTAGTGTTTAGTTCATGGGTAAGAGATGAATGGGACAGCCACCCTTGGAAGATGATGGATAAGTGAATCCGGTCAAATTGATGAGCTCATCCACCTTTAATAACAATTAATCATTAATCACTAATTAGTTGTAATTAATATGTATTCGGTTAGTTAATGATTAACATTTTAAGATTAATGCTAATTAAGAATAATTAGTATATTAGATTGTTAATTAATATTAGTTATAATAAGATTAGTAATAATTAATATATTTTATTATTGATTAATAATTTACTAATCTTATTCCATCTACCCTTATTCATCCAACCAAACAAAAAATTGATCTCATCCACCCAACCAAACAAGTAGCATAGATCATCGTATCCAATAAAACATAAATAGCCATATCCCATCCAACCTCGCCGTTCAACAAAAACATATCCTAAAGCAATCCATACTGCTGATCACTTCTTAGACCACATGCTAGAGCTTGCAGCTAGCCTCATGTTTCCATTCTGCATACGAGTCACAGTGCAACATACAGATTAAATAATTAGTATCTTAACATCACAGTTCTCAAAGCAAAATCTTGCCAAGTAAGCCTGCTAATGGATGAGAACCTAGACCAAAATCAGCCCAAGCCAATTCAGGAAAAGGAAGAAACCCACCCCACCTCACTCCATATGACAGCTATTCTAACCCAGACCAAACCAACCCACGTAGCTCTTCCACCAAATCGAGCCCAAACCAAATCCCCAGAGTGGGTTGAACCCATTTCCAAAACCATTTCCAAACCAAATTAGTGAAGTGGGCTGAAGGGAGAGGTGGCTAAATTCTGAACGTTGAGCTAGGCTTAAGGAAGAAGTGGGCTGAATGTTGAGCTTGACTAATGGCAGGGCAGTAAACTAGCTGAAGCAACGTTAGTATTGAACTAAGAGCATCATCAGCAAAATCAAGAAAAATCACAAAATTATATGGTCATAGAATCTAATAAATTTAGTACTAAACTGATCGAAATGAACTAACATCACCATAAGCAAAATCAAGAAAAATCACAAAAACCATATGGTCGTGCATGTCAAATTACAAACGAGACTGGACAAACAATGACTAATCAACCCAGAGTTGCTGGTCACACTTTATCACAATGAAAAGGCAGTGCATCTAATCCTCCACCTCACTCTTGTTCTCTGCAATGTTGAAGTACTGGAGTTCATAGATATTCCACGGGAGCTACAATGTTGAGCTTTAGGTGCCTGATAAAATAACAGGTGAAATTAGTGACCTTCTACACAATTTTGTGATATCATCATATTACAATGCCACAGGAACTACTAGAAGTATCATTATATCACTGCACAATATTGAGCTTTAGCTGGAAGCCTTCTGTTTACTAGTAATTAGTGACCCTATTCACTCTTTTATTTCTTGCAACTGGTTGCTAACTCAATCAGCTATCTCTAGTGGAAATGGCATGCAGTGATTAAGAATTGAAGATCCCTATGCACCATCTAGTTTTACTACTGGCATTACAGCACTACTCACATGCTTGGCGCATGCACTTAAAAGCCATATACTATATATACTAGGATTTTGTTTGGTAATTAGTAAGACATGGTAGTGATCAAAACATGGTGCTTGTTTTTTGTGCTATTTCTAGGGCAAGTTGGACAGTCTTTTGGAGATTTCTTAAGGTACAAAATCTTGGTCTCATGGTCTTGATCTTGCCAGCAGGAAAAGGCTTTCTGAATTTTTGTCAGTAAAACAAAAATGCTTCACCACTATGCCTCCATATCACTAGCTAACTTTATGTTACAGTAAAAGGGAGAGCTTGTGGTTCAAAAAGATCCATTCAGGCAGAATAAATTCAGCAAGTCACTAATGCAGAATAAGTTCATAAATGAATTCAACAACAAAGTACAAGGAAAAAACAAACATATCTCATGATCTCATGATTATGCTTTATCTTGACCTGCTCATAAAATTTCAAAAAGTTATTCAAGTACCTCATGACAAGTCACTAATGCAGTAGTGTTACGATATTCAAAACTTCAGTATCCTATCATAGAATACAGATTAGAGTTTTGGAGGTTTAGAAATAATTCAGAAGAGACATTATTATACCTTGAGATTTTAGAGGTTTCGCTAGCCAATATTTTGTGCATACCAAAGCCTCTAGCATTTCAGGTTTTAGTGAGCTCCGAGTGTCCCCAAGAATCCTACCACCAGAGCTGAATACGGATTCTGAGGGTACCGTGCTAAGCGATATAGCAAGAAAATCCCTGGCCATGAGTGACAATATAGGATACTTTTCTGTGTTTTGCTTCCACCACAGTAGAACATCATCAACATTATTATCCAGCGCCTCCTCATAGTACCGTTCAAGCTCAGACTTTGAACCATGCCATGAACACCTTCTTCTTATTGACTTGTATTCTTGAAATTCCTCTTCAAGCTTTCTTTTTCCTAGAACCGGTGATCCCAAGATACGAGACGCTTCAGTACCACTAAACCTCGGATGTATATCATCTTTCTTAACAAGCTTTTCATGTTCTTCGTAGTATTTCTTCATACACATTTTAACAATAGCCACAAGCTTGTTGACCTCATTCAAAACAGCACAAGTCTTCTCATAGAACCACTCCAAATAAAATAATCTTTTAGATGGATCCAACACCGTGGCAATTAGAAGCACCATGTTGTAATCTTTCTCCCAATATTTGTCAAAATTTTCCCTCATATTCCTTCCCAACTCTCTCAATGTGACATTAGAGTGCCATTCTGCTTCTTCTAAAGCATGGCTAATGCACAATACAATATGTAAAAATATATGTGATGTGGGTGTTTTATGTGCTGATACCACCTTTGTAGCATCTTCAAAAACTCTCAAAAAAGTAGAAATTGCTTTAGCATTATCCCATTCAACATCAGTAGGTGTCGATTCACCTTTTTCACTTGCATACGCATTAAAAACATATTTGTATTTCACAGCCTCTTCAACCATGTCAAATGTTGAGTTCCAACGATTTTCCACATCAGTGCTGAGGCTAAGTTTTGAGGGAACATTTTTTCCACTTACAATCCCATTGAATACTTGCAAACGTGAGGGTGAAGAAGCGATGTGCATAATAAGGTGTCGTATCTTAGATATAGCATCTTTGATCGGTGCAATGCCATCTTGAACCAAGATATTTAGTATGTGTGCACAACACCTCACATGTAAGTGCTCACCTTCAAAAGGCAAATCATGTTCGTTGTTCGATTTCAAGAGGTTACACACAGAAGTATTGTTGGATGCATTATCTAAGGTCAAAGTGAATACTTTATCCCTTATGCTCCACTCTGTCAAGCACTTGGTAATAGCCTATTCAATTGCAATTGCCATGTGTGGGTACTTCACGTTTGTCATAACTATTGTCTTTTTCTTTAAAGTGAAACTGGAATCGATGTAATGGGCGGTCACAGCCATATATCCCAAATTCTGATTGGATGTCCATATGTCAGAGGTTAGACACACACGAGAGTCTATATGTTGGACTTCAGATTGAGTACATTGCTTCATTCTCTCAAATAAACTGAAGGCATCATTGCACATTGTTTGACGGCCAAAAACTTTATAGCTGGGTTGTAATGAGTGCACATATTCCTCGAAGTAAGGATCTTCAAACTTCTTGAACGGAACCTCTGCATGGATGCAAAACTTTGTGAGTAACTCCCGGCTTCTTTGCAGATCAAATACAAAGCTTCCTTCCGAAGGTTGCACCTTCAATGTGGACAAAAATCTCTTCCTGTCTTCTTCGCCGATTGACGGACAAGACTTAGCAATGTGTGCTCTAAGGCTACTAGTACCAGATTTTTTGTGACAAGTTAACCTCATGGAGCAAAACTTGCACACCCCTTAGGACCCCATCTATCAATATCAAATCTTGCTCAAAGAACTCCCATACTTTTGACCTTTTACCACGTGATACTTGCAAGGAGAGATCTTCTATAGAATCACCAGTCACAAAACTCTCGGATACATTTACAGACATACTTGCAAACTTCCTAAAGTAACATAGAAAGAAAAAAATAGCAAAACAAAATTGAGCTTTCTAAGTATAGGCAAGTTCTCTATCTAAAACTAAAAGATAGGTAAAACAAGCTACCAGCTCACAAAAAAAAGAGCTCTTATTCAATGTAATTATGTAAAAGAACAGAATGCATGGATATGGCTACAACCATCAATAAGAATCAGTTCTAAAATTAGTCATCCATGTTCAACAAACATGGTGTTTTCTCCAGTGGTATGCAAATTATTGTAGTAAAATCATCAAGGAGCAATATATATATATAAGTGAACTTCTGAACACTCTTCTACTGAACACCCATGCGTTCCTTTTTCTCTTCAGAGCAAGAGTACATATCATTCAGCACCCTATTTAGTTTTCTACAGTTCATTGAGAAATGGCAAATAACCTAAAAGAGACAGCTAAACTATAGCTCACACGTCTACAATTGATGAGATGATACGAGACTACAAGCCAGTCCACTGGGGTGGTGTCTGAAATTGCTGAACTTGGCATAATTGGAAGCACTTATTAGCGCCTAACTAATCACATCGTAATAACTCAAGTACTCAACACAAAACAACTAGGGCTTAACCGAATTAACACCCCAAGTCCATGCAATTGATGAGCCAGATAACAAATTAGAACTATAGAGCTAGAGGGGAGAGAGTGAGAGAGGTCGTACCGTTCTTGGCTGACAGTGTCCCAAATCTGGGCCTTGACGACCTTGCCGATTGACCCCGATGGCGGACTTGGACTGGAGGCTGAACTCTGACGCCGTTCAACCCCTATGGTGGCACAGAGAGCAGGTTGGACTTGCTGGCAGTGCCGCTCGACCTCCGATGAAGTAGCGCGGAAGATGGAAAGACGCGAGACCACGAGGGACAACGGATAGGCCGTGGGCGCGGCAAGCTAGCGGGAGAAGAGGGACAACAGAGGGGCGCGGGAGGCCGGTGGCACCTATTTTTTTCGAGGTAGACGACGGCCATGGCGCCGACGACGATGGGTGGTGGCGGCGCCTGGCGGCCTGGAGTTCGTGCGATGCTGTTGCCTGCTGCTGCTCCAGTTTAGTTGTTTAGGTTTTAGGGAATGGGCCTAGGAAACATTGGCCTCCAGTGGACTCAACCCATTTTGGTCCCGAAATTTTTTAACCAAAACCAGATCGGTCCAAACCGTTTTTCTCTGGACCCCAAATCGCTCCAGCCCAATTATAGCACGAGTTCGTTTTCCCCCATCCAAAGCTAGCCAATTGAAGAACCAATCTATTTGGCCCATTTGGCCCTAGACCATTAGCAGGTTTATTGCCAAGTGGCAAAGTAGCAACTAGCATGCTGAATTGCTGATATAGTGAAACAAATACCAATGAGAACCTGAAAATTAGATCGGTCATGTGTGCTAAATGCATAATTTTGCAATAATCATTCATGCTTGTCCATCCATGTAGGCTTTGATGTATTGTACTAAATTTATGCAGTGGTCATTGTGACCAATTAGCACACAATCGCCCCCAAACAAGGATCACATGCTAAAATTGTGACCACAACCACAATGACCACTGCATGTGCATCCATGGGTCCTACTTCCAAATGCCCTTGGGTGTTGTTCACCATAATTCATGCATTGAGCTAGGTATTAATAAACAGGAGCTAGAGATCTCAAGTTATCTAGGAATAGGAGATATTGGGACTGAAACTTCAAGTTTTGTATTTGCTCATAGTACATGGATGTATAACCTAACATTCTAGATGAAAACTAAACCAGTGCACCTCCATCGGATTAGCATCATAGATCCCTGTTCGGAACAGGGAGGTCAGTCTTTGGCAACATTCTAGCTTCCATCTTCTTTTACCCTTCACTCAAGCATGAAAGAAATCATGAGAACCCCAATGGGTAGATGAATTTCAAAACACGTAGTAGTATGAATAAGTATAATCTAGAACGACTGCTATCTGTAGAAGTTTGTGTATGATGTTGTCTTAAAGAAACGTGAAGATGAATATAGTTTCTTACATAAAAGGCAGTATGAAACCACACCTACCTCACCCAGCTCACCAAAATTGAACCGTTCTTAGTTCTTACATGTTTAAACCAGAAATATGTCATATATAACCAAGTCTCTACCGTTCCCTTTGTTTTTTTGGGAAAAGATTACTCATGATTGTTAGAATAGGTAAAATATTGGTTATTTGCTTGTGTTTTATTCACAATAATCTAAATTGATGCAGAACTGATTTGACTAATGTTTTCGTCCTCAAGATAACACTTTACTAGCCACATAAAAATAAAGATTACAACCAATGTTTTCGTCCTCCATATAACAGTTTACTAGCCACATAAAAATAAAGATTACTCATAAAACAGTAAGCATCAGGCTTTGACTAGCCAAATAATAACTGTAGTTCGATGTAGGGCAGGAAACGCGCATTACACGACATGAGGAATCTGAAGACCAAACCAGCTGTTATAAAAGTTATTTGATATAAAAAAAATAACGACTAGTCTCTTTGATCTTATTAGCTATTGATAAACTATAGACATGTCAGATAACGACAAAGGAATATAATATATTTGTTAATTAAGTTTAGCCGAAATCTAATCCACAGGGCTCTGATTATGTGCACTCATTTCAGATAACACATCATATCTAGTCACTGCGAGTCTATGGTATCACCGTCATCCTCTCCCTTCGCGTCTGCGTTACATTGTTATCACTATGGTTACATTGTAACACCCTACTATCTATTTAAAGGGTTGACGGGTTACATAGTCTAATGCTAACTTTATCTCCTACCATCTAATACAACTATATATAGGTCTAATTGTAACTTAATAGGACTAGTATATTCGACACCTATCCACTAGTAGGAAACATGCTATCGCAGACGGCCAAAATCGATTTTCACAGATAGGGAAGTCGGCCGCCTGGTAAACAACCACCTATGAAAATCGATTTTCATATTTTCATTATTTTAGACACGTAAAAAATAAAAAAAATATTTTAAATTTTAGTAGACATCTATATCTATACACACAATTGTGCATCTAAAGCCGTAATTTCATTATTTTTTGTACAAATTACACACACATGTGAAATATGAGATTTGAACCCAAGACATCCTCCTTTGCATACTATCTCCTTACCACCTCAACATCAAGCAATTCTTATCAAGATTTAGGACGCTACTCTTTTAACTTCACATCTTTGAAACTTATAATAATTGTTTCATACTTCAAATAATCTCAAATAAAAAAGTTGCCAACTGCAAAGTTGTAGATCTCACTAAACTCTATAATTTTCATATAGAGTTCGTCTCTATGAAGGTCGTTTGCAACATAAATTTGAGGTTTTGTTAAAATAAATCTAAGATTTTGTAACGAATATTTGAACCCCTAAATGATGTTAAATGAAAAAATTATCAACTTTAAAGTTGTAGATCTCGTTGAGCTCTACAATTTTGATATAAAATTTGTCTTTATCTAACATCATATGAAAAAGTTAGGTGTATATATGTTTTTTCCGAAAATTGATTTTTATAGATGAACGTCTTAAGGGCCAGCCCGTGAAAATCGATTTTTACCGGTGACCGCTTAAGTCGATCGCCTGTGAAAATGAGGTCATTTTTAAAGGCGATTAGCTTTTGTGACTATTTCTGAAAATCTATTTTTATATGCGGTTTGTGACTGGAGATCCTTGATCTAATTTTACAGATGGCTTATTTTTTAGGTCGTATGTGAAAATAGGGTGGACGTAAAAATGATTTTTGTAGTAGTGATTCTAACACTAGCCAGCTAGATACGGTGATAAAAGGCAGGACAATGAGCTACTGCATCCTTGGCCACAATGTCCAATTTAAACATACAGATAAACCGTTCCCTGTTCCATATGCCTTTAGTAAATGGGAAGCAATTTTGTTCATGTAAACAGCTGAAGATCTCAAGGAACCTATTGTATGATAGAATAGAATTGGGAGACATTGGGATAGAAGCTTCAATGCTAGTGTTTGCTCGAAGTACTTGGCGACGTCATTATACTTTGTGGATGGAAAATAAATGCTACTCAAGTCTTGGATAAGCCTAATGTATGGATGGCTTGTTTATCCCAAGTAATTTACTCGTGTGAACAACCACGAGTCATAGGACAGGCCATCATGGTTGAAGAGATGGGACTAATTGTATGGAACTTGCAAGCACTTAACCTAATTAATGGTATTTTAGATGGATTTATTTCTTAAACCATATGCTTATTATTCATGTTCTTTAATTTCTAGTCAGTTTCTTGCTCTATGAGGAACAATTTTGTGCGTGTGTGCAAAGATCAGAAATGTGCTCCGAGTACTCGGCCGCAACGCCTTCCGTTCCGTTCTGGATGACGAAGCGAGTTGCTTTGAGATTCGGATTGGACGCGTGTACGGCAGGAGTACTAATCCCACGGCCCCACAGATGAGCAGCGCGCACATCTGGCGGCGAATCGACGGTCAGCAAGCAACGCGTGCAAATGGAGGCCGGCTTCGGAGGGCGGAGATGACGAATATATGGCCACCCATGCTGACCGCGACAAGTGCGAGCGGAGGCTCCCTGGTGATCAGCGTTGAGGACGACGAGCCAACGATGGGGTCCTATCAGTGTTTCACTTACTTATTTCCAACGATATTATGGTTACTACCATAATCATACAGTTAGCGTAAAATACCATGAGGTTTTAAAAACCAAGAAAATTACCGTCCGTAGTAACTATCATAACCGTGCAATATTGCAAATCCTGAGTCCTATCCTTTCCAATTTCCATGGGCTGGTGCTGGTTCCACTGCACCAGAATGTGGACACCATTCCAAATTGCGTCCCCATCTGGACGTCCTGGGGAACAGCATCCACACCTGGACCTTCATCCTAAAAGATCATTGTTTTAGTTAGTCAAAGAGGAATTATGCATGAGATCAAAATACTACTATACCCTTAATTAATGTGAATAGAAAATAGGGAGGAGGAGAAAACAAGGAGGATGAGAGAGTCCTATTGGTTGAATGGTTAAAACGATGAAATTGTATTAAAGATGTATAATTGATTCTACTCTAAAAACACACTCTTTATGGGGCAAATTCTTGGCCTAAAGCAACCGTCTTTTAGGGACGGAGGGAGTATTTCTATAATTCAAGCCAATGATTTACTAGTTATTTAATTCATAGGTCATCTCTATTATATTATAAAAAAATAGTGTTTCTGCCGAAACTTCGTCGTCACCGCGCGACTCGTGATCGCTTCACTTGGACTATTTCTCGGTGTTCCCACGAGACGAAACATCAATATGATTCCAGCTCGAGATCCGTCCTTTGGTCACCGTCCATCATCCGGGCCGCACGCGCTTCCTTCATCCCGCGTCCTATGTCCGATTAGTCTACGCGCCTCGTCGGCACGATGTGACCGATGAATTACGAATCTGCGCTGTTCGTTGTCTGCACGAGTCCACGTGCTCATTTTTTTCTTCCGCATCCGATTCTGTGAAGAGATTGCACTCACCGAGAGAGCGCACAAATGCATTGCATTGATCGATAGGGGGAAGCTAGCGTGCGCGCAGGTTGGCTAACCCACACGCGCCGTCCATACGCCACCGTACGGTCATTAGCACTAATCACTTCTTAATTACTATCATTAGTACTTAATAATTTTTAATTATAAAATAATACAAAAATAAGTATAGTTTAAAGTTTTAGATTTCAGTTGAAAGTTTCGAAAATCTAATTAAAAGTTTCAAATTTTGGGTTAAAAATTTTAAAATTTAAGTAGATTTTTAAATTGTTAGTTGATAGTTTTTAAATTTGAGTTAAGAGTTTCGAAAATTGAATTAAAAGTTTTAAAATTAGAGATGAAAGTTTTACATTAGTGATATAAAATTTAGTCATTTTTTTAATATTATATATTTTTTATTTTTTTATTGTGTATCGTGGGCAGCTCGGACGCAACGCCGTGCCCAGCAGCTTTCGCGGATCAATAGATGGAGCGTCATGTATCGATCGCTGTGACCTTGTGTCTGTCATGCAGATGAGAGAAACGGCCAGTAAACTGGCTAGATATAAAACTGTACCAATGATCGATCCATCGGTGAGAGTGCTAGCTAGCTTTTAGTCCATCTCTTACGTGCATGGCCGCCAGAGGTGAATGAGCATCTTCAGCTCGTACTTGTGACCGAGCTCATGAGATAACGCAGAACATCCATGAATAATGATGAATCCATATGTTGCGCAGCTCGCTTGCAGGATTCATGTGGACATCGGTCAAGAGAGAGAGAGATCAGAGCTAGCGCAGCTCTGAACGTCCAAATGAAAACTTGCAAAGATCGATAAAGTTAATTGAACTTTTCGTAGTTTAATTTCAAGCGGTTTTGAATCATATATATTTATCGACTGGACATTACTGCCAGCGCATGAGATCTGTAGGCATTAGCTAGCTAGCTGCATGCACTGCATCCTACTGTAACATACTAACATTGATCGATCGATCTCCCATGAACTGATGATACACCGGATCTCAATGGAAAAAAGGAGTGGTGATGCTTGCAGTAAAATATATCGAAACATGCGTGCTCTGGCGGCCTTAGTTTTTTTTATTTGCTAAACAATATTAGGTTGAAAATTGAAGTTAAAATCTTGTAAATTTCTGTTTTTCTAATATACATCATGATATGTGCTCCAGTTAGCTTTTCCTCCAATTACACAATCTTGATGAACTCCGGTGACCGACGACGACGACCCTTACAAGTTAGGATTTAGGATGAGGAAGACAGCAAAAGAGAGGTAGAGGAGTGGAAGAGGGAGGAGGTTTCTAGCGATGAGCGGTGGCGATGAGAGCACAATGAGACTATGATGGTGTTGCCAGGGCCATGGGAACGAAGGAGGATGGTAGGCAGCGGTGGCAGCGGGGGAATCTTGATCGAGTTGTTAGGTGGCAATGGGTGGCGGTGACGAAGCAGTGGGAGCCATCAGATTTGGGGGAGGAGAGTGGAGCAGAGGGCACCTAGTCAGAGCTCGGAAAGACGGAGGTGGTTGGCCCATGACGAGAAGCTGCGACATCGACATGATTTTTAGCATTGGAAGCCATGGTGGGCGATGGTCCGTGGAGGGCTCACCGGCTTGCGTCGTCAGAGACAGGGCGTTTGAAGCGTCGAGAGGCATGAGGAGGAGGTGTGGGGCTCATAAAAGAGAAATGATTTTTCTCAGAGATGTCAAATTCCTGTCGGTAATTCTCTTTCCTCCAGCCATTCTTACATTGTATGCTTACATATTTTTTCTAATTCAAATATTAATTTTGTTTGATATTTTTCTATTTGACTTAATTTTTACCTACTTAAAAAATACAAAGTGTTTTCGTCCTCTTCGCCCTTGTTCGTTGTCACGCTAGAGCCAGATTCATTGTCCAACCGTGTTAAACCAATATGACTGAGCGGTTTTATTAGGATTAGGATTAATAACTAGCTCGGTTCACTGCAGCGAGGATGCGGCCCAAGCCAGGACGTGGGCTCGTGGCAGCTGAGGGGCGTGGCCCAACCGTGCGGCAGCCGAGCAGAAAGCAGAATTTTTACTGTTACTAATTTAATTTTTTTTAATTTACAAAACTAATTTTTGATTTGGGATATTTGCAGAAATAGCCTCTTGCCGCCGTGGCCCAGGGCGGCGAATGGCATCCCCGTCAGGCGCGGCTAACGGCGCCGGCCGCCGTTAGCCCTGGGGGGCCACGTGGCCTTGCCGCCCTACATTTGCCGCCGTCTCCCAGGGCGGTTTATAGCCCAATCGCCGTCCTGGGGGACGGCGGTTTTTAGCCAACCCCTATAAAATCCCTTCACGCACTCGCCGGCGCGTCATTTGTCCCTTCCGCCTCCAACGTTCGTCCAATAGAGCTGAGGGAAAGGAGGAGCAGTACAGCGGCGAAGCCCTCACAGATTTTTCAGCCGAATCCAGTTTTTTTTGCTCTCCCTCTGTTATGTAGTCAATTTTTTAGACAAATGTTAATTAGTACTAGACGTGTAGTGTAATACCCGACATAGTATGAAAATATTAGCGGTTTGGCATAACCATTGTTACTGTTAAATTTATTTGACCGTATTAGAAGAACATAGCGGACAGGTAGTAAATTGTAGATATTTTAGAAAGAAATATGCTCCGCTATGGCCATCGTTGGTATACGTCATTTTGACACGTTAGATAAACCTAGCGAATAACTTTATTAGCACCGCTGGGTTAGTTTGTAAAATATAGAAACGGTAATGGTTTGACTCATACGTATAACCTTTTTATGGAACGAATATTGATTAGTACAGATTAATAAAATCTTTTTTGTGAACAGAAATGGCAAATAGAGTTGTATTCGCGATATATCACGGTGAAGGAAATGTCAGAGAAGGACAATATGTGGTAGATTTATCGAAGTTCAACGTAGCACAAAAGGGAATTATAGCTCCAGCTGAGAGAAGTTTTCCTGGAGTTTACAATTGGTTAATGAGGGGATTCGGAGTAAATCCTCAAGTAAATGCAATTACGGTGTACGCACTGGTTAGCTAGGCTGTGGAAGGTTTTTGGTGGGAATTGATGCCAGTAGATTCGACAGCTAGCTGGGTATTTTTTGTGGAGAGTGCACTGCAGCGAGGATGGGCACCGAGCATCCTAGTGGTAGTGTATGACGTGGTCAGCATTGATCAAGCTGGTCCGAGTACAGCGGAAGGGCTCGATGAAACAGGGGAGCAAAATAAGGCAGAAGACGAGGGTGCCGGAGAGGAAGGAGGCCAAGAAGACATGGGACCGGGGGGTTTGCAGATGAAGGGGAGAGACACCCAGGTCTAGTACAGGAGATGGAAATTGAAGACTCAGAACCTGAGCATATGGAGGATGATGATTCTTCGGAGGACGATGTATACCCGGCAGAATGGGACAACGAGGACTTCTCCAGACTCGTTGTCTCAGAGGGGCACACCGTGGCATGGGAGTATCGGCAGAATGAAGTGGTGCAAGGCGCTAGATACGCCGAAAAAGCACAGTTGACAGAGGCTGTGAAGATGTGGGCCGTGTCACTTGGGAGGGAGTTCTGGGTATCAAAGTCCACTAGATTAGTGTACGAAGTGAAATGTGCAAGTTCAAGCGATGGATGTCATGGAGGATATACGCATCCAGGAAGAAATATGACGACTGTTGGTCCGTGTCAATCGTGACGGAGCACAACTGCCATCTTCCGGGTGTTCAGAAGTACCACAGGAACATATCATCTGCATTCATCGCTTCAGAGCTGTATTATGCTGTTGTGGAGAACCTCCGGTTCGAGCCCAAGTCAATTATCAGGCGCATCGAGGAGAAGTACAAGTACACCATTACATATGCCAAGGCATGGAGGGCCAAACAGAAGATAATTGAAATGAGATTCGGCACTTTTGAAGCTTCGTACAATAATTTGCCTCGTCTACTGCAAACCATCTGTGCAAGGAATCCTGGCAGCTACTCCGAAATCAAAAGTTTCCCATCGTTAGCAAATCCTGGGCAGAGCGTCCTTCAGCGGGCCTTCCTCTCTCTGCAGGCGTGCATGTTTGCATTTCTTCATTGCAGGCCCATTCTCTGCATCGACGGCACGTTCCTAACTGGAAAATACAGAGGGCAAATGTTGACGGCAATCGGAGTAGACGGGAACAACCAAGTGTTGCATGTGGCCTTTGCCTTCGTCGAGAGCGAGAACATAGAGAGTTGGTACTGGTTTCTGAAGCTGGTTAAGGAAAAGGTGGTGGGGATGAGGCCAAATATATGTCTCATACATGACCGTCATCCAGGGATGCTGCGTGCAATTGAGGAGCTGCGAAACGGCTGCGCAGACAAGGAATACCCTCCGGTGTGGGAAGATGTAAAGAGCAGATGGTGCATGCGTCACATGGGCGCAAACTTTTATAAGCAGTTCAGAAACAAGGAGTTGATGGCCATGTTCAAACGTTTGTGCGCCCAGAATCAACAGAAGAAGTTCAATGAGCTGTGGAGGAGACTTGATGAGCTGACAGCCAAACATAGAGGTGAGAGTTCTGCAAGACCCGCAGCTAGAGGTGTTGACGGCCCTGAAGCTCTAGATGCACTTCCCACCGATGACGGTACATTCAGAAGGAGGCCCGGTTCCTCGGTTAGCAGGTTTTCGCAGTGGATCGAGCACGAGCCGAAGGAGAAATAGGCATTGCTGTACGATGAAGGTGGAGCAAGGTACGGCATAATGACCACAAACCTTGCAGAGGTCTACAACTGGGTCATGCGTGGTGTGAGGCAACTCCCCCTTATTGCCATCGTGGAGTTCATCCTACATAAAACACAGACGTACTTCCACGACAGGTGCAGACAAAATGGCCCATCTATGGCCGATGGAAATCTTTGGTTCGGCACCAAAATAACAGAGTACCTTGAGGAAAAATGCAAGAAGGCAAGAGAGCACCGAGTCCGAGTGCAGAGCACACGAGAGCGTAGATTTGAGATATTGTGTGCCGACAGGTCCAAGCATGGCATATTCGCAAGGAAACCTGTGCAAGAGTGTGTCCTAAAGGAAGATGGGACATGCACGTGCTCCTGCCGGAAACCAAGCTTGTACCACAAGCCCTGTTCTCATGTCATCGCCGCTTGCGGGGAGTGCGGCATTGATGAACGCCAATATGTGTCTCCGTACTTTAAAAAGGAAGCAATCATGCATACATGGAGTACTGAGATCTTTGGTTTCGGCATCGTTGGCACTTTCAGGGAAGACACAAGTCCAGTTTATTACATCTCTGACCCGACGAAGGCAAGGAACAAGGCAGGCCGCCGTGGGACACGGAGGATTCGCAATGATATGGACGAATCCGAGGCCGGCGTTAGCGCTCAACGTTGCAGTAGGTGTGGAGAGGAGGGACATACCTACAAGAAGTGCACGAAAGACGCCGAGGCCCCAAGTGCAACGGAAGTTCCTATGGAAGGATCAGGCGCCGATGGAAGGCGGCCAACTGGGGAAGGCACCACTGGTAGGCAGCGTCATCGTAGGCGTCCTCGTGCACCTTCAGGTTATATTGTCTAGTATAGCCGCTGGTTGCTGATGTAATCTCCCTGTAATGTGTACCAATATGCATGTATTGTTATCTGATTTTCGTTTTAGTATGGGCCTTTCAAAGGTACTTTGCTGTCTGTTAATTTTCTGACCGTAATGCACTATGTTTAATTGAGCTAATCCGTTCCGCTTTTTTCCTTGCAGGTATGGACTACCAGACGCCTGAGCTGCTGGATCACGCCACCGATCAGTCCCATCGGTCCTATCTCTCGGCGGTGCAGAACTGCGACCTCGGTACCTTACGTCCTCGACCTTCTAGGCGACTCCTTCCCGTGGACGACAGGTTCACGGCTAGGTACGTACGAACGTTATACTGTGAAGCTGTATATGTCAACTTACTAACTTGCTTTGTTTTGATTGTCATGTTGCGGCAGGCAGGCCTTCGCCGCTGTGTAGGCTGGTAGCAGCCGCAGTGGAGCCGAATGACCCGGCGAAGAAGTGGGGTATCGACCGGTCGCTGATCACAGCTCTTGTGGACCGGTGGAGACCGGAGACGCACACCTTCCACCTCCCATGCGGTGAGATGGCCCCCACGCTGCAGGACGTCAGCTTTCTCCTTGGGCTGCCTCTAGCCGGCAATGCGGTGGGCCCAGTTGACGGGCTCCAGGCGTGGCGAGAGGACATCCTGCAGCGGTTCGCCCTGGTTCACCGTGCTCCGGGGCTTCCCCTCGTCGGCGACATCTCCCCGTACACGCATGCGAGCCCCCCTCAGGCTTGGGTACTGAGCTACACGGTAAGAATGCTTTCGTGTTGTTTTATGTTCGTCCTTCAGTCCGTACTACAATTACAGTGTCAACTTCCTTATATGTTACCGCAGTCTGATCAGCTAGACCCGGAGGCCGACGCGTACTCACTGCAGATGAGCCTGGAGGCGTACCTGTTGTGGGTGTTCGGGTGGGTGATGTTCACCAACTCGCATGGCCACGCAGTCGACAAGGGCTTGATCCCTTACGCGAGGGAGATAGCCGACGCCGAGGACGGTGCTGTTCCCCAATACAGTTGGGGATTGGCAGTCCTTGCCGCCACGTACAGGGGTCTGTGCGACAGCTGCAGGAAGACCGAGCCAGAAGCGGTCTTCACGGGTTGTCCACTCCTCCTACAGCTCTGGGCGGCAGAGCGGTTCGCGATCGGCCGCCCCGTGGTGGACCACAGTCCGTACGAGGCGAGCCTGTACGTGGGTGTCCCACCAGATGACTATCCGACGATGGGGACGGTGTGGTGTCGTCATGAGGTATGTTTGATGTTAGAACCGTCTCGGTTTTTTATGTTACTTGGACTAACGAGAACTCTTTTCCTGTTTGTAGCGTCGGTACGCTCACGTGCAGGTGCCGAAGTCGTACCCAGACTTCGTCATGGAGTTCGACAGGATCACGGACGACGACATTGTCTGGGAGCCGTACAGCGCCGATGCGGTGAACGCGCGTGCGCCGCACGGGCTGTCATCCCTCTGCACCAGGGACCAGGCGTACTGGCTGACGATGGCGCCGATGCTGTTCGACATTTCTGTCGAGCCGCACTGCCCGCAGAGTGTGATGCGGCAGTTCGGTATGCGACAGACCTTCGGCCATCAACAACGCAGGAGCGTACCGCAACACGTTCACAGGTATATGTGTAAATGAATATTCCGTATTGTTATGCATTGTGTCACCGGTTGTGCTCTGCAGGTTAAATTGGCGTGGCCAGGCCGTCGGTAGGCTATGGAGACCCACCGTCGTCGAATACATCAACGACTGGCTCATAGCCACGGAAGACGTCATCACGGAGTTGCACCCCTACACAGCCGCCAGGTACGAGCAGTACCTTTCCTGGTTCCAGGCCCGTACCAGACTACGGGTGACGTACACTCCCGAGGCTCCACAGGCGCACGTCGCGGGGGTGCGAGACACATACCCAACACACCGCGACCAGGACTACTTGCGCGCGGTGAGTCAATGGTTTTCATACTATTTTCAACGCGAGTTACCACGCGCAACTAACCACACATGTCCTGCTGAACAGGTGGACGATGCTAGGCAGGTCCACACGGAGCTCGGCCTACTGCGGCAGCGCCTCCAGGCTGGCATCCCTCTCACCCAGCAGGAGCAGACGATCACGTTCGACCGGATGTGCAACACGATGCGCTCGGTCATCCGTGCTCTGACTTGTCGCCGTTCCGATGCAGCCCCACCGATGCAGATACATATGCGAGGTCCCCATGGTGAAGGGACATCGGCAGGAGCGGCGGGTTCTGCAGGGGCCAGTACGTCGTGGGGAGCAGGTCCTTCTGGTACCGCCGGAGGATCGAGGTCGGCAGCCTCCACGATCGGGCGAGGATTGTCAGGTACGTCAGGATTGAACCTATTCTCCATAACTAACTGCACTTTTTATGTGGCTAACGCGAACTTTTCTTTACCAGACCCACGCGGCGGATCTCACCACCACCTGGGGGACACTGGGCGGGGATTTGCCCTGAGCACCTCTGCTTGGATCTCTACCGAGGACGACCTCGTTCTGGAGCAGGACGTGATCGGGTCGTCACAGCTCGGAGGTGCACCGCACACACAGCCGCACGACGCCGGTGCTTCCCCTGCTGCTCAGGCGGTCCGAGCCACCCGTGGGGTATCGGCGGACCGCCTGACCTACTCGCGCGGGCACGTGCGAGCGCAGCCTAGGAGGACGAGGAGGCGTATGACCTAGGGGCTATTGTTGTATTTATTTATTTATAGGTCTCGCATTACTTGTTTAAATTTGTCATGTCCATATTCACCCCTCTAGACTCGATCTCATCCTTCAGATACATTATACTGCTAACAATGTAGTCTCTCTTGTTGTATTTCATACTACGGGTGTCGCATTCATCATGCCGCAATGCGAACGGCTCACATCTAGCTAATATCACTATGTTATTGTACGTGCACTGCGTTAAGTATCGACCGAGTGGATGACGAATAATATAATATATCGTCTTTCAATGTCGAATTAAAAATCATTCAGTACGTACATTGCGCAAAAATTTGGGAAAAAAATTCATAGGCCCTAACATTCTATTCGCCTAGGGTCCTAAGCCCCTCACGTAAAACGGACTGGCCTATTACCATGTCATTAATTAAGTTTTACCGAAAATAAACTTGAAAAAATGATCAGTACGATTTTACAACCAATGCCCACCATCGTCGGATTATAAAAAAAAAACTTCAAAAAACATACCCTAAACCACGATTAAAACTAAATTTTATGAAGCATGTAGGCGAAAGACGGGGAGGAGTGGATTGCGAGTGCCGATCCAGACATACGAGGAGTGGCGATCCAGAAATACCCTCAGTTTGACAAGTTTTCTTCACGACGTGAATAATCTATGATATTTGTTTTTTTTTAACATCGACCCAATAAATGCAATGGCACAATAAATAGAATTTAAGAATTTAATTTTGACAAATAAATTTTCAAAAATTTTGGGGTTAAAAATTAGCAACAAAATTTTTAAATTTGGTAATTTGCAAATAGCTCCACGGGGCCGAGGCCTGCGCTGGGCAATGGTCCGACCGGGAGGGGGCAACGGTCCGATCCCTAGACGGACGGTCCGATCTGGGGCAACGGTCAGTCCGATCAACGGTCCAATCCGGGGGCAACGGTCCGATCGTGTGCATTCCGATGGCCCGATCCTTGGGCGGATGGTCTGATCTTGGGCAATGGTCAGTCCGATCAATGGTTCGATTCAAGGGGCAACGGTCCGATCGGACGATTCGGACGGTCCGATATCTAAGCGGACGGTTCAATCCGGGGATTCGGACCGTCTGATCGCTGTGCGGACGGTCCTGTGCATTTGCCGCCCTGGGGGACGGCGGCGAATGCAATTTTGCATTCGGCCCCCTGGGGGCATTCGCCGCCGTCTCCCAGGGCGGCAAGGCCACGTGGCCCCCCAGGGCTAACGGCTGCCGGCGCCGTTAGCCGCGCCTGACGGGGATACCATTCGCCGCCCTGGACCACGGCGGTTTTTAAATACCGCCGTGGCCCACGGCGGCAAGAGGCTATTTTTGTAAATATCCCAAATCAAAAATTAGTTTTGTAAATTAAAAAAAAATAAATTAGTAACAGTAAAAATTCGTAGAAAGCATACACAACACATACAGGTCCTATGCTTACGCGGTCCATGTATTGGTTCACACACGGTTGTACCGTACAGTACATGATACTAAGTACTAAACATCTAGGAGATGGCCTACTGTTCTACATGGAATTCAAAGTATTTCTTTTATCATTTCTCACTTTTTTTACTACTATAAATAAATAAAAGTAATAAGTAAATAAATAATATTATTTTATGATATTATATGCCTACTTAAAAAATACGGAGGGCTTCCAGTCTTTCGTTCGTCATCAAAATTGAAAGCGCGATAGGCTTCATCCCATTGCTTCCTATTCACTTAAATCCCATGTGTGAATCGCTTCCTATCCTATTCAATTCTTATTTTCTCCCGTCCCGTGCGAGGATCGCTTCCTATCTTACATGATTTTGTCCATCGTGGTGCTTGCAGATCACTTCGCGCTCGTGCTCCTATTCGATTCCGTCACACACAATCAACATATCTTATTGGTTCTCGCATGATCAATAGATTTCATCGGTTCTAACGCAATCGACAAATTAGCACAACATAAGTCTTTCTTCTTGCTGGAATCTTATTAGAATTAGCATGCCACTTCATCAGCAAATTAGCACACCAAAGTCTTCTCACCAATGAAGTGATTTTGTGCGATCTTGCAAACACCAATGCCTCTAAAATTAAGAGTGCTTCCGTTCATCATCTTTTGTTCGTCGTCACACAGATCACACGTGCTCCGATTATATTTCCATTGGCGAGACTCCTCTCAGACCGTTCCTTCCATCCATCATCACGTAGATCACGCGAGATCTGTTTCTGTTTCCCTCTATCCATTAACGAGACACCCGTGTGATCGTTTTCATCCATACTCGCACCACTTCCAGACTGTGCGCCATTGGCCACAATTGTGAGACTGTGGCATACCATCTGTGTAGGCTGGTCGTGGGGTCGACGGTGGTGATGGTGGGAATGACATGGTGGCACAGTTTGTGGTCAATCTACACAGCCTGCGTGTTGTTAATCGCGAGGAGCCGCCCAACATCCTCCACCTCGATCTATAGCTATGCGATGACTAGAGCCAACTCCTCGTGCTGGAGATGAACACCTACTTTCACATGGAGTGTTGCTTCCACATACGTGGGCAAGGCACACCTCTAGATAGCACCTCCTCCAAAGATGGCAACTAGGGTGCATCCCTTCAATGGCGGAGCTTCACTACAATCCTACTAAGGGGGGCCAATCTATGAAAATATTCTAAAACAGGGTTCACTATGCAATTTTGTTCTACACTAAACGATAGAACTAAGGGACTCCAATTTAATATCTCCAAAGCTGGGGGAGGTCATGACCCTCTCTGACCCTCTGCCCCTCATGGCTCAATGGCCTGCCGCAAGGAACAACATGCTTGTTGTGCCTGGTTATGACCTAAGAAGAGAACGAGTCCACTTATAGCCATCACCGTCTTCACCAAACAAATCGTCATTGTGACTGCACTTGGTCTAACCTCATCACGCCAACACTCCCCTCTCTATTGTCATTTGAACCCTAATCATCTAATGTTTATTTTTATTTTTTTCGTTGCAATCGTATGGACACTTTACTAGTTAATTACTATAAAAAAAAATTCGGGCTTTACGTACCAATCAGTCGGACGGGAAGACAAACTGAGTTGCTTTAAGGCTGCGTTCGATGGTACTAATTGGAGTGAGATTTTTAGCGCACATAAAACGAGATGAGCCATTAGCGTATAATTAATTAAGTTTTAATTATTATAAACTTAAAAAAAGATTTATTTAATTTTAAAACAACTTCTATATAGAAAATTTTCACATAAAATACATTTATTAGCAGTTTGAAAAATATGCTAAGGAAAACTGAGGGAGTAGCCTAGGCAATAGGTAGATTCCAACTCACCTTAACAGTCGGAGTGGTCCATGGATAGACATAAAAAAGTAGGGAGGTCGTCCGCGATTTCGGGGGCCGGACGGACTGGAGGATTTAGCCCTAAAAATTCTGCAATCACCCAAATTCCGACCACCGAATTCCTCCCCCGGCGATGCCTCACCGCAAAGTCCGATGCTTTGCCAACAAGTGATGCCAGTCCACCGCGGGCGGAGGAGTGCCCGGCGGCCGTGGCCTCTGGCCGTCAGGCACCCGCCATCTCCGACTGCCCGGCGGCTTTCGGAGTACTTCACAACCATGTCCGGGGCCCTTGACCTCCTTCGCTACG
This sequence comes from Oryza meyeriana var. granulata, assembly GCA_003991445.1. Classification (NCBI taxonomy): domain Eukaryota; kingdom Viridiplantae; phylum Streptophyta; class Magnoliopsida; order Poales; family Poaceae; genus Oryza; species Oryza meyeriana. Next base: position 656,670 of record RYFJ01000056.1, read on the forward strand.
GGCGGAATTTCTGTCGATTCTCGCCGCCGGTGTGTCCACCGTATGTTCACCCCCGACCCGCTCTCCTCCCTCACGCTTTCCTATTTGTGATTTAGTGTTATCTCTCGCTGCTATACGTGATTCAGTTTGCTTTTCTATTTTCTATTTGTGAAGTTAGTGTGGGGGGTTCTTTTCTACTTATTGTTTATGGCTTCTGTCTCGGTTTTCGTTAGCTCATTTTTCAAAATATAAAATAATGTGTTTTTTTTAAAAATTTTCTATATGAAAGTATCTTTAAAAAATTAAATATGTCTATTTTTTAAGTTTTTAATAATTAATACTTAATTAATCACATACTAATAATATTTCTCATTTTACGTGTAGCTTATAAGCTAATACAATAAGCTAATTTAAACACCCTAAGTTTGTTCGTTTGGAAAAGTAGAGTCTCCACGTGTTGTTAGGGATTACTAATACCGTGCGGCGGGGGGTGCATTGGGGCAGTGCCAAGCTGCCTGGAGAGGCTGGACAGAAGAGTAGCATTTTCTAAGAATGATAGGACAGTATGCGTTTTCTCGTAGTACATTCAAACACCTGGGAGTGGATTAGTGGAAGTAGCAATTTGCGATTTTTTTGATTCTTGGGAGTGGAGGGGGCAGGACAGGGGAAAAAAAGCACTGTTTTGTACCACAAACATAACTGGTGTATTCATATGTAGTTTCTAGTCTAGGGATAATGTAACATAACTGATGTATTCTGTATTCATATGTAATTTCTAGGGATTAATGTAGCAACTTGGTAAAGTCTACATATTTTTTACCCCTGCTAACTTGGCCACTGCAAAATGATCCTTCTGCAATAATCTTTTTTGAATGAATAAATATGTTTTGAATGAGATCCTTCAAGGATACGGGTTCTGGAAAATTAATTATCGTACTCATTGAGCTTGTTTGCTACAGGTTGGTAAATGCTACTGAGCCTTCATCTGCACAAACGCTGCGAGAAACAGATGGTTCCTGCTCTGGGGGCTTGCTCAGTAATACAACATCGAAAGAACCGATAACTACACACACCTCTTCCTCTCCACAGACAGAAGTTGATGATGCTATCGATCAACATCTTCATAGCCTGCGGATTCCAAAAATGTAAAGTTTCTTGACTTTGTGCTATCTTGTTATCTGTTTATTCGTTGCAAACTCTTGTGGTTGGATACTTGGATGTATTTATTTAGGACAGATAGTAACAGGCTTTTATATTTCAGTGCATGTTTCATCTCATGGAGCTTCACGTTGATTTAGGATCGTAATAATAATTAGAAGAACACACATATTCATTCCAAAATTAGTTGAATTGATTGGACAACAAAATTCGTTTTAGAGCTTGAATCAGGAATATAATGAAGCTTGAATCAGGAATATAATGAATGTCCCAGGACCTTTGTTATAGAAAAGATGACTAGTTCTAGGTATATGTTAATCTGAACTGTATTAATGAAAGATAAACAAAATACACTGTAACTGTCACCACTTTGTACCTAGGTATATGTTAATCTGAACTGTAATTGGCCCAATTGGTTACTTTTAACCAATCATCCCGCCTGCCCAACTGTGTCGCTTGGGTTTAAAACAATGGTGATTGACCAACACAATTTTTTAGGGGAAACAGGGGGGGAGGCGTTAAGCACTGCAGTTCGTGTAATTGAAAGATGCTTTGAAAGAATATAATGTAGGCATGGAAACATTTTAGTTCAGTACTCCAAAGTTCTATAGAATTTGAAATACCATTTGTAATCTATATTGATTTTTACCATGCGCCGTGTTAAATTTATATTGGGAGCTGTTTGATCCCTGTCAATAGCCTTCTACGAAAACTAATGTACCTGAACCTACATTGGTCTTGATAACTTGTGCAGACTACTTAATAACACATTATATTTGTCATTTTGAGACAGTACAACACACTAATCATATGGGGTATGTTGATGTAATTAGTGGCGAGGAGCTTGATAGGCTCTCTCTCATGGAGAGGATGGTACGGCAAACTATGTACTGGCCTGATGGCAAAAGGAAACATCCCAGGTCAGGTGGGGGTTATGAAAAAGATGAGCGTTCTTTGATCCAAGCTTTAGTTGAGAAGTATAATGATGATCATAATCTTTTGGGGGTATGCTCTCTCTCTCTCTCATTCATCTCTCTACATAGCCACACATGCTATGTCTATATCTTATATTCTACTATAGTAACACTTGCTGATCTGATCCATGTCTATTATTTTAGGATTTCGCTTATGAACCGAAGGAATTTTTGCAACTTGGACAAATGTATGAGGACCATAGGTGGTATTACCGTCTTAATTTCACTACAAAAATAAAAGGAGCCCACAAGTCTGACTGTGCCACGGACAACCTGTTCTTTGCTGAAATAGCACATTTATAAGGAGAGGATGAATGGGTGGTCAGCTGTTGCTGTGTAATTGCACCTAATGCTAATGGTAATCTTCACTCTTATCTTTATTTAACTATTGCATGTTCATGTTGCTGGTTCACTTACTGTATTATTTACAATTCAGTTCAATATAGTAGCCCATATAGTTTTCTGTTTAAAAATGTGTATACAGCACCAAATCTGTATGTTGTGCATGCGTTTTGGCTTAGGATATAATATGTAGTGTGGTTGTGCATTTAAAATTTGTTTGGATAATAGTGTATAGCTTATGTTAATAGGAATTTATGCACACATTTTTTGTTTATCTCTGACTACCAAGCTGTTGTTAGCGCATATCTATACCCAGTTAGTTCGCTGGCAGTTAAATGACAAATGTGCCCTTTTTTTTAAGGTCACTGCTATGGTTGTAGAAATAATGGAAAGTCTGGTTTGAAGCACCCCAACAATACTGATGCTTACAGTGGTGGTCACTTGGACGGCTGTTTGCCTTTTGGACTTAAAGCTTCACGTAGCGACTACGACGATCTCGATGTATGGCGATTTATTTGACAAGTATTTACCTTTTTTTGTTTATTCAACCGTTAATGACCTGACTTTTCTCTTGTTTTACAGTCGGATGCTGAGGAGGCTATGCTAAGAACTATGTTTGAGGTAATAACAACACATCTTGGGCAGTAAATTACCGCATGTACGCATGTAACATCATGTCAGCTACCTGATTGATTGCCCCTTCGCTTCTATATTTTTCTTTAGGGCATTGATGAGCCAGGTTTTCTGGAGGAACTCTTCGCTTAGCATGTAGCTCCAATTACGGTGGAAGACAATGGAGGAAGGAAGTTGGTGCAAAAGACAGTGTAAACAAGCTGGCTGTTCGATTCTACTTATTACTTGTGGTTTTTACCTCGGTTTTCATTAGCAGCTCCTCAAAACGTAAAAAGGTATATTTTTTTAAAAAATTTCTATATATATAAAAGTATCTTTAAAAAATAAAATAGATCTATTTTTTAAGTTTTTAATAGTTAACACTTAACTAATCACACGCTAATAATATTTTTCGTTTTACGTGTGACTTATAAGCTATCGTGAGAAGCCAATTCAAACACGGGCTTGAAGTAAGGTACATTAGGTTAAGTCTGTCCTGTTGCCAGAGTATCGCTGATGCCTCATTGTGTATGTTGAGGATGTATTATTGCGTTTCGGCAGCGTATCTTCGGTTCCTTGTTACCATCTAGTTTTGTTTCACATTTGGTTGGCTAACCTTCAGGTTCCTAACGTCTTTGATCTCGTTTACAACCTCGTGTCTTTTGTACCTTTGCCTCTATAACACCTGCCCATTCCCTCCTCTGTTTATTACATCAACCGACACACCAGGAATAACGCCTAGTTTCACGGTACTGCCCTCAATATCTCAGTTTTCAACGTATCTGCACAAAATAAGTATAACAACAGAAATACCCCTCAGCCAAACAATAATCAGCATTCGTTTTAACTATAAGAAAACACAACCATCATCACAATCATCGTATACATAAAACCAGTGACTCATGACATTTTGGGGCCGTCCACTTGGCCTCCAAATAATACCTGAGGAAGCTTCTCTTATTCAAAGTATCATATACTTCCTCAAAGTGAATATCCTCATCTAAATTGTCAGCAATAAGCGCCTGTAACATTTGAGCACCAAGGTCAGCTTGATCTGAACCACAGTGATGCTTATCCTGGGATTGTTTAACCATACTCATTTACAACTTTACTCCTGTTTGCTCCAATGATTTTATCATTTCTGGAACCCACCGCCACTCTTAATTTCTAGATTTATAACATGGACAATAAGATATCATTAGAAGTATAGAGCAAAGTAAACTGAAATGGATGTACCTGCTTCTAGCTCGAGATCCTTCTTCCTTGCCATTTCGATTGCTTCATCGATCAATACCTCCTCCTAGATCTTCTGAGCAAACCAAAACCTTCATCCACAATTTCAACTGGTAAACTAGTAAAATTTAGAGAATCAAACCGCAGATCATATGTTTTATTTCTAGCCATAGGGAAACAGGTCTTTGCTTTATAAAAACCATATGACTTACATAGCATGTAACGGAAGGAAAATAGAAACTAATCAGTTTGCTAAAGATGTTAGACACAGCAAACTGCCACCTGGTCAACCGCATAGCACATTCTTATATTTTTTGTGCACACGCAAAAAACAGGAGAACGCAATAGTAATAAGATTTGACCACATCCCAGGACAGAACCTGCATTATGAAACAGAAGAAGCTATATGCTTTCAGCTATTTGTGAACCAGTGGAAGGGATCAGCTATATATCTCTTCCCCAACAATCGGTGCCTGTTCTAGAGCATTGCTATTTTCATGATCTTAGTTGATGTTTGTATTCTCTGTTTTACTATACTCTGTTGCGTGCTCTTAGATACTTCCTCCATCTTAAAATAATAAAATCTAGTATTGGACATGACACCTCCTGATATAATGAATCTGGACAGGGGCCTGTTTAGATTCGTAGTACCTCATGATAATGGAACTGTGCCTTTTCCTTTCTAATTAAAAATTAGTTGTATATCGTGATAAATAAGATTGAATCTGGATGTCATTGTGTAGGCAAAAATAAGACCTTTTTCCATTTGTGTATATATGCTTTCAAGTATTTGTGAACCAGTGGAAGTCTGGAAGAGGTCGGCTACCTCTTCCCCAGCACTCTTGGTTCCTGTTCTAGAGATGCATCTGTTGTTTCCATTTAGCACTCTTAGTTGCGTGTTTGTATTCTCTGTTTTACTATACTCTGCTGCGTGCTCTTTGGTACTTAATCTTTCAAATTTGTCTTTTTTTTGGGTGGGGCTGGGGGCTGATTAAAAATTAGTCTTTTTATGTCGTCGTTCAAAACAGACCTTGATAATATATCATGTATTGGAATGCATATGACAGGTGACAAAAGCTCAGGCCCATTTGCTAACGAGTTCTCCTGGAAGAACAGACTATTGCACGGCAAATACATCCTTCCAGAGATTCAAGATATTGCAGTTAGACATCCGCTTGGCCCTCCTATTGCCATTTTATTTTTTTATTTTGAAACCCAAGCAGGGTGTACTGCCATTTTATTTGCCATCTCTGAGCCATTCGTTACACAGGGGCGCCAATCGACAAGGACTTGATGAACAGACTGATAATCGGCCTGGACTTGTTCCGCCGGGATGGAGTCCTTGCTGGAGGCGATGGTGGTTCTGAGAGGCACGTTACAATTTTCAACGTGAAGAGATATTCACGGTCATTCAAGACTACTCCCTCCATTTTAAAGTCTGTCCAGATTTTTAGTAATAGAATATTATATCTAGTACTAAATTTTATTATTTTAAAACAGAGAGAGTATTTTCTAACTTATGAAGGATGCAGTACCTGTTTTCGGCAGCTTTAAGGTATCAAAAAAACTTCTATCATCTGAAGGCCAATGACATCTATCAGTATGATTGGAAGGACCCAGTAGTCCCACTTGTTGAGCTCGCTGTAGTTGGGTATGGATTGCACTGTGGTAAGATGTACCTAGTGTTTATATGAATAGCCACGGTGAATCTTTCGGCGATGATGGCTTTGGAAGGGTTTACTTCACCGACGTGGAGAATCTAATAACGCTACAGGTGGCAGACCTCAGCAAGTATGATTCAAATTAGCGGCGCCGGAGGATGAATGGAGAGAACAAGAAGAGGAAGGCCGACAACATGGCCGGAGATGAGTGCTAGTAGCAGATAGGAGTGGGAGGGAAAGAGATTCAGATCCTGGTGGTTTCATAATATTAACTGGAACCATCTATAGATAAAACGTAATGAAAAAATAAATCTATCGATCGATTTTTTTATATCCAAAGGCTAAAATACGAATCATTAGATGCAGTTACATATATTTATAATTGAATTGTATAAATTTATAATTAAAATTACGCGTGATGGATAATAGCAACTACAATAAGTTTTAGAAAAAAGACAAGGTTGCCCTGCTTTCAGTAGGAAGTAACATAGAAGTCTGCTAAGGATACCAGTTTTATAAACCAACGAGCATGATCCGAACACAAAGACCTCACACAAGCTCTGAGGTTAAAACCAACCACACATCTCTAACCTAAAACACCAACCTTAGCAAAGACAGACAAGTTTTAAACTTAAAACCTTACATGACAAAGTTGCAGATTAAGGCAAACATAACCCAAAAGCTTAAACAACACCTAGCTTAGATATGAAACTCTATGAGACAACCACCGAAACTAGTTCAGCCTATTCCCACCCTGTGATGATTCAGATCATTTGCCTTCTCCAAATTGGTTGCAGTCATGGACTCTACCAGAGGAGCTTCTTTGGGTTTCAACAGGATTTTCCACTGATGCAAAAGAGAAATCAAAGGATAAGCAATAGTAAGAGGATAGCATTCTTAAAAGTTAAAAGTATAACTACAACAAGTTAAAAGTGTAATTTGGAATTTGTTTTCCTTATTCTGAATCTTAAAGTTTTATCCAACGACTAACATTGTTATTTGACAGAATTCAAAAATTCAAAGTTTGATCAATACTAAATCTGATATTAACCGAATGAAACTTGGTTATCCCCCATTATTCTGGTTTCTAAAAAACACAAGAGTTCAGTTTTAGCGTAACTAGTCACGGGGTATGCAGAGAAACCCCGTATTCCTCCCGACGGCGACGCCCCACCGCTCATCTCCGAGAAGCCACCGCCGGCGCAGGAGCGCCCGGGAGGCTTGCGGCTTTCCTTCCCATCATCTCCTCGGCCCGTGCCCTCTCTCTCCGGCGGAGTTCCCGTCGAACCCCACCGTATGATCACCACAACCTTTTCTCCTCTATCTCAGCTTCATCGTTTTCAATGTGTGATTTAGTCTTAGCGTCGCAGGGTGAGTCTCCACGTACATTGTTGGGGGATTCACCGGCTAGGTAACTTGGAAAGATAGAACGGTAGTTTTTCTGGTACAAACAGAACAAGGGACCTGAATTGCTTCCTGTGTAGATATGTATTTCTACTGAATGTGTGTTGCAACCTTGTAGAGGTGGTAGATCTCTGTATTAGTGGAAGCAACAATTTGCAACTGCTTGATGTGGGTGCTGGGCCATATCAGAGTCTGCCGGAAATTGATGATGCTATCAACCAACATCTTCATGGCCTGCGGATTCTAGAAATGTAAAGTTTCTTAACTTTGTTCTATCTTGTTCTCTGTTCGTTGCAAACTCTTGTGGTTGGATACTCATTTAGGACTAGACAGTAGCTAGCTTTTATATTTCAATCCCTGTTTCGTCTCATGAGGAGTAATGTTGATTTAGGATCATGATAATAATTAGAAGAACGCACATAAACATTCCAAAATCAGTTGAATTGATTTAACATTTAAGTTCTTTGTAGTACTTGTGTCAGGAATAATGAACGCCCATGCCCTTAGTTTATAGAAAAATGATTAGTTCTGTTGTACAAAAATACCAGGCTACACAATTCCTATAGTCTTGAACCACATAAATTTAGGGAAACACTTCTGTTACTGCATTTGTGAAAGAACGCTGTTTTGAGCAACAGTTGAGCAATTAATTAGACTAACCCCAATGGAAACACTTCTGTTACTGCAATTGAACGTCTCTAATGCCAATGGTAATCTGTACTCCTATCTTAAATTAACTAGTTCAGGGTTTGCACCTACAATTTCAGCTCAAATATTGTAGTCCATATTATTTTCTGCTAAAAAATGTGTATACAACACCAAATCTGTAAGTTTTGCATGCCTCTCTGCTTAGGATATATATTGCAGTGTGGCGGTGTGCCCCTTTGGCAACTGGTATCAAAAGACTACCTCAGTGTTTGCACTTGAAATATTGTTTAGATAATAGTACGTAGCTTATGATAATAGGAAGTTATCTTTGTTTTGCGGGATAATAGGAAGTTATCTGTTATATATAATTGTAAATTTGTTGCTAGCTATAGGGTGTGATCTTAATAACATTGATACATTTGTCTTTTGGCATATTTCAGTTCATCTCATCAAATATCCTTGCACCGGATACTATACATACGTTTTTGATCACTCAACTATTATTGGTGTGTTTCTACGCTCCGTTAGTTATTTGTCAGTGAAGTGACAAATGCTCTCCTTTTTGAAGGTCGCTGCTATGGTTGTAGAAACAATAGAAATGTTGGCATGAAGCACCCCAACAATAGTGATGCATACTATGGCGGTCACTTGAACGGATATTTGCTTTTTGGAGTAAATTCTATGCGCAGTGATTACGACGATCTTAGTGTATGATAGTTTGTCTGACAAGTATTTATCATTTTTTTTGTTTCTCAAGTTCTCAACGGTTAATGACTTGTTTTTCTCCTGTTTTACAGCTGGAAGCTGAGGAGGCTATTCTAAGACGTAAGTACAAGGTAATAACAAAAGACTTGTTCCTTGCTGTTATTTCTTTAGGGCACAGAAGATGGTTTTAAGATAGTCTACCCTCTATTTGCATCACCAATTGTGGGTGCCATAGGCCCCAGGTACCTCATGACAAGCATATGGACCACTCGGATAGAGGATGGGCCTGGCCTTGTAATTAGAGATATAGTAATCCCTAGTAGATTTTGTCTTGTACGATAAGGAAAACACAGTCCTAGTTGGGTGCGTTATATCTCTAAGAGGAGATCCCTTGGCTGTAATCCGATTGGGACTCCTACCTTGTGATCCTGTCCCCTAGTATATAATGGGAGACAGGGCGCCCCCTGAGGGCAGGTTGAGTTGGTTCACTAGAATCACCACCACAAATCCTCAAAGGAATACCACCACAACTGGACGTAGGGTATTACCTCATATCGAGGACCTGAACCAGTATAAACTTCTCGTGTTCCTTTGCAATCCATCAAGTTTCCATCTGCCGAGTAGCCCCATATATTTATTGCCGGTGTAAAACATCGACAATTGGCGCGCCAGGTAGGGGAATCGGTGAGATCAACATCAACAAGCTCGATGGATCCAACAACCGGAGTCGATGGCGGCAAGTTCTCCCCCGGAGACATGATCACGTTCGGCAGTCTCGACTTCGTCACCGACCAGATCGGCAATCTCACCTTGGCCAACTCAAACTCGATCCGATCGGCCGAGGAACTAGCCGGCCCTACGCCAGTCGGCCCACACGACGCTGCAGCAATCTTCGACGACATGCTGCGGCGATCTCCAATACGCTCGAGTCCAGGGACAACTCTTTCTTTCGGTGTTCGACTCGGACTCGGTTTTGAGCCGGCCAAGATCGTGCTAAGAAAGGAAGAGATCGTCAACCTCCCGTTCGGACTCGGTGACGCCGCGGATATCTTCAATCAACATCTAATGCGGCAAAACCCGATCCCCTAGAGTTCGACTCAGATACGGCCCCGAGCCGCTCGAGATCGGATCTAGGGAGGTCGGAGTTGTAATCACCCCCATCAACTATTCCGACTTCGACTCTTAGTCGGACTCCGACTTCCAGTCGGATTACGACTCTAAGTCGGACAGCAGTTCGGCAAGCTTCTCTCCGCCACGAGAAATCTTCATGGCATCCAGAGGCTCTACTCCTACTCAGGAATCATGCCGACTACGCGAACAGCAAGAGGAGGAGGCCCGCCGACTGCGAGAACAACATGAGGAGGAAGCAAGACGCCTGCACGCTCGCAACAACGACCTACGCAGGGCTAGGTAAACTGCTCAGCAACAAATCCTCTAAACCCGAGTCAGCGACCACAACATCTTCGTTACTCCTCAACAGAACATCGTGGCCGCTGCAACCCTGCTGGACACGCTCCAGTTTGGGCTTGATCACCAAGCCACCCCGACTATCGCAAGGATAAAAGCCATGCTTACCGCTGCTGCGTGTCAATAGTACCAACAGTCGGGCGATACCCTCATACCGACTAGTCAGTCGGCTTCCCCAATGGCAGTCTCATCCGCGTCAAAGCGCCGCCGAGCGGCCGGCTCTAGTCGGCTACACACAAAGTCGCGCCAAACGTCACTTGGCAACCCTAGCAACGACTGGCGGTGCCGAGGCCAACCACGGCGTCACCTTCAGCAGAACATCAACGCTCGGCGCCACGAACGAAAGGAAGACGAGCAACGCCGACTAGAAGATGAGAACGAGCGCTTCGGCCTCCACCACGAGTGGTTTCGCTGTCGTATTCGGAGTTGGAGCCCTCATGACGATGAAGGCATACCAGCCTTTACCCAGGAGCTACAACAAGTCGATTGGCCGTCGGGTTTCAAGCCTACAGGCATTGAAAAATACGACGGCAAGACCAATCCCAAGTCCTGGCTCACAGTCTACACTTTGGTGATCCGAGCAGCCGGAGGAGATCACAAAGCCATGACTAACTATCTCCCAGTCGCTCTAGCCGACTCAGCGAGCACATGGCTAACAGGTCTTCCCAAGTAATCAATCGGCTCCTAGGGAGAATTCTGGAAACGCTTCATCTCTAACTTTCAGGGAACATACGAGAGGCCATCTTCCGAGTACGACCTATATCAAGTGCATCAAAGGAAGAACGAGTCTCTTCGTGACTTCATTAAGAGGTTTTTTGAGAAGAAGAACTCAATCCCGAAGATCAAGGACGAGGTCGTCATCGTCGCCTTTTGAAAAGGAGTCAAGGATACCTCGTTCATCAACAAATTCACTTGGAAGCCTCCCAACTCTGTCAAGGCTTTATTCAATATGGCGAACAAATACGCTGACTTGGCCCATGCTGTTGCTGAGGCCCTCGATGACAACAAGGCATCCTGATAGAAGAAGCGGAAGGGCACCGACGACGCGGTCCCGACTAAAGCTGGGAATCGCAAACGTAAGTCAGACAGCTTTATTGTGGCAACCGGTCACAACCGTCTTCAACCTTTGACGACTGGAGATTATCAACAAGCGCCATGTTCGGGGGCTTACAAGCTGAACCCAAGGATGGTACCCCCACTCCCAAATACCGAACAGCTAAGTCGTTTTCTGATAAATATTTCTTCACTCGGCCTTGCCAATGCCGCAGCCGCTTACACCTAATAGGTGTACAAGCTGCACTTTTTTCTGTTTTTGCTCTTAAATGATGGCAAAAGTACTCGAGTAGCATAAATCCTGATCCGTGAAACTTTGCTACATGAAAGACGAACTCAAGTCACCCAAAATACGTGTCTGGGAAAGAGCCATGAGCCAACTCCCGACGCTAGGGGGCTATGACTAGTCGGGCAGAGTGCTTAAACATAAGGGGTCAACTACTCGAGGAAATTAATATCAAAAAGAGAAAGAACACGTATTTACATATATTGTAAAATATATTCTATTCAGGTGATTGTTTTCGTCATCAGATGCTACTCATTCGATGTCTTTATAATGCAGGGCCAGTTCCAGATACACGTGACAGCAACTCAGGGCTACGAGCCTATCTCCTACGCTCGGGGGTTGGACTAGTCTGCCAAGATACGCTCGGAATGCTCCATGAGGGCCACTGACCGAGTACTTGCACCAGTCGGGATGTCATCTTCCCCGGCTACACTTCATGTGAGCCAACAACTGACCTCTGGCGCTAGTCGGGGGTCGTATACTACTTGGCTGGGTAAGGTACGCCCCATAAGGGTCGCTAGCCGAATCCTACGCTAATGCTAGGTTCGGGTACCTTATTCGGTCATAACTTGGTTGGGTAAGGTATGCTCCATTAGGGTCGTCAGCCGAATCCTATGCTAATACAAGGTTTGGGTATCTTATTCAGCTAACAACCGACCTCCGGCGCCAGTCGAGGCTCGGGCACAATTTCGCTGAGTCGGGTACGCCCCATGAGGGTCACCAGCCGAATCCTACGAGATTCGGGTACCTTACTTGGCCATAACTCTGTTGGTAGGGTATGCCCCATGAGGGTCGCCAGCTGAATCCTATACCAATGCAAGGTTCGGGTACCTTATCCGGCTTTACTGAACTCAGAGAAGACCTATGTTGTGAAAGCGTATCCGGAGTTCTCATGCACTGCGTCACACCTAGGGAATGCAGATTCTGCAATATACCTACTCAGGCATCTGTGGCAACCAGGATGCATCTGGAGCATAAGTCAGAAAGGCTTGCAGACAAGGATTCCTCTAGCTGATTGTGGCTACCGATGCCAAAAAACTCATCCTGACATGCGATGGATAGAGCCTACGCTGGGTGGGTCGGTTTAGGCCGGCTTATTTGGCAGTAGACCATCAAGACATGAGTTCCTACAGTAGCATGCCCCGTGTGGGCCGCCCGCAGACTGAGTTGAAATTATAGCGCTGGTGCTACTAACAGGAGCCGATGAGGTAAACAAATATGCTTTATGAGAGTCTTATTGCTAAACAAATATGTTTGGGTATCTGTCTTATCCAACAGGCCTCGAGGATATATCCTTACAAGGATCATAAGCTGGTCTTCATTAAAATTGGGGATGCAGGTATCCTTCTCGAGTACACCTGACCACACAATGTATTTATTTTTCATAAAGTGGTACTCAGCTTACATGCGTGGCCATCAGTTGCCATGAGCAACATTATTCCAGCGACATGACGCTGAAGAGTCTAACTTTCGAATAGTGCACTACTCGGGAGAGACTATAAATTTCTCATTCCCGCTGACATGATGCGGAGGAGTCTAACTTCTAGGTGGGACGCCACTCGGGAAAGACTATAAAACCCTTTTTCCAGCTGACATGAAGCTGAAGAGTCCCATATACGAGTAGCCTCCTACTCGGCAAGACTATAAACCCACATTCCAACTGACATGAAGTCGAAGAGTCCTATATACGAGTGGCATACTACTCGGCAAGACTATAAATTATATTCCGGTTGACATGATACTGTTCGCACCAAAAACCACCGGGTGTGCCAAGAAGCTTGTTGATGATCTGGTTTGATACGATTGAACATACGAAGGCCTGGGAGATCTGCTTAGCTCCAGTGCAGGTCCTAAAATATTTGAGGTTCGCGGGCGTGCCAGTCAATTTGACCTCACAATTGACAAGGAGATGAAGAAATTAGATTACTGATCCAATCGGCCAGCAAGCCGATACGGATCCCTTCCAGCTGATCGCCGCTATGCTTGTGCCCGGGTCCCCGCCTGTACTCACGTCCGGGTCCTTGTTGGTCCTCGTGCCCTGATCGGCAGCAACTGCGCAATCGGCTATCGGCCGATACGGGCTGATATAGACTCCTCGTAGCCGATAGCCGATGGCACCTGTGTATCGGCTAGGAAACCGATAGTGCTATGAGCAAATAGACAAGATGTCAGTATAACATGTGCATCGGCTAGGAGCCGATTATCAATAGATAAGCAAAATAGTAAGCCAGCCGACTGCCGAGGAAACACATATGCATCGGCTAGAAAACCGATGATAATATAGATAGGCAGAATAGTGAACTAGCCGACTGCCAAGGAAACACATATGCACCGGCTAGAGAACCGATGATAATATAGATGACCAAAATAGTAAAGATAATACAGTCGGCTTTATAGAAAGATAACCTATCGGCTAAGCACTCCGATAGAACGTCGCATATACACCGATCAGTCCGACAAGGATAAATCTATTATTATCGATCTAGTAGTTCAAACCTAACTGATGCAGCACAGATCGATAATAGTAAAGGAACCTCAACGAGCCGATAGACCTAATGCAACTGTGATGAAAATAACTTACCGGCTATACATTCCGATAAGATGCTTGCGCAAAAACCATCAGCCTAGCAGGAACGATTTATCGCTGGCAGTTCAGTAGGTCGGACCCAACCGATGCAGCACGAACTGATGATAAATCGCCCCCAGTAAACTGATAAGATCTACGCACGCGTGATGTGGTATACCTGATCGGCCTAAGAGGTCGGACCGAACCGATGCAGCCGTAGATAGGGCAGATACACCTGGGTAAGGGGTGACGAGTCTTACCCTCTCGCAGGAGTTCGGACCTAACCGATGCAGCCCCGCTCGAGAAGCAAGAACCCGTCGAAAGGTTGGCGATGCGCCGAAGTTTAATTGATCGATTGTGATGATTTACAAGGTACCCGGGCATACGTATATATACCCCGAGTTGGTACAGTCCTAATAGGACACGAAACAGAAGTTTCCTAATTATAAAAGGAAAAACTAACAAACCCCGATCAGATACGAGATCAGGTTTCCTAAAAATTATCAAAACTACCTAATTAGTAGATAAGGTAATTGACTGCCATGTCGTGGTCCTCACGATTCCTTCCTGAATCTGGCTTCTTCTGATTAGTTTCCAACGGCTGATATATCTTCTTTCCTTAACCAAATCCAATGCGAACCGTGCCAAATTTTGGCGTTAACAGATACCGAAGAGTCTCATATACCAGTAGTATACTACTCGGGAAAGACTACAAGGTTAAAGATATTTGACTTTATGTTTAATTGTCTTCACAATTAAGCACAAAGTCGGGGGCTACACCTAATAGGTGCGCCTATTCAGCGCACACTATTCATACATCTACATGAAGCCCCTCATAGTCTCGTTGCCAACTGACATGAAGCAAGACTCGGGAAGAAGAAGCACTCGGACAAAGAGTACTCGGGAGCAATGCACTCGGGCAATCTTCACCGTGGAGGATGAGTACTCGCATCAACTGTGACTCAACTATGAAGGTCTCAGGGGCTACTGTGGGTGCCATGAGCCTCGGGTACCTCATGATAAGCTTATGGGCCACTCGGATAGAGGATGGGCATAGCCTTATAATTATAGATATAGTAATCCCTAGTGCAGATTTTGCCTTGTACGATAAGAAAAATACAGTCCTAGTTGGGTGCGTTATATCTCTAAGAGGAGATCCCTTGGCCTAATCCGATTGGGACTCCTACTTTGTGACCCTGTCCCCTAGTATATAAGGGGAGGCAGGGTGCCCCCTGAGGGTAGGTTGAGTTGGTTCACCAGAATCACCACCACAAATCCTCAAAAGAATACCACCACAACTGGACGTAGGGTATTACCTCATATCGAGGGCCTGAACCAGTATAAACTTCTCGTGTTCCTTTGTAATCCATCAAGTTTCTCTCCGCCGAGTAACCCCATATATTTATTGCCGGTGTAAAACATCGACACCAATGGTGGTGGAAGACTGAGGAAGACCGAAGAGGAGGCTGGTGTGGAAGAAAATATAGTACTTCCTTCGTCCTAAAATATAGATATAATTATCTTTTCTCATCTCAACCAATCACAAACATCTCCTATTTAATTTCTCCACCAACTTCCACATCTCAACCAATCAAACCATCCACCACTTCACTTTATTTACTTTCTTAATCTCCACACATAGCTCTAAAGGTAACTATATTTTAGACTAAAGATAACTATATTTTGGTTAATTGCTGACATATGCAGATATGCTATGTTAGTTCGACTGAACAGTTATGTGTTTTAGGATAGCCGTGTCCTGGCAACATGCCTTCTATATGATTTGATACATAAATATATAGAGGGATTGTGTATGCATCATATGGAGTATGATTCTTATGTGTAAAAGAGGTTGTCTTTATAGTCTGGTATTATAAGTAGTTATCTTGTTTTTAACCAAGCTGTGATTTTGTAATTCGCAGTTATTCGACCTGCAACTTCTGTAATGATTGGTTGTGGCTTTTTGAAGTAAAGACTGAAATGAATTCCATTATCTAAAGACTGTCTATGCATCATACAATCCAGTTAGGCAAGTAGACAGCAGTGATCCCTGAAGGTTGCTCCTCTTACTCTACTCTCGGACAGGCGAAACTAAGGTTGCTGGTCATCCGGCTCATAATCACCACAACTCCTGCTAACCTGTTGCTTTCTGCAACAGCAGCCACAAAAAACGATCGGAAAACAGGCCGAGACAGACGATCACATCCTGATCTGAGGCTCCAAACACCTTAAAGAAGACGACAATATGGATAGCCTGCCAATCTTGCTTCAATTTCTTCTCCAGCCACATACATTTCTGAAGGCCTCTCACATACATTTCTGAAGGCCAAGAGCCCTGCTAGCAACTAGCAAGAAGAGCAAGAAGCAGTGGAGAGAGTCCATCTTAGCCGTACCGGATGGATGGCACTCCAGGCTTGTCTTTACTCTTTAGTGAACAGAAGCCATGCAGGCCATAGAAAAAAGAGAGATGGATATAGCTTCATGTATCTTGATGTTACTATATTTACAGCCAAGCACCTATGAACCGGAAACAGTATGCATGAATCAAACAATCGAAATTCTATAAAATATATGTTTCCAGTTATAATTAGTAATGTTTTCATAATTTTCTCACTTATTATTCAAATGTGGTTATAAACAAAGAAGGGAAAGAAGAGCAAACTGCAGGGCACAGTGTAATATTAACCCACAGAAATGATCTCAGGGAGAATGGAACATTGTCGCAGGACTATAGTCAAATGTAAAAATTACCAAAACCAGTCCCCAATTGAATCAGGTTCAACTTCATGAATCATCTAAGGAGTGATCCAACAAAACAAACGTAAATGGAAAAGCAGTGCTTATTACAGGTCTAAAATACCACTCACGCTCCAATGCAGGCATCCTCTCCCTTCATTATTCCAAGCTTTGGGCACAAGATCTTCATGTATACTGTTCCTTGGCATCAATGATGACAAAAACTCAAAACGAGCGGTTTGATCTTACAGGCTCTTTGCTGCTGCAATGACGCTCTCCGCGGTGATGCCATACTCCTGGTAGATCTTTCCAGCAGGAGCACTTGCACCGAATTTGTCAATGCCAATAGCCTTGCCCTTGCTTCCAATGTACTTCTGCCATCCAAGAGTAGACCCTGCTTCAATGCTGATTCTTCCGGTAACAGCCTCAGGGAGAACACTCTCCTTGTATTCATCGGACTGTTCTTCGAAAAGTTCCCAGCAAACAAATGACACAACACGGACAGTCTTCCCCTCCTTCCTCAACTCATCAGCAGCCTTGGCGGCAATCTCTAGTTCAGAACCAGTACTCATCACAATGAGATCAGGCTTGTTTCCAGTTGAGTTGTCAGAGACAATATACCCACCCTTCTCAACACCCTCAATTGAGGTACCAGGCAGCTGAGGAAGCTTTTGCCTGGAGAGAGCAAGGACAGATGGCCTCTTCCTGTTGAGGACAGCGATTTTGTATGCCCCAGCAGTCTCGTTGCCATCAGCAGGACGGAGCATCAGGATGTTGGGCATTGCACGGAAGCTCACCAAGTGCTCAATGGGCTGATGGGTTGGACCATCCTCTCCGAGACCAATGGAGTCATGGGTCATAACATAGATAACTCCAGCTTCACACAAGGCTGAGATCCTTATGGCAGCTCTCATGTAATCAGTGAAAACAAAGAAAGTAGCACAGTAGGGAATGAGTCCTGGGCTGTGCAGAGCAATGCCATTGCAAATGGCACCCATGCCATGCTCCCTGACTCCAAATCGGACATTGCGCTCCTCAGGCGTATCCTTCTGGAAGTCACCAAACATCTTGAGCAATGTCATGTTGGAGGATGCAAGATCAGCACTTCCTCCAAGAAGACCAGGAACAACTTTAGCAAGTGCATTTAAGCACTGCTGTGAGAGATTCCTGGTGGCATCTGCTGGGCTCTCTGGAGTGTATTTCTGTACAAATCAAGTAATCTATCATTAGAATCTCATCATTCACATATCAGCTCAAATGTCATGAGAAATGGTAAAAGACTTACAGGAAGAGCATCAGCCCAGCCAGTGGGCAACTCCCCTGAGACAATACTCTTCAAGGTCGCTGCATCTTCTGGGTACTTCTTCTCATACTCAGCGAACTTAGCGTTCCAGTCAGCCTCAAAAGCAGCACCTTGGGGCACATGGCGGCTCCAGTGGCTGTAACGGCCCATGCAAATGAACCATAAGGCGAGTGCTATGAAATTTTAACATCTCATTCAGATAACCAAAACAAAAATAAACAAACCTCTTCACGTCCTCAGGCACAAAGAATGCCTCATAGGGCCATCCAAGGTTCTCTCTGGTTGCTTCGACCTCTTTGGTACCCAACGCACTTCCATGGACGCTGTATGAGTTGGCCTTGTTGGGAGATCCAAAACCAATTGTGGTAGTCACCTAAAAAGAGTATATTTTAGCTAAATATGATAAGTTCTATAACAAGTAACAGCATAACAAAATGTACAAGAAGCTAACCTTGATGAGTGTTGGCTTGTCAGTTACCGCCTTTGCTTCCTTAATGGCGGCACGAATCTCATCATAGCCAGTGTTGCCATTCTTAACCCAGATTGTATGCCACCCAAGAGCCTCAAAGCGAGCACTCACATCCTCAGTGAATGCAATCTCTGTGTCTCCATCAATGGAGATGTGGTTGTCGTCATAGAAAGCAATCAGCTTGCCGAGACCCCAATGCCCAGCCAACGAGCAAGCTTCATTGGAGATACCCTCCATTTGGCACCCATCTCCCAAAATACAGTAGCTGCACAAGATTTTTGAATCATGTTACAAAGATTGCACCACCATATAACTAAAGGGAAAACTAAAGGCATTCACGACAAAATGCATTACGTGTAGTGATCAACAATCTCATTGTCGGGCTTGTTGAAACGAGCAGCCAGGTGTTTCTCAGCAAGGGCCGACCCTACTGCATTTGCAATACCCTGACCAAGAGGTCCTACAGAATAACCAGACAAGAAACCGAAACATTCAGTTATATATTCAAGAATAGAAACTTAAAGGTGCTATGAGCTCAGTTGAGATAACAGACCAGTGGTAACTTCAACTCCGGGCGTCTCAAAGTTCTCGGGGTGGCCTGGAGTCTTGCTTCCCCATTGCCTGAATTGCTTCAAGTCCTCCTCCTGCAGCAATATGCCGGCCATAGTAAAACAAGTTTAACGAACAAACCAGTTGAAACTTAAGTCAACCATATTAAACACTTCGCTGATCAGTTCAGGTTTTACAGTGAACAGTTGCTAGACTTAGCATGACTAATGAGTCCATGGTGGAGAGTGAACTTCCGACTAATTTTCCTAGGAAGATTAAATTCCCATTAAACAGATCTCTGATGGCTGGAAAAGGTGCACCCTTTTACTAGAAAAAAACGAAGCCGCCACATAAAAATAGCAGTCAAGATCCACACTTTCCAATGTTTTACCTAACAAGATCCAAACGTTGCACGAACCTACTCCCGATTTAGCCGCCCCAACCACTCGGAAGCGAATTGCACACGCACGGAACAGATGCAGCAAGCAAGAATCGTTACCCTGACGGCGTCGTAGCCGGCGAGGTGGAGCAGGGCGTACTGGAGCATGCACCCGTGGCCGGCGGAGAGGATGAAGCGGTCGCGGTTGAACCAGTAGGGGTTCTTGGGGTTGTACCGCATGACCTCGTCGTAAAGGATGTGACCCATGGGCGCGCAGCCCATGGGGAGCCCCGGGTGGCCGGAGTTGGCCTTCTCGACGGCGTCGATGGCCAGGAACCGGATCGTGTTCACCGACTTCTCGAGCAGCGCCCCCGTGGCGGCCTGCCCCTCGAGCGTCTCGACGGCGGCCGCGCGCACGCGCTGGCGGCGCGACGCCGCGGCGGCCGCGCGGCGGGGCGGGAGAGGGGAGCGGAGGCCGCGGCCGGCGAGCGAGCTGAGGCGGAACCCGAGGCGCTCCGACGGCGCGGCCGCCGCGCCTCCGGGGGCGTGGGCGGGCCCCGCGCGCGTGGCGATGGTAGCGTGCGCAGCGGCGACGGAGTGCGCGGCCATGTCGAGCGGGTGGTGTGCGTGCGCCGAGGCGGAGATGGCGAGGCGGGGGTGGGAGATGGGATGGTTTATGTATAGACCTCGGGGTGCGTTTTGGGGGACTCGTAGCCAATAAAAAGGGTAGTCGCGAGGGCGGCTATAGTGCCTACGTGCACATGGTCTATGCACCAGCATCCTAAGAGCCTGTCCGGTTCCACTTCTAAGTTTTTTGTTTTTTTCCTCGATTTCCGTTAACATATTTTTTAAAACATAAAACGGTGTATTTTTTATAAAAATTTTTTATATGAAAATATCTTAAAAAATTAAATAGATCTATTTTTTAAGTTTTTAATAGTTAATATTTAATTAATCATGTGGTAACGACGTTTCTTGTTTTACGTGCGGCTTATAACCAACACAATAAATCAATTGAAACACCCTCTAAGCCACCAGCGGAAGGTGAGATTAGTAACGCTTTTGTGCTAGAAATAGTGAATTGATAATGTTTAAAGTGGTTTTCATATTAGTTAACATATGTGATTGTTTAGGTTTAGGTAGCATGTGCGGCATCTTGGAGAAAAGGTTAGGGCATACTCACTTCTTTTTTAATAAATAGTGTCGTTGACTTTTTTTAATAAATGATGTTGTTGACTTTTTTTTAATAAATGATGTCGTTGACTTTTGTCATAACGTTTGACTATTTATTTTATAAAAAAATTAGTGTAAATATATAAAAATATGAGTCATGTTTAAAGTTTCTTTAATAATACATCTAATCGTGCTTACTTAAATTTTTTAAATAAAATAAATGGTCAAACGTCATGTCAAAAATCTCTAACATTATCTATTAAAAAACAGAGGGACTGCTTGGTAAAGGTGTGAAAATGTTTCAAACAGCAAGGAGATCTTTGATTTTTATACTTAAAACTGCCTTTTAAAGCACAACAATCTTACATGGGTTTTTACGAGAATTAGTTTGTTCTAAATTGAAATTAATATGTTGTTGCAACTTTCAAAAATTTCTACTAGGTTAGATAAGCCATGTGTCCATCATATCTTTTAAAATAATAAAATGCAAGTCTATATTTATGGGCGCATAGCATTGTTATTTTTATGTAGCCATATATATGGCTTTGATTACTTTTGCGTGTATGGATGGGGTTTATGGGGGATGGTTGTGGTGAGGTGGGTAGGTGGATGAGGATATCAGCCCTGTCCGTTGATGATTGCAAACAAGAAGATCCTGGCCGTTGGAAGAGGGTAGGAAACGACTGGATATTATTAAAGATATTTTCGGCTATTTGTTAGTGGTCTGGTGAGCCTTTTGAAAAAAAAATGTTGTGTGCCATATATTATTTTTCAGATAAAAAATGTAAAGATTGTGCTGGCTCCTTGTGCATGTTGGGGTCGTCGCCTTCGTAGTTGTTTTCTGGTATCATTATATGGTTGATTGTGATGTTTATGTTGAAAAATTGTGGTCGAGAAAACAACTTTTTAGATACAGTGGTATGATCATAGCATGTAAAAATACAATCTTCCTTCGACCAAATATATACTACATATCGCTCTTTTTTCTGATTCATTCATATGGATGATAAAATCAAACTACACATAACAGTAATAACAAAGAAGAACTAGATGGGCACCGAATCTATTCAGCAGGAATCCACCTTTAAGGAATATTCTTATACAATTTGCTAGGTTTTGTAACAGCTATGATATTACTTATATTTCTGATTTATACCTTTTTATTAGAAGATTTTCAAGATTAATTCAACCGCTTTATATGAAAGAGCTATCTGTAGATGTGTTCAGATTCTGACAGGGCAAGCTGAAATAGTTTGAAGAGAGCCATGTGACCATCCCTGGGGTTAAGCTTCTCTAACCCTTCACCAAGCCAACATAAATATATGTTTAAGATGCATTGATCCTGGCTGCTGCCACATTCAAAAGACCAAGAGCAGCACGCATCTCTTAATTTGACTCTTTGGTTCAGGCTGGTTAGCTGCAGCTAGCGAGGTAGCCTTTCAAAGCCCCAAAAGATTTGGTTCTCTCTCGACTCTCGTTCGTCAGTGGCTGCTTCTCGCCCAGAAAGACCGGCAGCATGAGACGTGAATGAGCTGCAAGTCTGCAACTACTAGCTTGCTGCTATTACTTAATTGGTTGTTTCAATTAGCACTAATATTTTTATGACTGATGTCTGTCGTGATGAGAGTTAGTATGGGTTGAGGTTCAGAAATATTTACATGCATAAGCATGACAGCATGAGGTGCATCGTTATGAATTTTTGATCGAACCGAAGTTAAAAACTTAAAAGACTGCTTTGCTCTGATCCGTATGTCAAACTGACAATGACCTTGGACCCTGCTATACGCTTCTGACTTTAAACTTTCCTCTTATAGAATTTTTATTATTTTTTAAATCTTTTTATTTTTATTTTTAAAAATACTCTCTGAAAACTTATTTCCAAACAGTGCCACCAAAGTAATAAAAAAGGTGGATCTGGTCATCAATGTAGAGGAAGACGGCCCACTATTGTAATCATTGTTTTATCTTGTTATACTATGTTGTGTTTGAGTGTTTTATCATCTCGTTTGATCAGATGTTGCATATAGTTCGCACCATATTTTCTCAATGTTACACATATTAGGTTCTTAGTGTTACAATGAGCGTTCTTAAATATTTTATCTTATTCATTTTTTTACCAAGTGATAAAATAATTTTCACTTGGTGATGAAACACTTCTAACCATTCTTGTTAAAATTTTTTCATCGAGTGATAAAAGATATAAAACATTTATCCATACGTGATAAAACACAGTCCAAAATATGCAACATCCAAACCTGTCATGTCCGCTTTTCAACCTTCACTCTTTTTCTTCTCCCTTTCATCAGTAGCGCGTAAATTGAATATAGAATTAAAATTCTCCACTGTTTTATCATCCATGCAGTTCATTATTTCGACGTATAACTACAACGTACTATGCGTGAACTGACTAGCAAACTTATTTATACATTATGACGAAAAGAAACTGAATATCTCTAAAAGGCAAAATGAATGTGCCAACACTACTGCAAAGAGCTCAACTACTTCCCCAACTTTCCACTCACCTGATCACCAATTCACCAGCTAGCACAGTGCCACCTACCCAACTTGAGTTCCATTGAGGTAGGCCCCGCAGGCCAGTGTGACAATCGTACGAACGCCATGCTCAGGTAGGTGCAATGCAATCCTTGTCTCACACCGCGCCTCCTCTACTGTACGCCGCCTCGCAGGCGGTGCACCTTCTTCCTTCTCGAGTTGAGTTTGAGTTGGTTCGTGAGACAACGGAAGGAGAGTAAATAAGTCTCTTCTTAAGATAGGTGGGAGGTGAATCTAGATTAGTTAGATAATAATAAAGTTAGTATGAATATTGTAGTGGTAAAAATCATTTTAAAAATTATTTTTATAAGTACTAGATTGTTATATTTAAAATAAAATTTAAATTATAGAAGTTATTATATTTTAAAACAGAGAGAGACATGCATAGCGTGAGATAATGAGGATGAGAAAGAGCGCGTCTGAAACATTGTCCTTAAGAGCTTATGACTTAAGTTATTATTTTATTTTTTTACATAACTTTTTAAACTATGAAATAATATGTTTTTAGAAAACTTTCTACGTAAAAGTTTCTTTAAAAAATTAAATAATTTATTTTTTAAATTTATAATAATTAATACTCAATTAATCATGTGCTAATGACAGTCTCGTTTTACTTGCCACCAATAAAAAAGCTAAAAGCTCTTAACGCTAAACAGGCCGGTCACCGGACGAACGGCCCAAACCGGCCCATCTAAACGTTGGAGGCCGTAGTCAGTCCACACGAGAATTTTTTTTATTTTTATATTTATTTAATAAAAAATTTACAAAACTATATTTTCATTTCAAAAATTTACAAAAATATACTCCCGCCGCCCTCTGGGAGGGCGGTATCTCTGAAATCGCCCTCCCAGAGGGCGATATGATGACGTGGCTGACGGTCGTTGGCCGGCGGCCCACGGCCGTCCGCCATTTTGCAGGCGGCCCCCCTGGTTACCCAAAAACCGCCCTCTGAGAGGGCGGCAAGGGGGCCGCCTGTAAAAATCCGGCCGGAGGGTCGGCCATTTTACAGGCGGCCCCCTTGCCGCCCTCTGGGAGGGCGGTTTTTAGGCAGCCAGGGGGCCGCCTGTAAAAATCCGGCCGGAGGGCCGGCTATTTTACAGGCGGCCCCCTTGCCGCCCTCTGGGAGGGCGGTTTTTAGGCAGCCAAGGGGCCACCTGCAAAATAGCCACTTTATTTTTTTTTGATATTTTTTCTCAACTAGAAACTCGAAAATAGCAAAACCTCGTGAAGGTGCAACTCAAACCGATGTAAGATGTGGCCTGTAGAAAATTGTGAGCGTGCTTTAAAAAAACGTGCTGAAACTTCGGACCTCGAAAACTCAATCTTCCCGGCCGAATTTCGCAAAAATTTTTCGAACAAACCCGACAAAGTGGGGGAGAAGCGGATGTAAAATTTTTTGTAGATGTCCGCAAAGTACTTATTTGCCCAATTCCGAGACCATATGCAAAAGTTATGACTGTTTTAAGGTACGTAGCGCATGTTACAACAATTTGTACAGTCCGGACCGTCCGAATCCTATCCGGACGGTCCGGACTATATACTGTGACACGGCTATTTTACAAGCGGCCCCCAGCCACACAAAAACCGCCCTCTGAGAGGGCGGCAAGGGGGCCGCTTGTAAAAATCCAGTCCCCTCGGCCGGATTTTTACAGGCGGCCCCCTAGCCACCCAAAAACCGCCCTCTGAGAGGGCGGCAAGGGGCCGCCTGTAAAAATCCAGTCCCCCGGCCGGATTTTTTACAAGCGGCCCCCTTGCCGCCCTCTCAGAGGGCGGTTTTTGTGTGGCCGAGGGGCCGCCTGCAAAATGGCTGACGGCCGTGGGCCGTCGGCCAACGGCCGTCAGCCACGTCATCATATCGCCCTCTGGGAGGGCGATTTCAGAGATACCGCCTCCCAGAGCGGCGGGGTATATTTTTGTAAATTTTTGAAATGAAAATGTAGTTTTGTAAATTTTTTATTAAATAAATATAAAAATAAAAAAAATTCTCCACACGAGACACGACTGGCGTCGAAATCGCGCACTCGCCTTCTCGCCGTGGTAGGTGGCAGTGGCAGCCTCCCCTTCGCCTCGCCTCCTCGCCTCGACGCCTCCTCCTCCCTATTTCTCCCACCCACCCTTCCCTCCCCCGACCACCCCACCAACCGCACCAACCCCGCCCCAATCCCGCGCGCTCTCCCCTCCCACCAACCCCCTGACTCCCCACGGCGTCGGCAATGGCGGCCGCCACGGCGACCATGGCGTCCAAGGCGGCGGCGGTGTCCCTGGACCGGGCCTCCGCGGCGTCGGCGTTCTCGCGGCAGCTGCGGCTGCCCGCCGCACCACGCGGGGGGATGCGGATGCGGGTGCGGGGGCGCCGCGCAGTGGTGGCCGCCTCGTCGTCCGTGGCCGCTCCGGCGGCGAAGGCGGAGGAGGAGATCGTGCTCCAGCCCATCCGGGAGATCTCCGGCGCCGTGCAGCTGCCCGGGTCCAAGTCGCTCTCCAACAGGATCCTCCTGCTCTCTGCCCTCTCTGAGGTGAGCATGGATCCATTCTCTTGCGTGAATTCCATTTTAGAGATGAGATTTTTAGGGGGTTTAGGTGAAGTGGCTTGTATTGCTCAATGTTTCTAAAATCCTGGGAATTATCGGTGAAGTTAATCTGACGATAAGATCGGGGTCTAGTTTAAATGGCAGATTTATAAGCATGGTTATTGAAACATTTTAAATTAGTACAAGACTATATAGCGAGGAGATGTCCATATGTTACTCTACTAAATTTTCATGACGATATGCTCCACTTAAAAACAAGTTTCTTCAGGAGTCTCATGATGTTTGTTATGAAATTTGTGTAAAACATAGGCAGCGTTGAATGTTTCACATTGTACTAGATGCAACTTTAAATCTCCTTCACATTGTTGTTCAAAATTCCTCAAAACATTTTTTTAATAGGTTTGATTGACATTTTAATTCTCGTGTTGCTACTTGTAGCATTAGTTTATCATGAGCTATATTAGGTACTAAATGTGTTTATTTGGTTTCCACGCATCTTTAACTTATCTTAATGAGGAGAAGAAACCGATGCCTGCTTATATTGCTATCATTTTTAGTGGATATTGATCCTTTGACAAGTTATTGATCATTTTTTGCTCTGGTTATTAGGGGACAACAGTGGTGGACAACTTGCTGAACAGTGAGGATGTTCACTACATGCTTGAGGCCCTGAAAGCCCTTGGACTCTCTGTGGAAGCAGATAAAGTTGCAAAAAGAGCTGTAGTTGTTGGCTGTAGTGGCAGGTTTCCTGTTGAGAAGGATGTGAAAGAGGAAGTACAACTCTTCTTGGGGAATGCTGGAACTGCAATGCGGCCGCTGACAGCAGCTGTGACTGCTGCTGGTGGAAATGCAACGTATGTTTTTTTAATGCTTATGAAAATAAGTATAGAATCCATGGGTATGTTGTAAGACCTTTTTGTTTGCCATCAGTTATGTGCTTGATGGAGTGCCACGGATGAGGGAGAGACCGATTGGTGACTTGATTGTTGGATTGAAACAACTCGGTGCTGATGTTGACTGTTTCCTTGGCACTGAATGCCCACCTGTTCGTGTCAAGGGAATTGGAGGACTTCCTGGTGGCAAGGTTAGTTACTCAACTGCCTGTTATGCAGCTCTGTATGCGCCTCAATTCTGTCGCAACCTTCTGCATTTCTAAGGAACATAGTGCAATACATTTCTAAGGAACAAATATGCCATATTCCTGTCAAGCTCAAGTGAGAAATATTTGTTTAAATTAGGCAGGTTATTTTTACCTATTTTGGACATTCCTTTGTTTGGTGTTTTCTCATGAAATGGCGCTTATCTGATTAACATTTAACAGGTGAAGCTCTCTGGTTCCATCAGCAGTCAGTACTTGAGTGCCTTGCTGATGGCTGCTCCTTTGGCCCTTGGGCATGTGGAAATTGAAATCATTGATAAACTAATCTCTGTTCCTTATGTTGAAATGACATTGAGATTGATGGAGCGTTTCGGCGTGACCGCAGAGCACTCTGCTAGTTGGGACAGATTCTATATCAAGGGAGGGCAGAAGTACAAGTAAGCTTCCAGCTGTCTTACTGAGTCGAATAATTGGGAGTACGTAGTATTACTGTTCATTTTTGTTCCCTGAACTAACCCTCTGTTGCTTTGGAATTCACAGATCCCCTGGAAATGCCTATGTCGAAGGTGACGCCTCAAGTGCGAGCTATTTCTTGGCTGGTGCTGCAATCACTGGAGGCACTGTGACAGTTGAAGGTTGTGGCACGACCAGTCTACAGGTAGAACTGTAGTGCCTGTTCTAACATTTTTACTTTTTAGTTAGGCACAGTCACTAGCCACATATTCAGAATATAGCACAATCCTTGATGTGCCACAGTCGATCAAATATGCCTGGCCTAAAGGGTATCATATACCCTAGCTTAATCTTCAAGCCAAGTATGTGGCCTTGCTGTGCTGTCGTGTTGTGACTTAAAAGTTTAATATTGCAGGGTGATGTGAAATTTGCTGAGGTACTTGAGATGATGGGAGCAAAGGTTACATGGACTGACACTAGTGTAACTGTTACCGGTCCACCACGTGAGCCCTATGGGAAGAAACACCTGAAAGCTGTTGATGTCAACATGAACAAAATGCCTGATGTCGCTATGACTCTCGCAGTTGTTGCGCTCTTTGCTGATGGTCCAACTGCTATCAGAGATGGTAAACGTTCCAAGGCCTGTCATACCTGTTCTATCATACCAATTACTGCATAGACATCTCAAAAAAAATACTGCATAGTATAAGGGCAAAACAAATAACCAAACTTTCTTGAAAACAACTCAAAAGGAAACAGTAGTACTGTAGTTGGGCAACCCTCTCACTATGCTGTCAATTTTCTGAACAGTTTCAGCTAAACTGCGTGTTTGCTCATGATATTATGCATTGTCTTCCACAGTGGCTTCCTGGAGAGTAAAGGAAACCGAAAGGATGGTCGCAATTCGGACCGAGCTAACAAAGGTAAATGCATAAGATCCCTTGTTCTTCCATTCTTCGTGTAGTTGGTCCATCAGTTTTCCTTCAAAAGGATGTTTAAACTCATCTATTTTTTCTGTTGTGCTAGCTGGGAGCGTCGGTTGAAGAAGGGCCGGACTACTGCATCATCACCCCACCAGAGAAGCTTAATGTCACGGCAATCGACACCTACGATGACCACAGGATGGCCATGGCCTTCTCCCTCGCTGCCTGCGCCGACGTGCCCGTGACGATCAGAGACCCCGGTTGCACCCGCAAGACCTTCCCCAACTACTTCGACGTGCTAAGCACTTTCGTCAAGAACTAAAATGGTTGAGCCGAATATCTAGACTAAGCTGTTTGTCTGTCCATCAGTTCATATGTTGAGAAAACTTGTTTCTTCTTTTCACGAGATGAGATATGTGTTTTGGGCTTGTAATTATAGTTTGTAGCAAGGCGGAGTGACAAGTGACGAGGATTGAGATTAAATGAGATGTACTGAATACTAAGGTCCCGTTTAGCAGGGATTCTC
This sequence comes from Oryza meyeriana var. granulata, assembly GCA_003991445.1. Lineage (NCBI taxonomy): Eukaryota > Viridiplantae > Streptophyta > Magnoliopsida > Poales > Poaceae > Oryza > Oryza meyeriana. Next base: position 685,449 of record RYFJ01000056.1, read on the forward strand.
AAAAGCGATGCTCAGTAATCAACTGGAGCTGAGTCAAACAGGCAAAAATCCCTCTGCTTTTTACCCGAATCGATCCACTGTGATTTCGTCTTTTACGTGTGACGAGAATTAGTCATTTTGTGGCTTCTCGTGGGAATCTAACGAATCACATCTAAAATCCCCACAATATTTCGTAAAAACTACCCACCTGTCACTGGTCACTGGTATACCCTTCATCCCGTCCCTATCCAACCGAGGAGTCGAGGACTCACCTCCCTAGTCTTTGGGATCTAGACGACATCGCCGCCATCGGATCTCCAATCATCGACGCCGTCGGGACTCCAGTGCCACCACCGCCGCCGGTCTCTAGTCTGTCGCGCCTGTCAGGCCTCCGCCGCGCCGCCGCCTTCAGGCCCCCACCACACCGCCGCCCTTGGGTCCGCACCGCGTTGACGCCATCAGGCCCCCGCCACGCCCCTCAGGCCCCCGCTGTGCCACTGCCCTCGGGCCCCCGCCGCGCCGCCGTCCTCGGGTCCGCGCCGCACCGACACCATCGGCCCCCCGCCGCGCCGCCGGTCTTCAGTCCGCCGCTGCCTTTCTCCATCGCCAAGCAACAGGCAAGAGAGAGCGCTTTCCCGATATTTTTGTTCTTCAGTAAGCATACAGGCAATGAGGCAACCGAGGAGGTGGCAAGAGCTCCCATTTTTTTCCTACAGTATGCTAGTACAGCTGCACAGGCAATGAGGCAACCGAGGAGGTGTGATTTTTATATTTGTTTTGTGCTCATAACCCGAGGAGTACAAGCAAACCGATTTTTTTCCTATATTAGCACTCTCCCAATTTTGTTCTATGTATGTGCTCTTAGGTTGATTTATCATTTATCTTTATCCAGCCATAACAGCCAGCACAGGAGAATAACCATCAAAAGACTGTACTATACTTGATATTTTATTTAGTACTTGCTCGCTTGATATTTTATAGTTAATTTTTTATAGTTGGAGACCAGCCTCATATTGCTCACTTGCTTACTTGATTTTTATTTAGTACCGTAGTCATATTAGTTGGAGACTAGTTCAGAGAAGACACACATATATTTTACTATTGTACGTGATATTAGTAGTGTTACTGTCTATATAAATTAGATATGAAAGTAGACATATATATTATATATATGGTGGCACAATGATTAATATGAAATATTGTAAATAAACCGATGGCAGATGGCAACAACTTCGGTAGAGGAAAACCAAGATGCAAATAATGCAGAATGGATAGATGAGAACACTAGGATAGTTTGTGAGTTGTTCTTAGAACAAGTTAACGTAGGGAATCACTCTAATACTCATTTGAACAAGGTCGGGTATGATAATATAATTGTAAAATTTGAAGAGAAGACTGACTTACGCTATCAAAAGCTTCAGTTCAAGAACAAATAGGGCAAGCTGAAGAGTGATTATAATCTATGGAAAAAATTGATAGGTAGAGAGACTGGGTTAGTTGGGATCAAGCTAGGGGTATCATTGTTGCATCTGATGATTGGTGGGCAAAAGCAAAGAAGGTAAACTACTGTCTTGTGTTCATATCAAGTTATTAACCATGATTTGTAAATGTTATTCTAAATATTATATTGGTGTTTCTATAGGATTTGCCAGGCTATTAGAAGTTCAAGTTAAGGGGGTTTTAAAATGAAATTTTACTTCAACATATTTTTGAAGACCTTTGGAACACAGAAAATGATCATTGGAATCCTACTAGGGGTAATTTACCGGAGAGTTCAACCCAACCTTCTACTACTATTAATATTGATGACATACAAGAAGTGAATGAAGGTGATGATGATGATAGTAGTGATGAAGATTTTACTCCTCCTCCTAAGAGAGGTAAGAGAGCTGCTGGTAAGGAGGTCAAGAAACTGAAGACTAGTGGTGGATATTGGTTCTATGAACAAATGACTCGCTTTGTTGACAACTAGGAGAAATCAGCTGTATCTGTTGAGTCTCTTGTTAGGAGGGAGGACACTTCGAGGTGTGCCATCAAAGATGTCATGGCTCTAGTAAAGGAATGTGGTGCTGTTTTTGGAACTAAAGAGCATTTTGTTGCTACTAAGATTTTCACAAAGAAATCTGAGAGGAAGATATTCATGACCTTAGACAATGCAGAAGAAAGATTTGCATGACTCACAATGAAACATGAAGCCAAGGCAGACAAATATGCCAAGTAGTGGCCTAGCATGTTAGTGTGTGATGAACAAATATGTTATTTTGTATCTTTGGACCAATTTCTATTCATGTGTGTTATTTCAGGATTTATTGTTGTAATAATTATTGAACAATCCTTTATTGCAATTGCTGGTCATGTAATGTATTAAAGTTCACCATTATTTATTGTATTCCCATCATGCTATGTAACTACTTGTTGTTTTCTATATGCACTTAAGTTGCATCATAGTTACCACTTTTTTCATGTTTCAGATGTCATCCAGTGAATCTGATAGAAGTGAGGCTTCTTGTGAAAGTGGTTGTACTGATTGAGAGGAAGATGATGAGTTTGCTTTGGAGGTTATACGTCGTCATCAAGCTTTACAAGCCACTGCTTTTTCAGCTGCTTGCTTACTTAGACAATACTATATGACATATTATGATAAGAATGAACTAAGGACATCGCAACTAAGTGGATATGCATGGGTACAAGAGACTCTAAGGACCCCATGAGAGAGTCACCATATGTTTCGTATGAATAGTGACTTATTATACAAGTCGCATGACTTATTGGTGAGTACTTATGGTCTCAAATCAACCAATTACATGAACTCTATGGAATCAGTTGCTATTTTTCTATTCATAGTTGGAGATGGTGAGTCAAATAGAAGGGTTCAAAATAGGTTCAAGCATTCTGATGAAACAATTAGCAGAAAATTTGAGGCGGCTTTGTTGAGTGTGATTAGAATGTGCAAGGATTTTATATGTCCAAAAAATCCAAACTACCCAAGAGTTCATAGAAGGATTAAGGATGACAAAAGACTATAGTCACATTGCAAAAGGTGCATTGGTGCCATTGATGGGACTCATATCATAGCAAACCCACCACGTGATGATTATGTTAGATACATTAGTAGACACAAGAGTCCTACTCAGAATGTGATGGCAGTGGTCGACTTCGCCATGCGTTTTATATATGCTTCTATTAGATAACCAGGTTCTATGCACGACACAAGCGTCCTTTATCATGCATTAGATGTTGATAAGGATATATTTCCACATCTCCCACAAGGTATGTTATTGTGTAAAATCATGTAGAATTTTTTTGACTAATTTTCATGGCACATACATACATACATACATACATACATACATACATATATATATATATATATATATATATATATATATATATATATATATATATATATATATATAATGTTGACTAAATGCATATATTGTAGGTAAATATTATCTTGTTGATGCTGGCTACCCAAATAGGCCACGGTATATGGCACTATACAAGGGGCAAATGTACCATGTTCCTGAATGGAGAAGAGGCCCTCCACCAAGTGGTGAGCAAGAGTATTTCAACCAGTGTCACTCAAGTACATGCAATATCATTAAGCACACCTTTAGTGTATGGAAGATGAAATGATGAATCCTTTTAAACATGCCTGCCTATCCAATAAACAAGCAAGAAATGATCATGTGTCTTCACAATTTTATACGTCAGAATTGTACATCTGACAAGTATTTCACCAGGTGTAATCGAGATCCAAATTATGTGCCAACTATTCCTGCAAGATATGCAAAATATGCAGTCTCTTAAAATATATCAGATATCTCTACTTCACACTCTAGTGATAGGTCCATGGATAGATTTTGTGATGATCTAGCAAGTGCATTATGGCAATCTAGATGAAAGTTCTCACATAAACTCTGGTTAATATATTTTTCTTTTGTAAGAACTCTCAGAAATATGTAAACATAATATTATGTAAGAACTCAAACTGTGAGTGGACTATTGAAATGGATTGGCTCTTTGGTACAAATGCATTTAGCTTGTTGTGTTGTTTAACCTTATTTGAAAGCTTTTTTATCACAAGTAATTATACAAATATTGGTATACATATATGAGTACGTATAATAATTATTAGTATCATATTAAGCTATTGAAAATTTGTACAAATTAAATCTCTTGCTAATACATGGATAGTATAGACAATTTATCTGGAAGTCCCCTATTAGAATCCAGAGCTAATATTTTTAGCCAAACGCCTAATCGTACTGATTCTAATTCTCTTCAGTATCTGATTCAGCAAGAATTAGAATCAAAATCACAGAATTACTGAATCAGGAACTCTACCAAACGGGCCCTGAATTCATTGACTCTTTTTGAGATAAGGAATAAATTGGCCTTCTGCGATTTCAGAAGTTATAATTTATAAATGAGTAAATTTCATAAAACTATAGATATTTTGACCAAATTATCGCAAAACTACAGATTCAAGGTGTATCATAAACATATAGATTTAGCACCAAACTTATCTTAAAACTATAGATTTAAGACATCGTATCACAAAACTATAGATTCCCCTAGACCCTTCCGACCTGACTAAGACAATACTTGTTGGGACCGAACTCGACCCTAAATAGAAAGATGCGCCAGCGCTTGTTGGGACCGAACTCGACCCTAAATAGAAAGACGCGCCTGTTACGTTCCTCTAAGCAAATAGGGACATCTTTACTTGAAAGCCTTCCGACATGCCTGGTGTATCAAGGGAGGTGATCGAGCACTTCTTAAATGTCAAGATGGACGCCAAGCCTATCAAGCAACAACTACAGTATTTCGCTCAAGACCGCAAAGATACTATCTGCGAGGAAATCATCAAACTCCTAGCTGCTGGGTTCATCAAGGAGGTTTACCACCAGGATTGGTTGGCAAACCCAGTTCTGGTCTAGAAGAAGAACGGTCAATGGCGCATATGCGTTGACTATACTAACTTGAATAAATCATGTCCCAAAGATCAATTTGGTCTCTCTCGTATTGATCAGATGGTTGATTCTACTACGGGATATGTCTTACTCAGTTTTCTCGACTGTTATTCAGGATATCACTAGATCAACTTAAAGGAGAAGGATTGCCTAAAGACCTCTTTCATCACGCCATTTGGAGCATATTGCTACGTCACAATGCCCTTTGGGTTGAAGAATGCCGGTGCAACTTATCAGCGCGTTATTCAGCGGTGTCTTCACTCTCAACTCGGACGCAACATGGAGGCCTATGTTGATGACATGGTGATTAAGACAAAAGTCAAAGACGATCTCATCGCTAACTTAGAAAAAAAACTTTTCAAAGCTTGTGGGTGTTCAAGATAAAGCTTAACACGGAAAAATGGGTCTTTGGAGTACCTTCGGGTGATTTCATCGTGTCGTATCGCGGCATAGAGTCGATGGCACCGAGCACGGTCCATTCATCATCAAACAACAGGACAGTGACGTTGCAGCCGACTACCTTCGCCGCCTCATTTAAGGAGGTGAAGTTCTCGCGGAGGGCGGACCGGAGTGCCACCCGTTTCTGTACCTCGTCGTTGATCTAAGCCTACGCACGCCGCTTGATCTCGATAGTTTCCAAGACTTGGGCATGCAGGGACTCGTTGTCGGCCTTGGCGACGTCAAGGGCCATATTCAGCCTCCCCACCTTGGCACGGAGGCGGTCGATCTCTGAGCTAGCCACGCCCACTCGAGCGTTGAGCTGCTCCAGGGCGCTAGACAGCACCGTCATGTCAAAGACGGTGCTGGGGACGACGCCGGTGATGTTGGTGGCCGAGGAGGAAGGAGTTGGTGGGGTAGGCGTGGCGCTGAGGGGGTTGGAGCTGCCCCCATCCTTCTTCCCAATGCTCTAATCAGAAGAGGCGAGGGTAGCGTTGTGACATAAAGGACATGTGTAAGTGTGATGACAGGCGGAGGTTATGACGAGTTCAAGAGATAAGCTCGATTACCTGTGCTTGCCGGGGAGGCAAAGCATTGTCGGCTTCACGCCGCCGGTCCTTGGGGAGGCGGTGGTCTGAAATTTAAGAGGTTGAATATACTATTAGACCCTATCTCCCACTAAAGTGATCTTGGGTGAAGATAAATTGGTGGGAGTAAGAAGGTTACCAAGGAGGAGTGAGGAACCTTCGAGGGATTGAGGGTGCCGGCGACGACAACCCCCCTCCTTCTGAGGACAAGTTTCCTCTTCCCCAGATAGGCGATGCCGCTGGAGCTAGGCTTGTCAGTCATCTCCTTCTCGGGAGTAGAGGTTGCAGCCATGTCACCGGCCAGGATCTCCACCTCTGGGTCCGCCGCCTCGTCGATGTTGGCCTAGTGGTCAAGAAGAGGGTTGACGATGTTGGTCGTAGGCAACTCTTGGTGAATTTTATAGTTACGACCCTACTATACTGATAAATAAGGAGGGGAGTAAAGGTCTAGTACCTACATTGACCACCTGGTCTCGGATGGCCGGGGCCTCGTTGCACAGTGCGATGAGGAGGTTGTCGGCGGTGCTAGGAGGCGTGGTCACCACCGGTTCCACCGGGATGGTGATGACGCTCTCGTCAAGGTCTGCATTAAGACAGTTAAATGTTAAACATTATGACAACTGAAAATGTGTGGATCTCGGCAGAACAATGATGTCATACCCCGTTGTGATATCCGGGTGTCATCATCGGGACCCGTGTACTCGTATGCCAAGTGTTGGCGTTCCTGCAGGGGTTGGATTCGACGACTTACGAAGTTGCGAACGACCTCGTGAGCCATTAGACCTTGATCCCACAACCTCTTGATCCCCTTGACGAAGACTTCGAGGGAGTCAGTCAAGGCAGGGGAGGAAGACCATGCTTTTGTGCACTTGGGAGAAGTAGTCAGGATCTGGAGGAGCTCCGAATTGGATGCTATGTCTAGATAAAACCATTTATCCCTCCATCCTTTTCGCAACGAGGAACTGTCTACTACTATGTATTCGCCCTTCAGGCCATCTTGAAGCCGGAGACCAAGTACCCTGTGTTCCTTCGACTTGTCCATGGCCCGAATTTCGTAGAAATATCTAAAGAGGTCAAGGAAGGGTCGCATTCCTAAAAATGATTTGCACAAGTTTACGAAGATGCTTAAGAAGGTGATCGAGTTAGGGTTGAGGTAGAGAAGGCGAATGCCGTAGTGGTTCAGAACCATGGAAAGGAATTCGGAAGGAGGAGGCAAGAATCCATTATATAGAAGGAAGAAAAACTACCATCCTACCTAGGTAGGAATGGGGTTCAATACCTCCTCGATGACGGTCTTGGGCTGAGATGCTAGGGAGGGCGCCCTCGATCTGTATCTTCTTCATCTCGGCATCACCCACCGTGGAGGGTTTGAAGGCCATGGTGGTGGGATGGATAATGAAGAAAGAGATTTAGAGTTTAGGTTTGCACGCTGAAGAGGCTGAAAGACGATGAACAGTGTGCTGGAGGCTCGAAGGTGCAGAATCAAAACCAATCTCACCTTTGGAATTTAAAGTCCAGGGTAGTGGTTCGCATTTTGAGGAAATCCATGACATTCCGGTGAAACTACTGTTCATTTGTTAAAAGAGATTTAATAATTAAACTTTATCCAAATTTTGAAAACCGACTTCGCCTATGATCTTGCTGCGAAGAAAAGACTAAGTACTCGGATTTAATGTGCTCGGGTGCTCACCCGACAACGTCATATGCCTGACTACTTAGCTCGTGCAGTAAGAAAAATAACATAGTCGATCCAGACATTTGAATAAAGTTCGGGGGATACTGTCAGAATAATGGATATGGCATACCCTACGATCCAGATATTTGACTCACACTGAGGGTCCGAACCTATATAAATTTTTGTGTCCCACTTTCCCTATATAGATCTACGAATACCTTGGTATCAGACGATCCCTACGTCCCTGATTACTGTAGTTGGAACCTTGTCCCATGACAATAGCATGCATTAATAAGGGGTATTTTATACTTTTCACCCTAATCCTTAATTCCTCCAAAAATACTTTTAGGTAGCTATATTTTGGAACGAAGGGAGTAGTTTCGCTCGTAGCCACCTAAGGACATGACAAATATCCTGCATGCACCTAAGCAGTAAGTGTGCATATTGCTGAAGAAACCTACAGTCAGACATAACATAGCCATAACACATAGATTATACTCCCTCCGTTACATATTATAAACCTTAGCATATGACGTTTTGACGTTACATATCATAAGTTTGACTAAGTTTATAGTAAAACATAGCAATATTTATAACGCCAAACTAGTTTTATTAAATTAAAAATAGAATATATTTTAATAGGGTATTTGTTTTGTGTTGAAAATGTTCCTATATTTCTCTTTTTAAATTTGATCAAACTTAAACAAGTTTGACTTTTAAAAAAAGTCAAACGTCTTATAGTATGAAATAAATGGAGTAGATATTACTACATCCTGATTTCTTGGTGTGTAGGGTGTCAAGTAGACTTAGTCCGTTTTAATCTTTTCGCTTTATAGTTCCAGTTAAGTGCTACTTAGAGTTCACCTTTCCGATTAAGTACCAGATCTCGACCTCTAGTGGTATGATATTTTTCGCCAAATTTTGATAAATTTTAATTAAATTTGGTTGAATTTTAATATTTTAAATTTAAATTCTTAAAAACCATTAAAAATTTCACTCGAAATCTACTTTCATTCTGTGTCAAAACCTTATCGGTTTTCGTCGAAAACACTGACCTGGTGCTACTTGGCTACTTGCATGCTTCCATGCACGGATAAATTATTATATTCGCTTTGGAGGGCTGACAGCCAATTTCTGGCCCGGCCCATAAGCAGCCAGGCAACTAGGAAGACCGACACAGTCCGACATGGCATTGGCAGTTCGGCACGGGCCAAATCAATCGGAAGTCGTAACCGATTTGGAACATCACAAATGAAATCAAATCAAGCTGTATAAAGGCGTTTTGTGTTGATCGCCTGCTTAATTGCTCCAGCTAGCTAGGTTTAGCAAGCGGCTCAAGCCACACAAACGACCAATTAAATAGAGATCGATTGAGAGCTATCATATCTCATGGAGCAGCAGAGACCGGATCGTCGTTATCCTGCGTAAGTCCGCCTGGTCGATCTTTCTATATGTTTCATGCACGCATCTGGCTTAGCTTGATTTTTCTTGCGAGGATTTTCTTCTCTCTCTTTTTTTGGCTATTGGATTATCACGTTTCGCCTGGTGGATTGTTCAAGAGTGTACGGAAAATCAATAAAAAGAAATTAAGAAAGGTTTTTTTGTGATTAAGAAATAGGAGTAGTATGGCATCTGCAAGAATGGCCTGAAATTCGACTTCAAATAATTTTGGATTGGAGCCATCCAAAAAAAAAAAGCCCCAACAGTGCCCCTATATTAGTTTCTCAAAAAGTTAAAATATACCACGTTATACTAGGTGGGTCCTCCTTCAACTAAATCTGCGCGGAGGTGTCCCAAATCTAGCTCAAGAGCATCTTCAAAAAATACCTAAAATTATTCCCTAAAACCGTATTTTAGGAATTAGACCAAAAACAGGGTCTCCAATAGCTGCCCAAATGTATTCCTAATATTTATGCACGCCCAATCCATCCTTCTGCGTGACCCAGATTTAAGGCAAAGGCCTGCACTCCCAATCTCCAGTTTGCGTGAAATTTTCCCCGATTGCGCCATTTTCTGTCCACTCCCGTTGATGAAACTTCCTCTTAGCGCCTCCCCTCGAGCCAGTGCTCTCTGGACGACCTAGTCCATCAGTGCCGACTCATCATCCGCCGGCAAGTCTGCCGCCGTCGCACGTGCTCTCCGAGATCCACTGTGAAATCCACGGCCCGATGCGGCCACCAAGGGCGTGGTGCTCCAGAAGCTACTAGCTCGCCTTCCCGGCCACGAACTCATCGGCCCACGCCGCTGCTCCCCACAAGCCCTCACCTACCTAGGGCGAATCAAAAAAACGGAATTGACTAGGGAATTACCTGCCTGACGGCTCGTATGGCTAGGGGATTCTTGGGGCCTTCCGTTTTTCTAGGCGTTCATCCCGACGGTAACGGAGGCATGCTGCGGCGTCCGGTGAGTACTGTAGCGGAGGCTACTGTAGCGCAAGTACTGTTGTCACGGCTGCTGTAGCGCTCAATGCTCTGCAAGAAAGAAATCGATCAACAGAATTGGTCCTAGCCTCCTATGTGGCCAACAACTAAAATATTCTGGGATTCTATTTTTGGGCTCACTTTTGAGATGGGAAAGATTTTAAGCCTAATCTTTTTTGGATGATCCCAATCTAAGGATTTTGGGTGCAATGTTTTGAGCATCTCTTGGAGATGCTCATGCCCCTAGATTGAGAGTGCGGATAAATTAGGAGTGGATTTGAGCATCGGTTGGAGAGGTGGTTTTAGGCTTAATTCCTAAAATTTAGCTTTAGCAAACATGTTTTGGGGCACTTTTGCAGATGCTGGTACTTAAAACAAGAGCATGCCAACAGATACCATAAAATCATCTCCAAAATTCTCATTTTGGGATCTCCAATCAGATATTTAGGTGTGGAATATGTTACCCATTCCAACAGATAACTAAAAGTTGACTTCCAATAATAAAAATTAGGTCAATCCTAATAAACAACAGCAGAAAACGCTTTCCCCTCCTCCACGCGTCGCTCTCTTCCCCTCTCGCGGTAGATTGGGAGCCGACTTCTCCCTAACTTGTCGAGGAACAAGTTCTCCGGGGTTGAGGGTTTCTATTTTTGGTACCTATTCAGAGCTACCGTTGGAGCCTTAGCTTTCACTTTAAGTTCTAGAATATTAAAATTGGGATCTATATTGGAGAATTATTTTTATTTTTATATATTTTTTAAAAAATTTACAAAAATATATTTTAGTTTTGAAAATTTACAAATCTATACCCCCAATGCCTTCTGGGAGGGCATTTTTTTAAAAAATGCCTTCCCAGAAGACGTTTTAGATGACGTGGTAGACGCCCGTCGGCCCCCACTGTCGGACGGCCGTCGGGCCGTCTGTCATTTTACAGGCGGCCAGGATGCCACCTGCAAAACAGTTGGGAAAAAACGTCCTCTAGGAGGGCGGCAAGGGGGCCGCTCTGCAAAATACGGCCACCCCGCGGGTCGCCATTTTGTAGGTGGCCCCTTACCGCCCTCCAGAGGGATGTAAGGGGGCTGCTTGTAAAATGGTAGACGACCCGACGGTTGCCCGATAGTGGTGGACGCCCTCTCAAAGGGCGTTGGAAGTATAGATTTGTAAATTTTTAAAACTAAAATACACTTTTAAAAATACATAATTTTTACACGAGTTAGTTTTGTAACATACCCAGAATATATATGTGTACCAGAAATAAATTGTGGATAGTCATGAGAAAACTAATATAAAGTGCCAAGGCTTTGTTTCAAAACCTTTACCCATATATATATGTATATCCATATGAAGACCCATGTTTTACTCTCTTTTGAAGAAAAATTAATAATCACATTATCAACTTAAATTTATAAGGGAGCTTTCTGGAGAAATAAAAATCTGAGAGAATTACCCTAGAAACTACACCATCTCAGTCAACCACTGTAATTTTCACTGGATTTTATCAAATCCACAAGTGTTTCAAACAAATATTCTCAACTCAGCAAAATCTGGAAAAAGTGTTATCTGCAGACAGCTTACTTGGCATTTTTGCCAGAACTAATCCATCAGACACCTTCTCACCAAAACCTACCAGAACCTGGGTTAGATTATGAATCAATTACAGTAAACAGTTTTAGGGCAATCTTCACAAAAATTTGAACATAAAATAATAGACAAAGTCTACTGACTCTGACAGGGAAGGCTGAATTTGGCCGAACTTTGAAGAATTTCAACAAAAATCTACAAGTCTCACAACTTTGAATTTTGGCACAGAGCTAGCCTTCATCACCCACTGCTCACAGTAAATTTTCCACAATCTTACCTACAAAGTAACTCGGTCAAAATGCCAGCTCAAGTCATCTCCTCAACTACTTCATTAACACACTCTCTAGAGAAAGTCTTCTCTCTGTTCTTTCACTGCCAAGTGGGTCCCAGCCACCTGTGGTCCCATCTGTCGGCCACAGACATACTTCCAGCCCGGCCCTACCTGCAGAACGTCGTTGCCACGCTCGCGGACACGCGCCAGGCCACCAGCTGCAAGCTCACAGAGCGGCGCCAGCGCGCCCTCCTCCTTCTCCTCGGCCAAGTCGACTGCAGCCCAAGCGATTGCGCCATTCAGCTCTCCTCGCCATCCCCTCTCTCTACTCTACGGAAAGCCCGAGGTGAAAACTTCTACACCGCCGGGAACACCGCCTTCTTCCCCGGCGCCGGCAAGAAAGCAATCACCCCGAGTCATCTCTGGTGAGCTTCGCCGCATTTGAGCTACGGGAACACGACCACCCTTGCATCCCTGATCCATTTTTCCCCTCAACTCTTCTTGTCTCCTAGGTTGAAGACGCGATTGTGAGCTCTCAGCTCCGGCGACCACCGCCGTCGCATGCACCCGTTCTCCCGGACCGAAGCAAGACCGGAGCTAATCTTTGGACAGCTTCATCACCAACTCAATACAAGCTCAATAACAGAGCACGAGGAGCAGCCGAGTCCTGAGACCGTAGAACCACGCCTTCTTCCTCTCCGCCGGCCACTGAGCCCCCTTCTTGTTCTCTTTGACCACGGTGAGTAAAACTCCGATTCCTCGCGTCTGTACCCACCTCAGCAACTCACTAAGGTGATGCCTACTCCATTTCTCTGTTACCTGGCCCAGATCCGGCTGCCGACGAGCGCCCGAGGCCACTCCGCGCCACCGGACCTCTCCCGGAGCAACCGTCGCCGTTACAGCATTGCTGAGTAACCCAACATCTTTGTTGAGCCTCTCTAGTCCCTCAGGTATTGCATGCATGCGCCCATTTGGCCCATAATATGCATTTCATATACATGCCGAGAGAGACCGCCGCCTGCGCCGCCTTCGTCGTTGATTCCGACCACCGCCGGCGACAAGAAGACCACCCATAGCTTCGCCACAGTCTTCCCCACCTTTTCTCTTTTGGTCACTACCCGAGCCGAGCCACCGTTCGCCGTCGCTGCCACGGGAAAACACACTGACTGCGATTCCTCTGTTTTGCCTGGCTGGACGGTCCACACCGCAAACGGACGGTCCGTTCTATTGTGGCCGCGTCCCAGTGTTCTGCCTGGCTGGACGGTCCGGACCGAGAACGGACGGTCCGTTCTATTGTGGCCGCGCTCCTTTGTTTCGCCTGGCCGGACGGTCCGAACTTAGATCGGACGGTCCGATCTATTGTTTCAGCGCACGCCTGCCCTGCCCTGTCTCTTTGACATGTGGGCCCATCCTTTATAAAATCCAAAAAAATAAAAGAGATGAATAAAAGCTTTTCTGTTACACTGAAAATGGGTTTAACTTTGGAAATTCATAGAAAATTCATTACAACTCCAAATTGAGTGAAACCAGTTTTGTTGGTTCTGAAATTTTATTCTCTAAAACCTGTTAAAATATAAAGTGGCACCTTCTGTACAGAAAATCTGCCAAAAGATTACAATAGTAAATAAAGGGTGAAAATGGGACTTTTGACTAGAAAATTCATAAGAAATTCATTATAACTCAGAAAAATGTTAAACCAATTTTGTAATTCTTATAAAAATGTATACTTCCCATTTATGAACTCATCTTGCACAGATTTAGGCCACACATAATCAACACATTTTATATTTCCAAAAGGACACATAAAAATCGTAAAAATCATATCTCATAAATGGTAAATGAAAAAATAAAAACAATTCCACCAGAGAGAGTATGAAACCAGCACCAAGCCACTGCACAAAAATCATGCATGTTAGAGCATTTTGCATTTTTGCATTATTTATCGGTTTGGTGTTAACTTTAAAATTTAAAACTAGAAGGAGAGCCTTTGGAGTTCGAGGAGGTAGAATATTGTGAAGAACCTGAAGTAGACCTGAACCAAGGCAAGAATCCCACTACCTTTGAACACATTGCTCCTAAATTTTGGGATTATAATGATTTATTTCAACTCGCATCGTTATTTGGCTATATAAATTATATAGATTGTGGGCAAAGTAGTTAATCCCATTTCCTGCATAACCAACCTTGAAATGTTGATTACTTGCTACTTGTAACCCTAGGATGGGTAGAAGTACTTATTGAGTGTTTGCTATAAGGTGTACATTGGTATATATGCTTAGACATGCTTAGTTACTTACAAAAATATATCATGGCTATCTAATTATGTTTGAAATGGGAATTTACTTACTTCTGATCAGAGATGAATATCCGTGATATTTGTGAACTAAAACCGAAGCAAAACCGTTTTAAAACTTGGGCAAGCAAGTGGTGCACATATGTGATAGTTGTGTACCAATAGGGGGAGTTTTTTGCCTGGGTTGATTAAGGATCGAACTCAGTGTCATTCCTCATGTTAAACAGTACAACCACATGTGCTAGTATGGGATAGTCATAGCGGATTAAGTTACTTGATGTTTAGCCTTGCATTTTGGTAGGCTGAGTAGTATGGGCAGTGTCTACGAGTGTACTGTAGGGCTGTTCAGTGGAGCTACCTATGTGGACCACGAGGGACTGTGATCACCTCTTGGCATAGGCATCTAAGCATGTCTAATACAACGTTGTGTGCCTCGTGGGGAGTCAGGAAGGCTGCCGCCACGGCGCTGGGTTTAAGGCGTGGGCCCGCCACCCACGATATTGGGGTAGCGCCCCGGTGTGGAGTAACACACCTCGTGCTGGTGCAAGGCTAAATGTCAGGTAATGTAAAAGCTGTGTTGTGACCTCTAGACCGCATTCAACATGAAGAGTGTGGTGGTACCGACGGGTACCAGACAAACTAGAGTGTAGCCGTTGGGCTTCTATCACATCATGTGGGTAACGATGTACAAACTCTGCAGAGTCAAAACTAATCGGTTAGTCGTGCTCACGGTCATGAGCGGCATGGTTGTGTCGATTGAGTATAGATTTATGTTTCTAAAGTGCTTTATGAAATAGGATGGGATGGTGAAGGTTTTACACTGTTTTATGCTTGGTGTCTGATGCTATGAAAATAAGATGGAGATGATGTGATAAGTTGTATTATAGTCTCACTGCCAAGGAGGGCAGTGAAGATAGTACTTATGAAAATGGATGCCATGATATTATTCTATCAGTTTATTATGCAATTTAATTTATGAACTACTCCTTTATATTATTGCGAAATAAAATTGGCTTTATGCAATAAAACTAGCCTCTCTCACAGCCTTGATCTTGACTACAGCTTGCATGTATAATTAGGTTTGATTGTGGCCTTGCCAGTACCTTGTGTACTGAGTTCTATTTGTTTTTGTAAATGTTGCTATAGATCCATATACAAGTGAGGATGAAGTCTTGTATGATGAGTGTGGGGATGAACAGCCTGATCAGGACGGTCCTATCTAAGGGTTTACTTGTTTTTGTAAATGTTGCTATAGATCCATATACAGGTGAGGATGAAGTCTTGTATGATGAGTGTGGGGATGAACAGCCTGATCAGGACGGTCCTATCTAAGGGTTTACCCTTAGTCGGTTACCTGAGGGTTTGGGTAGCCAAGCTTCTGAAGGACTAATATTCAGCCTGTACGGCTTATGTAATTAATAGTTTACAGGCTTATGTAATTAATAGTTAATATGTACTTGTATCTATACTTTAGTTTGATTAGCTAAATGCCTCACATATTGGATATTACTTGCTAGATGAACGTGTGAGACTAGAACTTTTCTGGGCTAGTCTCACGTTAGTAAGAATTTAGAAATGATGAGATGCATGGACATTGGTTCAACCGTAGACCATGTCCTCAGAAGTGTGTATCGTGTTTGGTTGCCATTTTCGTGTGGTTTGATGGGCACACTTCGCCGTTTCGGACTGGTGAATCAACTCTCTAAACATCTCTTTATTTCTGAATTCGGTGCTTTGGACTTGTATTGTAGGTGGGTAACTATTATGACAGGTCTGCGATGAGGGTGGATGGTTATTGTACTTATTTGGTTTTTATTCGAGATCTCATCCATCTAGATAGTTCGCGTTGTCATAGTAGGTACTCTCTATCATACA
This sequence comes from Oryza meyeriana var. granulata, assembly GCA_003991445.1. NCBI lineage: Eukaryota > Viridiplantae > Streptophyta > Magnoliopsida > Poales > Poaceae > Oryza > Oryza meyeriana. The sequence goes on from RYFJ01000056.1 coordinate 701,544, forward strand.
CTTCTGGAGTGCCCACAAGTTTAATGCCTATAAAAATCGTACTTTTAAAAGGAACTATTAATGGATTTTAATTTTGTGTTTATTGAATATTGAGACGAATGAAAGTAGGATTGTAATTTATGATTGTCAATAATTTCGTTGTGTTGTGGCTGCACTATTTAACTTTGATATTCTGTCACAAATATAGCAACTTCCAGCGGCAAAAATTTGTTCTAAAATATAACTACTTCTTCCCCACCTCATTCGTCCTAACCAATCAGAATCATTTCTTATTTAATTTCTCCCATAAACCAATCACAACCATCCTCCATTTAATTTCACCTCTCTTCTTAATCCCGTAAAAAAGCTTCAAATGTGCTTATATTACATGATGTAATTTCTAGTAAACACAAATTAAGTTTACAGCCACTAAACATAAATTGATGTAATTTCTAGTAAATTAAGGGTTCAAACTGTAAATATTACATGAACAGTGAACTGTCAGCGTAAAAATCAACCTTTCTAGGGACTTAAACGCAAATTATTAATAAAACCGAATTTAATCAGGCCAAAAATACCATCGGGCTATGATCTTATTGGGCCACGTGCACATAACGTGGTCCAAATGCCAAATGGGCCGAATTTCGAATTCAAGGCCCATCTATGGTTTCAGATTTTTATTAATTTGTGTGTGGGCCGGTCGGTGCTGTTGGGCCAAAAGCGGTTGGGTGGTGGTAGTCCGGCCTAGTTGGCCCGCCTAAATGACCGAGAGAGGAGAAAGAAGAAAATAGGGTTTCCCCTATCCCCACCGGCACCCACGGCGGCGCCCATCGCCCAGCGCGCCAGCCGGATGGGCACGGCGGCGGTGATGGAGGACGCCGACAGTCGGTGGCAGTGGAGATAGAGGCAGTGCACAGAGAGGAGGCCGGCCGGCGACCCATCGACTGCCGGGTGGCAAGACGGCGGCAGCGGCTTCGCTCCCATGCGACAATTGGTGCGGCGGTGGCTCGGCGTTGTGCGGTGGAGCTCCGCCACGACCCACACATCCTCAAAACGGTGGCGAGACAGAGCTCAACGTTGACAACCGAAGCTCTAGCGACGGTGACCAATTCGCATCCAACCACGGCGTCCCGGCGATCCCAATCCAAGGTCGGTGGCCGTTCGTCCCATCGACCTCCTACCACGACTCCAAGGCGTGTCGGTGAGAAATTGACGGCAATGGCTGCCTGTCCTTGATATCAGGTCCTGCAGCAGCGAGGTCATGGAGGTATTCCGGCCACAGCGTCCCGGCGGAGTCTCAATTCTCTAGCGGCGGCCGGTCATCCCATCATCCTCCCATCACGGCTCAACAGCGGTGGCTGCCCTGCCTCGGCATCGAAAAACCAGCGGCGGCAACACTGTGGGTTTGGGGCTTCCTCCGATGATGGCGGTCTCCCACGGCAGAACCGGCGGCAAGGGCCGGTGGCGCTTCCAGCAGCGACGGCGAGCGGCAGCCACACGCATAGATCAACCTAGCAACGCGGGCGATTCCACGGCAGCGGAGGTGGCTCCCGGCGTGGCATCCATCGAAGAGAGAGAGAGAATAGAGAGATGCAGGCGGAACGCGAGGAAGACGACCGGTTTGGCCCAGCCAAACCGAGTTCGCTTCCAGAATAGGGAAAAACTGATCAATTACAATTTATTGCATACGGTTTTACTCCGATTTTCTCTAGTTATAAACAGATACAATTGTAGAGTAAAAGCAGGAAATAAATCTACTGCTAATAACAGATCTACTACAAAACATGCATTAAAAAAACCAAAAAACAAGCATCCACCAGTCTAAAATCAATCTACAAATTGATAAATAACCAATTTTGTTACCGTAGATTGATTGGCGCGAGAGGATTCGACATCAGTCCAACCGGTAGAGCTGCTGATAACGTGTTGTAAAACGGCTACGTCAATGGATTGCCTAGATCCGCTCCCTTCCCTCCCACAACAGATGTGTCGATGTTTTACACCGGCAATAAATATATGGGGCTACTCGACGGATGGAAACTCGGTGGATTGCAAAGGAACACAGAGAGATTTTATACTGGTTCAGACCCTCGAGGTGAGGTAATACACTACGTCCAGTTGTGGTGATGTTCCTTTGAGGTGTTGGGAGATCGATGATCTTCTGTGTTGTTCTGCTCTCAAGGGGCGCCCTGCCTCCCCTTATATACTAGGGGGCAGGGGTACAGGATAAGGATCCCAGCCAGATACGACCAAGGGATTTCCTTCTTAGAGATAAAAACTTAGCCGACTAGGACTCTGTTTTCCCTATTGTACAAGGTAATGCCTGCCGGGTGCTATCTTATCTCTAATTGCATGGTTCGGCCTATCCTCTATCCGAGTGGCCCATATGCTGATGGTGAGGTACCCGGGGCCTATGGCCTCCACAGTAGCCCCTGAGACCTTCATAGTTGAGTCATAACTGATGCCGAGTGCTCGTCCTCCACGGTGAAGATTGCCCGAGTGTATTACTTCTGGGTACTCTTTATCCGAGTGTCTTCTTTCCGAGTCCTGCTTTATATCAGCTGGCAGCGAGGCTATGAAGGGCTTCATGTAGATGTATGAATAGTGTGCGCCGAATAGGCGCACCTATTAGGTGTAGCCCCCGACTTTGTGCTTAATTGTGAAGACAATTAAACATAAAGTCAAAGATCTTCAACCTGGTAGTCTTTCCCGAGTAGTATACTACTGGTATATGAGACTCTTCGGTATTATGTCAACCGGAATACGATTTATAGTCTTGCCGAGTAGAATACTACTCGTATATAGGACTCTTCGACTTCATGTCAGTCGGAATATGTGTTTATAGTCTTACCGAGTAAGATGTTACTCGTATATGGGACTCTTCAGCTTCATGTCAGCTGGAAAAAGGGTTTTATAGTCTTTCCTGAGTGGCGTCCCACCCAGAAGTTAGACTCCTCCGCATCATGTCAGCAGGAATGAGAAATTTATAGTCTCTCCCGAGTAGTGCACTACTCGAAAGTTAGACTCCTCAGCGTCATGTCGGCTGGAATAACGTTTCTCAAGACAACTGATGGCCACGCATGTAGGCCGAGTACCACTTTATGAAAAATAAATCCATTACGTAGTTAGGTGTACTCGAAAGAGATACTTGCATCTCCAATTTTAATGAAGACCAGCTTGTGATCCTTGTAAGGATATATCCTCGAGACTTGGTGGATAAGACAGATACCCAAACATATATGTTTAGCAATAAGGCTCTCATGAAGCATATCTGTTTACCTCATCGGCTCCTGTTGGTAGCACCAGCGCTATAATTTCAACTCAGCCTGCGGGCGGCCCACATGGAGCATGCTACTGTAGGAACTCATGTCTTGATGGCCTACTACCGAATAAGCCGGCCTAAACCGACCCACCCAGCATAGGCTCTATAAGAGTAGCATCCATCGCATGTCAGGATGAGTACTCCGGTGTTGGTAATCGCCAACGGCCAGAGGGATCCTTGTACGCAAGCCTTTCCGACTTATGTTCTGGATGCAGCCTGGTTGCCACAGATGCCTGAGTAGGTATATTGCAAAATCTGCTTGCCCTCCCCAAGTGTGACGCAGTGCATGAGAACTCCGGATGCGCCTTGACGACATAGGTCTTCTCTGACTTCGGTAAAGACGGATAAGGTACCCGAGCCTTGCATTAGCATAGGATTTGGCTGGTGACCCTCATGGGGTGTACCCTACCCAACAGAGTTGTACCCGAGCCCTAACTGGCGTCGGAGGTCGGTTGTTAGCCGGATAAGGTACCCGAACCTTGCATTAGCATAGAATTCGGCTGGCGACCCTCATGGGGCATACCTTACCTAACCGAGTTGTGACCGAATAAGGTACCCGAACCTAGCGTTAGTGTAGGATTCGGCTGGCGACCCTCATGGGGCGTACCTTACCCGACCAAGTAGTATACGACCCCCGACTAGTGCCGGAGGTCGGTTGTTGGCTCACATGGAGCGCAGCCGGGGAAGATGACGTCTCGATTGGTGCAGGTACTTGGTAAGTAGCCCTCATGGAGCATCCCAAGTGTATCTTGGCACACTTGTCCAGCCCCCGAGCGTAGGAGATAGGCTTGCAGCCCTGAGTTCCTGTCACGCATATCCGGAGCTAGCTCTACATTATAAAGATATCGAATGAGTAACATCTGATGATGAAAACAATCACCCGAATAAAATGTTTTTTACAGTATATGTAAATATGTGTTCTTCCTCTCTTTGATATTGATTTCCTCGAGTAGTTGACCCCTTACGTTTAAACACTCTGCCCGACTAGTCATAGCCCCCTAGTGTCGGGAGTCGGCTCATGGCTCTTTCCCAGACACGCGTTTTGGGTGACTTGAGTTCGTCTTTCATGGAGCAAAGTTTCACGGATCGGAATTTATGCTACTCGAGTACTTTTGCAACCATTTAAGAGCAAAAACAGAAAAAAAAAGTGCAGCTTGTACACCTATTAGGTGTAAGCGGCTGTGGCATTGGCAAGGCCGAGTGAAAAAATATTTATCAGAAAGCGACTTAGTTGTTCGGTATTTGGGAGTGGGGGTACCATCCTTGCGTTGAGCTTGTGAGCCCCCGAACATGTCACTTGTTGATAATCTCCAGTCGTCAAAGGTCGGAGGCGGTTGTGACCGGCAGCCACAATGAAGCTGTCTGACTTGTGATTGCGGTTCCCAGCTTTAGTCAAGACCGCGTCGTTGGTGCCCTCCTGCTTCTTCTGTCAGGGTGACTTGTTGTCATTGAGGGCCTCAGCAATAGCGTGGGCCGAGTCGGCGTATTTGTTCGCCATGTCAAATAGAGCCTTGACAGAGTTGGGAGGCTTCCGCGTGAATTTGTCGATGAACGAGGTGTCTTTGACTCCTTTTCGAAAGACGGTGATGACGACCTCGTCCTTGATCTTTGGGATTGAGTTCTTCTTCTCAGAAAACCTCTTGATGAAGTCACGAAGAGACTCGTTCTTCCTTTGGTGCAACTGATATAAGTCGTACTCGGAAGATGGCCTCTCGTATGTTCCCTGGAAGTTGGTGATGAAGCGTTCCCGGAGTTCTTCCCAGGAGCCGATTGATTGCTTTAGGAGTCTTGTCAGCCATGTCCTCGCTGAGTCGGCTAGAGCGACTGGGAGGTAGTTAGCCATGGCTTTGTGATCTCCTTCAGCTGCTTGGATCGCCAGAGTGTAGGCTGTGAGCCAGGACTCGGGGTTGGTCTTGCCGTCGTATTTTTCGATTCCTGTAGGCTTGAAACCCGACGGCTAGTTGACCTGTTGTAGCTCCTGGGTGAAGGCTGGTATGCCTTTATCGTCATGAGGGCTCTGACTCCGATTACGGCGGCGAAACCGCTCGTGGTGGAGGCCGAAGCGCTTGTTCTAGTCTTCCAGTCGGCGTTGCTCGTCTTCCTCTCATTTGTGGCGCCGAGCGTTGATGTCTTGCTGAAGGTTACGCCATGGTTGGCCTCGGAGCCGCCAGTTGTTGTTGGGGTTGCCGAGTGACGTTTGGCGTGACCCCGTGTGCAGCTGACCAGAGCCGGCCGCTCGGCGTCGCTTTGAGGCTGACGAGACTGCCGCTGGGGAAGCCGACCGGTTGGTCGGTATGAGGGTATCACCCGACTTTTGGTGCTGCTGGCATGCAGCAGCGGTAAGCATGGCTTTTATCCTTGCGATCGTCGGGGTGGCCTAGTGATCAAGCCCGAACTGGAGCGTGTCCAGCAGGGTTGCGGCGGCCACGACGTTCTGTTGAGGAGTAACGAAGACGTTGTGGTCGCCGACTCTAGTTTGGAGGATTTGTTGCTGAGCGGTTCGCCCAGCCCTGCGTAGATCGTTGTTGCGGGCGTGCAGGCGTCTTGCTTCTTCCTCCTGTTGTTCTCGCAGTCGGCAAGCCTCCTCCTCTTGCTGTTCATGTAGTCGGCGTGATTCCTGAGTAGGAGTAGAGCCTTTGGATGCCATGATGATTTCTCGTGGGGGAGAGAAGCTTGCCGAGCTGCTGTCCGACTTAGAGTCGTAGTCCGACTGGAAGTCGGAGTCCGACTGAGAGTCGAAGTCGGAATAATTGATGGGAGTGATTACAACCCCGACCTCCCTAGATTCGATCTCGAGTGGCTCGGGGCCGTATCCGAGTCGAACTCCAGGGGATCGGGTTTGCCGCGTCGGATGTAGATTGTAGATATCCGCGGCGTCGTCGAGTCCGAACGGGAAATTGACGATCTCTTCCTTTTTTGGCCCAATCTCGGCCGGCAGAAAACCGAGTCCGAGTCGAACACCGAAAGAAAGAGTTGTCCTTGGACTCGGGCGTATTGGAGATCGCCGTAGCATGTCATGAAAGATTGCTGCAGCATCATGTGGGCCGACTGGCGCGGAGTCGGCTGGTTCCTCGACCGGTTGGATTGGGTCCGTGTCGGCCAAGGTGAGATTGCCGAACATTTCGGCGATGAAGTCGAGGCTTCCGAATGAGATTGTATCTCCGGGGGAGAATTTGCCGCCATTGACTCCGATTGTTGGATCCATCGAACTTGTAGATGTAGATCGCGCCGAAGCCCCTACTTGGCGCGCCAACTGTCGATGTTTTACACCGGCAATTAATATATGAGGCTACTCGGCGGATGGAAACTCGGTGGATTGCAAAGGAATACAGAGAGATTTTATACTGGTTCAGGCCCTCGAGGTGAGGTAATACCCTACGTCCAGTTGTGGTGATATTCCTTTGAGGTGTTGGGAGATCGATGATCTTCTATGTTATTCTGCCCTCAAGGGGCGCCCTGCCTCCCCTTATATACTAGGGGGCAGGGGTACAGGATAAGGATTCCAGCCAGATACGGCCAAGGGATTTCCTTCTTAGAGATAGAAACTTAGCCGACTAGGACTCTGTTTTCCCTATTGTACAAGGTAATGCCTGCCGGGTGCTATCTTATCTCTAATTGTATGGTTCGGCCTATCCTATATCCGAGTGGCCCATATGCTGATGGTGAGGTACCCGGGGCCCATGGCCTCCACAAGATGAGGCGTCGAGAGGATATAGAAGACCGTATCTATTCCCGCACAATCACACTACAGAAGGAGACAATGAACACAGAAGACACAAATATATAGATATAGGGTGTTGCTCTCTCTTTATTAATCAATGATCAATGTAGGCACCTATGCCTCTCTATTTATAGGTAGAGGAGGCTAGAGGTAAGAATCATAAATTTATTTTTAACTAATTCGGATTGGTCAAAAAAGAATTTTATCTCCTAAAGAGATAAGAATTCGTAACACCTACAACACGAATAACTTTATCGTTAATGGGCCGTCATCAACTAATAACAAGGCCGTAATTGGACCGGGATCGCCAGTTAACAGGCCGGCATTGCCTTCCTAATGTGTCGTGAATCGAGTTTTTACTGTTACTAATTTAATTTTTTTTAATTTACAAAACTAATTTTTGATTTTGTTTTTTTGCAGAAGTACCCTCTTGCCGCCGTGGGCTAGGGCGGATTTTAAAAGCCGCCGTGGCCCAGGGCGGCGAATGGCCTGAACCCACGGCGGCCTGGACGGCGGCCCACTGCGTCAGCCGGCCAAGGGACGAGAGCAAAAATGCCCGTGCCTCTTCCTCCCCGCACGCCTGTGCCCATGCCCGTCCCCGCGCCCGCGCCCATGCCCGTCCCCCCGTCCGCTCCCGTGCCCGCGCTCGTCTCCCGCTCGCTCTCTCTCTGCGCTTGGGGCCCGCGCGTCAGAGCTCCTCCCGCTGACAGGCCGGGCCCGCCTGCATTCTGCCCCCTGCGGATGAGCGCGGGCGTGGGGCGCGGGAGCGGGGACGGGCACGAGCGTGGGCGCGCGGGGAGGAAGAGGCACGGGCATTTTTGCCCCCCGGCCGGCTGACGCCGTGGGCCGCCGTCATGGCCTGGGGAGGCCGCTGTGGGCCCGGGCCATTCGCTGCCCTGGGCCACGGCGGTTTTTAAACGCCGCCCTAACCCACGGCGGCAAGAGGCTACTTCTAAAAAAACAAAATCAAAAATTAGTTTTGTAAATTAAAAAAAATTAAATTAGTAATAGTAAAAACTCTCGTGAATCTGTTGTCACCCGTTAACTGGGCCATTAATGGGAAGCAATCGAATAACTAGGCCGTTGATGGGCTGGCACGGGTTAACTAGGCCTTTAATGGCCCGTCGTCAATGGGCTGTCAATGAACCGGTCTCACCGTTTAGCGAATTTTTTTGATTTTTGTATTTATTTATTAAAAGATTTGCAAAAGTAGATTTTTGTTTGAAAAAATTGCAAAAATAGACTCCCACTGCCCTCTGGGAGGGCGATTTTCCAAAGGGCGATTTTATGATGTGGCTGACGACCGTTGGCCCCCCCGCCGACGGCCATCAGCCATTTTGCAGGCGGCCCCCTGGCCTCCCAAAAACCGCCCTCTCAGAGGGCGGCAAGGGGGCCGCCTGCAAAATGTGCCCAAAAACCGCCCTCTGAAAGGGCGGTTTTTGGCTCCTGGGGGGCCGCCTGCAAAGTCGCCCATTTCCAGGGCGGTTTTTTGCAGGCGGCCCCCTTGCCGCCCTCTGGGAGGGCGGTTTTTAGCCCCCGGGTATAAACCCCCTCTCAGACTCAAAAAATGTCATAAAATTCACTCAAATTAGAAAAAAAACAGGAGAGAGCTGAGAGGGCGAAAGCAGCGAAGCTCTGCCCGTTTGCTGATTTGCCTGCAGGTAAAATCCATTGTTCCTTTGAAATTTTATTTGTATGTAAGAATTGATGTAGTAATGTACTAGTTACGTGTATAGTACTATATAGATCTGTAGTTTTTAGTTAATCTGTTAGATGACTTATTTTTTGTACAGATGGTACTTATAAAATCTGGAATACACGGTTTTAGATATTAGGAGGATGTTGGTACCTAGTTTAACTGTATTTTTCATCAACAGATATGTCAAATAAGGTGATATTTCAGTTATTTCACGGGCAAGGGAATGTGAGATATGGTCCAGACGGTGTAGATCTGTCGGAGTTTAGTTCAACGGCTAAGGGTATTGATAGGCCAGCTGAGAGAAGTTTTGGATCAGTATACAACTGGCTGATGCGAGGGTTTCGACTGGACCCTCAGCTCAGCGGAATAACCTTGTATGTAGTAGTCAGTCGTGTAGTTGAAGGTTTTTTTTGGGAACTGATGCCAGTGGATTGCACTGCCACTTGGAGATGGTATGTGGAGAATGCATTTCAACGTGGCTGGCCATTGGGCATACTTGTGTCCATATATGAGAAAGATAACAACGCTGGTGCAATGCCTGTACAAGATGAAGAGGGTCCAAGTACGGCGGGAGGTGATAGTGAAACAATAGAAGAAAATGTAGGAGGGAATGAAGGAGGGAATGAAGAAGATAGACAGGCAACAGGTGTGGCAGATGAGGGAGAACATATCGACACGATCGTCCAAGAAATGGCTAGAGAAGATTCTGAAAGTGAGCATGCAGAGTATGATGACTCGTCTGATGAGGACAACGTGATGCCTGCAGAATGGAGCAACGAGGACTTCTCTGCGCTTACTATCTCCGAGCGGCATCATGTGCCGTGGGAGTACAAGCAGAATGAGGTCATTCAGGGGGCTAAGTACGCATATGTAGAAGATTTAAAGGAGGCCGTCAAACAATGGGCGGTGTCACTTCAGAGGGAGTTCTCAGTCGTGAAGTCAAACAAATCAGTGTATGAAGTAAAGTGCATGAAGGATGGGTGTCCATGGCGGGTGCACGCATTCAAGGGTAAATGGAAAGATTATTGGCAAGTTTCAATCGTGACGGAGCATTCATGTTACTTGACAGGTGTTGAAAAATATCACAGAAACATGACCTCTGTATTTGTTGCAACAGAGATGTACTCTCATATTGTCAACAATCTGGGGTACGAACTAAGGTCAATTGTTAGGCATATTGAAGAGAAATTCAAATATAACAATTAGCTATGATAAGGCTTGGAGGGCAAAACAGAAGGTTGTAGAGATGAGGTTTGGCACATTTGAAGCATCTTATGATAATTTGCCTCGTCTATTAGGCTGTATTCTTCAGAGGAATCCGGAGACGTGTTATGACCTGAAAGCCTTTCCATCAATTGACCATGGTAATAAAAGTGTGTTGCAACGTGTATTCTTTGCACTAGGTGCTTGCATTCAGGCATTTATCCATTGTCGTCCTATCCTCTGCATCGATGGGACATTTCTGACTGGAAAATATAGAGGACAGCTATTAACAGCAATTGGAGTTGATGGAAACAACCAAGTTCTATCGGTGGCTTTCGCTTTTGCTGAGAGTGAGAACACTGATAGCTGGTATTGGTTCCTAGAAAGGGTTAAGACAGCAGTTATACGGATGAGACCAGACGTTTGCCTCATACATGACCGTAACTCCGGCTTGCTGCGTGCAATTGAGGAACTGAGAGATGGAAGTGTTGAGAAGGGATACCCACTAAGGTGGTCTGATGTCCAAAGCAGATGGTGCATGCGTCATATGGGTGCTAATTTCTACAAACAGTTTAGAAATAAGCACCTTATGGATATTTTCAAGAGGCTTTGCGCCCAGAATCAAGAGAAGAAGTTCAACGAGCTTTGGAGGAGGTTGGATGAGCTGATCTCTAAACAAACAGATGAGCAGTCCAGGAGGGCTACCATTGGAGGTGACGAGGCTCCGGAAGCTCTTGGACCTCTATCAAGCGATGGACCTCGTATGAGAAGAAGGCATGCATCCTCAGTTAGAAAATTTTCAGAGTGGATTGAGAATGAGCCAAAGGAGAAATGGGCATTGTTGTATGACAAGGATGGTTCTCGATTTGGCATAATGACCACAAATTTGGCAGAGGTCTATAACTGGGTGATGCGTGGTGTTCGAGGGCTCCCACTTGTTGGAATAGTTGAATTTATCTTGCATGGGACATGCAAGTACTTTAGAGATCGGTTCAGAGCAGCTGGCCCCTCAATGACGGATAATAATCTTTTCTTTGGAACGCTGCTCACTAAGTACCTGCAAGATAAAAGTAATAAGGCCCGAAGATATCGTGCTCTACCTCAAGGCACACAAGAACACAGATTTGAAATATTGTGTGTCGACAAGGGCATGCGCGGAATCTACCGCAAAAGAGTTGTGCAGGAGTGTGTGCTCAAAGAAGACGGGACCTGCAAGTGCTCGTGCCGAAAACCTACTCTGCTCCACAAGCCATGTTCCTATGTGATTGCCGCGAGCGGTGAGTGTGGAATCAAAGCACGTTATTTTGTCTCACCTTATTTCAGAAAAGAAGCAATCTATAATACCTGGAGTGGAGAGATATACGGTTTCGGTATAGCGGGGACATTTACTACGGAGAATCCTCAAGCTATCTACATTCCTGACCCAACAAAATTAAGGGATAAAAAAGGTCGCCGCAAGACAAGACGCATCCATAATGACATGGATGAGTCAGAAGCCGGTGGAAGACTTAAACGTTGTTCAAAGTGTGACCAAACAGGTCATACCTATAAGAAATGTCCAAAGGATGCAGCCGGTCCAAGTGCGGCAAAAGCTGGACCGTCGGGTTCAGCCGTTGATGGTAGTCGTCCTACGAGTGAAGGCACAACTTCAAGACGACCCCGTCTTAGACGTTCTCGAACAATTGGTGGTGCTGGGGTATAGTGTAAGTCTATACTTGATCTTTGTTATAGAATGACATGTATCGTACTGTTATTTTTTATTGTCATGTAACAATGCTATAAACATTAAAACTAATTTACGCTAACTCTCTATTTGTATGCAGGTATGGCGTACCCTACACCAGAGCTGCTCGACCGGGGTCTCGACCAGTCCTACCGGTCTTACCTGTCAGCCGTCGAGAGTGCCCAGCTAGGCACCTTCCGTCCACGGCCTTCACGTCAGCTCCTGCGGATAGACCCCCGGTTCCGTCAGAGGTAAGAGCTGTACGAATATTCATTCACATCATTTGTGCATATCTATGTTTTCCCCGATATTGAATACAGTTCTATATTTGGCAGGTTGAGTGAGGCTAGACTTCTTCCACTGTGCAGGCTAGTTGAGCCCGCACCGGACGAGAGAGACCCCGCCAGGCGATGGGAAGCTGACCGGTCACTTCTAGCAGCGCTGGTGGATCGCTAGAGACCGGAGACCCACACGTTCCACCTACCGTGTGGCGAGATGACTCCCACACTGCAGGACATGTCCTACCTGCTGGGACTTCCCCTCGCAGGGGACGCAGTCGGTCCGGTTGACGGTGTGCACGGTTGGGCGCAGGACATATCTGCTCGGTTCGAGGCCGTGCAGCGTCTACCTGGGCTTGCTATGCCGAGTTCGCTACCGCCTTACACCACGACTGGCCCCTCGCAGGCGTGGGTGCTACAGTACACCGTAAGTCACGGATTCATTTGATTCACAATCATCCGACCTATAAAGGAGCAGTGATGCTGACTATGATCTTTCTTTACAGCCTGACAAGCTAGACGACGACGCCGACGAATACTCGGTGCAGCGGAGCATGGAGGCCTACCTGTTGTGGCTGTTCGGGTGGGTGATGTTCACCAACAGTCACGAGCACGCGGTGGACAAGGGACTGATCCACTGCGCTCGTGCGATCGCCGACAGCGAGGACGGCTACGTACCGCAGTGGAGCTGGGGATCTGCTGTGCTAGCGGCGACATACCGTGCTCTTTGTGACGCGTGCACGAAGACCGATCCAGGTGCGATTCTCGCCGGTTGCCCTCTCCTTCTGCAGCTATGGGTAGCTGTTAACGCCAAAATTTGGCACGGTTCGCGTCGGACTCGGTTAAGGAAAGAAGTGATATCAGCCGTTGGGAGCTAATCCAGAAGAAGCCGGATTCGGGAAGGAATCGTGAAGACCACGCTATGGCAGTTAATTACCTTATCTATAAATTAGGTAGTTTTGATAATTTTTAGGAAAACCTAATCTCGTATCCGATCAGGGTTTGTTAGTTTTCCTTTTATAGATAGGAAGTTGTGTGCCGTGTCCTATAAGGACTCATGTAACTCGGGGTATAAATACGTATGCCCGGGGACCCTGTAAACTATCTCTCGATCAATTAAACTTCGGCGCATCGCCACCCTTTCGACGGGTTCTTGCTTCTCGAGCGGGGCTGCATCGGTTAGGTCCGAACTCCTGCGAGAGGGTAAGACTCGTCACCTCTTACCCAGGTGTATCTGCCCTGTCTAACGGCTGCATCGGTTCGGTCCGACCTCTTAGGCCGATCAGGTATACCATATCACGCGTGCGTAGATCTTATCAGCTTATTGGGAATAGCTTATCGTCAGTTTGTGCTGCATCGGTTGGGTCCGACCTACTAAACTGTCGCGATAAGTTGCTCCTGCTAGGTTGATGGTTTTTGCGCAAGCGTATTATCGGAATGCATAGCCGGTAAGTTATCTTATTACATCACAGTTGCATTAGGTTTATCGGCTTGTTGAGGTTCCTTTACTATTATCGATCTGTGCTGCATCAGTTAGGTCTGAACTACTAGATCGATAATAATAGATTTATCCTTATCGAGCCGATCGATGTATATGCGACGTTCTATCGGAGTGCTTAGCCGATAGGTTATCTTTTTATAAAGCCGACTGTATTATCTTTACTATTTTGGTCATCTGTATTATTATCGGTTTTCTAGCCGATGCACATGTGTTTCCTCGGCAGTCGGCTGGCTTACTATTCTGCCTATCTATTTTATCATCGGCTTCTAGCCGATGCACATGTTATACTGACAACCTATCTATTTACTTATAGCGTTATCGGTTTCCTAGCCGATACACAGGTGCCATCGGCCATCGGCTACAAGGAGCATACATCAGTCCGTATCGGCTGATAGCCGATGTGCAATTGCTGCTGACCCGGGCACGAGCACAAGCGAGGACCCGGGAGCGAGGACCCAGGCACAGACAGCTGGGGCCCGTACAAGTTTTATCATCGGCTTTCAGCCAATGCTCAAGCATTCCTTCGGCGATCGGCTGGAAGGAATCTGTATCGGCTTGCTGGCCGATTGGATCAGTAATCTAATTTCTTCATCTCCTTGTCAATTGCGGGGTCAAATTGACTGGCACGCCTACGAACCTCAAATATTTTAGGACCTGCACTGGAGCTAAGCAGATCTCCCAGGCCTTCGCGTGTCTATAGGCGCCGAACCAGATCGTCAGCAAGCTTTTTGGCACACCCGGCGGTTTTCGGCGTCAACAGCAGCAGAGCGTTTCGCGATAGGCCGTCCTCTCATTCAGCTCTCTGCCTACGAGGGCGGCCCTGGAGGCTTGTACGGGCAGTGGCCCGAGGACCGCCCGACTATGGGGACGGTATGGTGTCGCCGTGGGGTACGTAATGTGAAATTCTATGTTTACCACTTATGCACAAACACTGACGTGTAATCTTTTCTTATTTTGCAGCGTCGTTACGCCCACAACCAGGTTAGGAGGGCCTACTCTGAGTTCGTTATGGAGTTCGACCGCCTGTTGCCCAGCGACGTCGTCTGGGAGCCCTATAGTCCACAGGCCATCGTGGCCCGTGCACCGCTCGGACTCTGTACTCTTTGCATGCGCGACCAGGCGTACTGGTTGACGAAAATGCCGTTGGTGTTCGACATCTTCGTCGAGCCCCACTGTCCACAGCGCGTGATGCGACAGTTTGGCCTACGTCAGGTCTTCCCTATGCCCATAGAGGTCGTTGTGCCGCGCGATGTGCATCGGTAAGTACAACTGTGATCTTTATTTAGTAGTACCACTCTTTAATGTACTCTAATGCATTCTCTGCAAATAGGTATAATCGTAGGGGACAGGCAGCCGGCGCTCAGTGGTATCCCCGACTGCAGCGGTACGTGGAGGACTGGTTGTTGGCGACGGAGGATGTCATCGACGAGTTCCGTGCACACACTGAGGAGCATTACCTAGCATACCTCAGGTGGTACCAGCCTCGGACCCGCATACGTGTAACGTTCACCCCAGGTGATCCACAGCCACACGTCGCCGCTACGACGGACACATATCCTACACACCGTGACCAGGACTACTTTCGCGCGGTAAGTCACTTTATCTTTGCACTTTGTCATTCCTTTCTAGGTAGCCACGGTTCTAACACATAATCAAGTCACATTTGAAATAGGCCGACGCAGCGCGACAGATTCAGGGTGATGTCAACGCGGCGTTCGGACGGTTGGACACTGGGATCGTGCTGACTGCGGACGAGCAGAGGACGACCTTCGGGAGGATTCGTCAGGCGTTGCACACAGTGCTTCGTGCGCTCACTTGTCGTGCGGCTGACGCGGTACCTCCCGTCTATATACAGCAGCAGCAGCCACGGCCAGCAGGAACAGAGGAGCAGGAGTGCGCCCGCAGGTTCAGTCAGCATCTGGCCCCTCCAGAGGTAAATTCTACTAACCTTCCGTTATAATATGTTTCCTTGTACGACATGCACCGTTGTATATCAATATGCTTCCCTGCAGCCTTCGCTACACCGTACCTACATCCCTCTGGAGCTAACACGTCGACGCATGGAGTGTACCACACACGACCACACGCGCAGATGGGCATGACAAGTGCCCCCGGCGCCACCACAGGAGGTCCTTCAGGTTATATCAAAGTTTACTTTTCTCTTGCAAAATTTCGATTTGCAATAATCAATAATTTGGTGTACATTGTTCCACTCTACAGCGCCATCGATGTTTGCTGGCACTGGCTCCTCCACGCAGGGCGCACGCGGCAGCGGTTGGGCACCGGGTCCTTTCGAGGGGGACGACTTGGAGGACGAGGACGAGGGCGAGGAGATCCACGAGATACTAGCTGCCTCGCAGCTCGAAGGAGCTCCGCCACCACAGACACAGGACCCACCGGTTGCCACACCCGTGCAGACGACCCGCACTGGCCGTGCTGTACCACCAGACCAGGGACAGGTGCGAGCGCAGGGTAGGAAGTCGAAGAGAGCTAGAGGTTACGGTCCGGACCCGTAGTACTTTCTGTCTGTAATAGTTTGTCTGTTGTATATAATATTTTATTAATTCTACGTTTCCTGATGAAACCACTTTACTTCGTTTACGCTCATCGATCAAACGACGTATTCCTCATGATCTACGTTTCTGACGAATCTGATAAAAAACATGAATTTTCGAATGTCAACTTCACGACGAAAGTACATTCCGAGCGGTGACAACCGAACACACATTAACTATTATACAAACCTACTGATATCCAACTAGCGATGCAACTACTATCTGAGGACGGCGCGGCCAGGGAGCGGCGACAGTATGCGCCTAGGGAATAGTGACGGCAGCCGGTACTCACATAAAAATTGATTTCGAAAATTAATTTTTCTAAATCAATTTTTTTCTTTTTTTTCGGCATGTTGGTCCGGACTGTCCGGATAGGGTCCGGACGGTCCGGACTATATTAACGCTAAATATCGCCCTCTAGTTGGGCGGCAAGCCAAAAACCGCCCTTCTAGAGGACGGCAAGGGGGCCGCCTGTAAAATGGCCGGCCCCCGGGCGCATTTTGCAGGCGAGCCCCCTTGCCGCCCTCTGGGAGGGCGGTTTTTGGGAGGCCGGGGGCCCGCCTGCAAAATGGCTGACGGCCGTCGGCGGGGGGCCAACGGCCGTCAGCCACGTCATAAAATCGCCCTCCTAGAGGGCAGTGGGAGTCTATTTTTGCAATTTTTTCAAACAAAAATCTATTTTTACAAATCTTTTAATAAAGAAATATAAAAATCAAAAAAATTCACCGTTTAGCTGGGGCGTTAATAGTCCTGTTTCATCGACTAACTGGGCTGTTAATAGGTAGATAACGACGAACTAGTGGGCCGGCTTCGTCGACTAACTGGGAAGTAAATTGGGGCAGCTTCATCCACTAACTGGGCATTTACTAGGCCGTTTTCACCGACAAACTAGAACGATCATGGACCGTCGCAAACTAAGTGTTCATGAAACGGTGGCACGTTTTCCGAGCTCTATAGTTTCTCAAAATATTAGTTACTTCTATTATTTTTTAAAGTGATTAAGATTAAAGTGAGAAATTGTTGTAATTAGCTAAGATAAGAAATTAGTCCCTCCATCTCAAAATATAGCTAGCTAACAGTGTTTTGGAGAGATTAAGGATTGGAATGAAGAGCCTAAAATGTCCCCACTAATAGATGGTGAAACGATGAGAATTCAAAATAATATAGATGGGGTGTGAGTTTTAAGGTTTGATGTCGTGCCTACTATAGACATCATGAAAAGTAGTGGAGTAAAAAGTTATCTGTTACATGTCTTAAGTAATTATATTTAGGATAAAATTTAAACATAAAGTAGCTATATTTTAGAGTATAAGAAATAAATGAAGAAATTAAATGATAGATGGTTATGATTAAGTTAAGATAAGAACATAGGTGAAGAAATATCTATATTTTAATATAAATTTAAATGCTAGAAGTAGTTATAATATTTTAAGATGAGGAATTTCTTAGAATACCGTGTTAAATCATTTCTTCGATTTTATAATTAATTCATTTATTTATAGCTTTAAAAAATTATCACAAATTATTCATCTATTCAACATTTCATTCCATTCAACGCAAAAATGATACACTTCCGTAATTGAGCCGTTAATTGTCGTAAGCAACGATTCAGTTTATAGCCCGTTAATGGATTCCGGTCACGCACTAATTGTGACATTCGACGACTCGACCTGAACGTTTAATCAATCAGGCCCCGAGTCGGTGAATTAGTAGCAAACGATGACACAAGCAGTAGTACTTCCTCCGTTGAAAAATATAAGATGTCTTTGCTTTTTACAAAATTAATATTTAAAATTTTTAATTAATAATTAAACTAAAAAATATATTTAATGTTATGTATTTAATATTACTATATTTACTATATTCATATTTAAAAATATTTTTATATAACGTTAATTTTATAGTTGTTAAGAATATATTATAAAAAAATTAATTATTAAATTATAATCTCTATGTAATGCGTCTTCTATTTTTTCAAATAGAGTTACATCCTTCGCAAGTGCTTCTTTCGGTTGGCTTTTTCTCTCCTTTTCTATGCACATGTTTCTCAAAATAATCAACAGTATATTTTTTATAAAAATTTTCTATATGAAAGTAGCTAAAAAAAATCCATTTTTCAAGTTTTTAATAAAAAATACTTAATTAATCACACGCTAATAATATTTCTCGTTTTACGTGTAAAATAAGGACTTAGAACAGGTGTCAGTACTATCGCATCTGCTAGAGCCTATCTGGATATGAAGAAGTTAAAATTTGTGGTGAAACAAACCACGAGAGATAGGTTTACCAAGACAAACCAGTCACGGACTCGGAAAGACAAACCGACGTGAATTGGTCCACGCGTAGGTCACATAGGGTTGGATATAAGCAGGGAGGTCCTCGTCAATTTCGCTACCCACAAAACCAACCCCGCCCGCATCTTTTTCTCCTCCTGGGAGAGGATTAGCCCTAAAAATTCGACGATCCCACATCTCCGACCTCCAATCAAATTCCTCCCCCTGCGACGACTCACTGCAAAGCCCGATGCTTTCCCAACCAATGTTGCCAATCCACCGCGGGCGCAGGAGCGCCCGCCGGCCGTGGCCTCTGGCCGTCAGGCGGCCGCCGTCCCCGGCTGTCCGGCGGCTTTCAGATTGCTTCTCAACCAGATCAGGGGCCCTTGACCTCCTCCGCTACGGGCGGAACTTCCGTCGAGCCTCGCTGCCGCAGCGTCCACCGTATGTCTCTCCTCTCCTCTCTCGCTCATTCCTATGTGCGATTTATTCTCGCAGACTGAGGCCCCCCGTTCTTTTCTGCTTCTAGATTTTAGATTTTCAGTAAATTTCACGAAACCCAGGTTTTGGGGCATCCGTAACGGAAAACCCCAGATTTTGCAATTTGTTTTATGAAACCCCAGATTTTGAGGCAAAATGTTTCACCCCAGGTACAAGCTTATATCATCCATTTGACTAATATATTTATCTATAATAATTGTAAAAGAAATATATGATATTTTTTAATACATAGACACGTTAGCTGCTTTTCAACAAATGTTGATCATCGTGGTTTGATCATTTATGTGTATATTTAATTGATTATCATGTCATTATCAGTTAGGATTATGTTAAGTTTTGTGCAGTGCAAAATTGAGAAAAAAAGTAAAGTAGATGAGAGGGATATGTACTTTGAGTCAACTAATATGAATTTATGTACAAATAATCATATATAATAATTCAATATGGGGTTTCTTGAAACCTGTTGCCCCAAACATGGGGTTCCTTGAAACAAATCACAATAATTAAGGTTTTGTGTTACAGATGCCTCAATACCTGGGGGTTTGTGAAATTTACTCTTAGATTTTCATTTGCATGCTTCCCAAGCTCCTACACTGCAAAAATCTTCTATATAAAAGTTCCTCATCTCACCTTTTTAAAATAGATTTTTAACTTTATAGTAGTTAATTCCTCAAATAGCTATGACGAAATCAGATAATCTAGAAAATCTGAAAACTCTAATCACTTAAGAACACAACCTGAGTCTCCACATATTGTTCTCTCTCTCTCCTATGCGTGATTTAGTTCGCTTTTATATGTGTGATTTAGTGTTGGTCTCCACGTATTGTTAGGGATTACTAATCCCGTCGGGGCGGGGTAGAGCCAAGCTGCCTGGAGAGTCTATCCGTGACCAATTTTTATCTCAGCCTGGTCATTTGGTAGGATAGAACAGTACTTTTTTCTCAGACTGATATAACAGTATACGTTTTCTTGGGAGTGGATTAGTGGAAGTAGCAATTTGCGACGGTTGATTCTTGGGAGTAGAGGGGGCTGGACAGGGGAAGAAGTACTAGTTTTGTAGCACAAACATAACTGGTAGGTGTATTCATATGTAATTTCTAGGGATTAATGTTACATAATTGGTGTATTCATATGTAATTTCTAGGGATTAATGTTACATAATTGGTAAAGTCTACATATTTTTTTACCACTGCAAAATGGCCCTTCTGCAATACTTTTTTTGAATGAATAAATATGTTTTGAATGAGATCCTTCGGTAATACGGATTCTTCGCACTCATTGAGCTTGTTTGCTACAGGTTGGTAAATGCTGCTGAGCCTTCATCTTCACAAGTGCTGCAAGAACCAGATGTTTCCTTCTCTGGGGGCTTGCTCGGTAATACAGCATCGAAAGAACTGATAACTTCACACACCTCTTCCTCTCCACAGACAGTGCAGCGTGACTCCACACCATCACATTGCTGCGTTTGGTCATCTCCTGGGTCAACTATTTTAGTCCGGAGCCCTCCTGATTGGTATTTTATATTCTACATCAGGATGGATCGTGGGGGGTGTTTCCACATGTATCCTGATGTGGGTGCTGGACCATATCAGAGTCTGTTGGAAGCTGATGATGCTATCAACCAACATCTTCATGGCCTGCAGATTCCAAAAATGTAAAGTTTCTTAACTTTATTATATCTTGTTATTTTGTTTATTCGTTGCAAACTCTAGTGGTTGGATGTATTCATTTAGGACCAGACAGTAACTGGCCTTTATATTTCAGTCCCTGTTTCATCTCATGGGGATTCATGTTGATTTAGGATTGTAATAATAATTAGAAGAACACACATAAATATTCCAAAATCAGTTGAATTGATTTAACAATGAAATTCTTTTTAGAGCTTGAATCAGGAATGTAATGAATGTCCCAGGCCCTTGGTTATAGAAAAGATGGCTAGTTCTATTGTACAAAAATACCAGGCTACCATAATTTCTGAAAACATTGCGCCAAGATCAGACTGAATTAGAAATCTGAAATTGAAAAAATGCTTTGAAAATGTAATCTAGGCATGAAAACAACTTAGTTGAGGACTCCATAGTTTTACAGAATTTCAAATACAGTTTGTATTTTTTTGTCCATTTTTACCATATGCTATGTTTAATTTATCTTGAGAGATGTTTGATCCCTATCGATTGCTTTCTACATAAACTAATCGGCCTTGATTCTACATGGACTTGTTAAATTGTGCAAACTACTTAATAACACATTATATTGCTCACTTTGAGAAAAATACAGCATACTAATTATATAGCATATGTTGATCTAATTAGGGGCGAGGAGCTTGATAGGCTCTCTGGCATGGAGAGGATGATACAGCGATGTCTTTTCTGGCCTGATGGCACAAGGAAACGTTCCTCGTCAGATGGTTATTATAAAAAGGACAAGTGCCATTTGATCCAAGCTTTACTGGACAAGTATAATGATGATCATAATCTTTTGGGGGTATTGCTCTCTCTCTCTCTCTCTCTCCAGACACACAGATATATACTATATAATCGTACTATCTTACTATTGTAACACTTGCTTATCCAATCCATGTGTCTTATTTTTAGGATTCTGCATATGAACTCAAGGATTTTTTGCAACTTGGAAAAATTTATGAGGATCACAGGTGGTACTACCATTTGAATTTCACTACGAAGATGAAAAGAGCTGATGGTGACTGTGGTGGGGACAACCTGTTCTTTGCTGAAATATCGCATATGCAAGGAGAGAATGAATGGGCGGTCAGCTGTTGCTGCAAAGTTAAACCTAATGCTAATGGTAATCTGCAATCTTACCTTAAATTTAACTACTGCATGTTCATGGTGTGCACTTAACTACTACTGCATGTTCTAGGTGTCCACTTACAATTTCAACTCAAATATTGTAGCCCATATAATTTTCTGCTTAAAAAATTGTATACAGCACCAAATCGGTAAGTTGTGCATGGTTTTTGGCTTTGTAGTGTGGGCGTGCCCCTTTAGTAATTGGTATTGAAAGATCACCTTAGTGTTTGCATTTGAAATATTGTTTAGGTAAATAGCGTCTTGCTCATACTAATAAGAAGATATGTGTTAAATATAATTGAAAATTCTCATGTTATGTTCCCTTTTTGAAGGTCACTGCTATGGCTGTAGAAACGATGGATCTCCTGGCATCAAGCACCCCAACAATCCTGATGCATACACTGGTGGTCACTTGGACAGGTATTTGCCTTTTGGGGTTAACTACTGTCATTATGATAGAAACCTCAGTGTATGATAATTTGTCCGACAAGTATTTATCATTTTTTGTGTTGCTCAAGTACTCAACAGTTAATGACCTGTTTTTTCGCCTCTTTTACAGCTGAAAGACGAGGAGGATATGCTAAGGCGCAAGTTTAAGGTGTGTATGTTACTCAATTGATTAGTGTAGTACTTGAACTTCCATGTATGTTACTCAATTGATTGCTAATTGATTGTTCCTTGCTTTTATTTCTTTAGGGAGTGGATGAGCCTTGGGTCTACCCTCCATATGCATCACCAATGGTGGAGGAAAACTGAGGAGGCTGGAAGATGGGGTGGAAGAAAATGTAGTATCAGTTGCTGTTGGAAGTGATGTGAAGCTGGAAGCTGGGGTGGAAGAAAATGTGGTGGAAGAAAATGTTGTATCAGTTGCTGTTGGAAGTGATGTGAAGCTGGAAGCTGGGGTGGAAGAAAATGTAGTATCAGTTGCTGTTGGAAGTGATGTGTTCCTTCACTGCCTTGCGAGAAGTGATGTGTGATAAGCGTGTCATTTTGTGTTAGTTGTTTGTGACTCTCTTAAAACGTATTTATCGCATTCTATCTGGGATATTTAGGGTGTATTTGGATGACATTCTATCTGGGATATTTAGGGTGTACTAGTATATGGATGCCATTCTATCTGGAATATTTAGGGTGTACTAGTATTTGGATGCCATTCTATCTGGGATATTTAGGGTGTACATTTACGGGTTAAATGGGATATTGGGATGTTTTCTTGGGCTTATAGTGCAGCCATCACCTTATTACCTAGTAGTTACGGTGTTCGTCTGTGTGATATTTAATGCCCTGCTCGGATGTGCTTCTGGCTTGGGTTTATTCTCTTTGTTTTCTGTAAGCACGTTTTCTGAACTGCTAAACAGTGTGTATTTAAAAACTATATGAAAGTATCTTTAAAAAATTAAATAGATCTATTTTTTAAGTTTTTAATAGTTAATACTTAATTAATTATGTGCTAATAGTGTTTCTCATTTTATGTTCGACTTTTAAGTCATGCACAAACACGTCTGAACGGGGTCTAAGGCGGTGTTTGCATCGGACCATGATGCAGGTTGGGTAATGTGGTAATCGTGCAAGACCAAGATGTGGCCTCGTTTATATACTCAGAAAAGATATGGAATTATTGGAAAAGGGCTCATGGTTATGCTATAAAATCGAAGAAAACGCCGCTTATAAAGTAGAGAAATTTGTGTGGTAGTAATAGTATTTCTTTGAATTAAGTTAAGTCACATGTATAGCTGTGCTATATAGGACGAAATTTTCTGTACCCCGCGACTGGGCCCTCTCCGTCCCGCCCCGTCCCTGTCTCCTCCCTCCTTTCCCTTGCTACCGCTGTTGTAGCACCGATGGCGATGGTGGTGGCGGCGCATCTTGTTCCTCCTCCCTGGCGGCATCAGGCTTCTCTATGCAACGGCCACCTCCTCGTCGGCTCCTATTTGCATTGCGCACTCACCGCCACCTCTAGCCACACCTGCACCATGGAGCGCTATGAATATGCAGCTAGCGCTGTCGTCTATTGATCGATTTGAACCAGTTTATGCCACTCTATCGATCGCTCGCAAAATAGTGGCCGCTCCGCGGGTCGGCCGTTTTGTAGGCGGTCCCCTTACCGCCTTCCTAGAGGGATGTAAGAGGGGCGCTTGTAAAATGGCAGACGGCCTGACGGCTGCCCGATAGTTGTGGACGTCCTCCCAAAAGACATTGGGGGTATAGATTTGTAAATTTTTAAAACTAAAATACACTTTTAAAAATACATAATTTTTACACGAGTTAGTTTAATGCCTATAAAAATCGTACTTTTAAAAGGAACTATTAATGGATTTTAATTTTGTGTTTATTGAATATTGAGACGAATGAAACTAGGATTGTAATTTATGATTGTCAATAATTTTGTTGTGTTGTGGCTGCACTATTTAACTTTGATACTCTGTCACAAATATAGCAACTTCTAGCAGTAAAAATTTGTTCTAAAATATAACTATTTCTTCCCCACCTCATTCGTCCCAACTAATCACAACCATTTCTTATATAATTTCTTCCATAAACCAATCACAACCAACCTCCATTTAATTTCATCTCTCTTCTTAATCCCGGTAAAAAAGCTTCAAATGTGCTTATGTTTTGAGATGGATGGACTAAATGATTAAAGGAGCTATTAGGAAAAAACTAGAAAAGGGTAAGTTTTGCACAATTTCTTAGCAATTGTAGTATCAATAGAAAATACATAGACTAAAGAAATGATTCTCGATGTTACAAGGTTTGATTCAATCTTTACATAGAAATAGAAATATAAGATACTAATGTGGTCAGGGTACATGTCTCAGTTTTACATTTAACTAAAGCTTTTACAAAATTATTCGTGTTTCTTTCTTTTTTATTTTTTATACTTTTCTGTTCCACCTGTTTTGCTTGATCCTGTGCACGGGATTTGCCAAGGAGGCAACGCGCAGATGCCGCTGGCGTGAACGGCGCACGTGCTGCAAACTGCCAAGCAACCAGGGCCAGGCATGCGTGATTGGGCTGTATGGCCCAGTTTAGGTGCTACCCAGCCAACGTATGTGCTCAGAATCAGATTAGCTTATTTCCATTTTTTTCCAGCTTAACGTCTAGATTCATCGAGAGGGCCAAAGCCAGCCAGGCGCAAGATGTGTTTCACCAAATAGCTCACAAATTAATGCACCACGTGGACCAATTGGAATCCGGCAGACCTGCCGGCATTAGAATATTCAATTTTATTTGCAGTGTTCAAACTTAGATAGCTTGTTGCGCAGCTAGCTTTGATGTGTCAGAGGCTAAACACGGGTGATTCACAGCACTTAGTGTAATCACTGGTAAAAATAGGACAGAAAAACCATGATGAGTTTAGGATCTAAACCTTGAAACTATGCTACTTTCTATAGATTGATAAACTTCAAGATGATAACCATGCCCTATATGTCTAGAAACAAGCAAATTCAGTTATGTATGCCTTTTAAATTAAGCATTTTCGTGCTTTGTTTCTGTTGATAACTGCAACAAACCATGCTAGTGTTTTGTTGTTTCAACTCATATGCATGCTAAAATTTCTATTTGACAACATTTACTCAAACTCTTATCCTCGAACTAACTTATTGGAATGTATTACACTATTACTCTATTACAAACTACTTAACAGTCTTTGCAGTTTGCAACCCCCACATTGTACTATATTCATTCTGCATTATACTAATGGTATGCGCTGATCTGATTTGAGTTAGTTTCGAGGAGCGAGCTGGGGAGTCTTACGTGGACATGATGATAAGGAAAGAACTTTATTGGCCTGATGGCACTAGGAAGAAGTGTTTCAAAGCACAAGCATTCCAAAATGTCAATAATAAGATGAATCAACTGGCTAAGGTGATATTAGACATGTATAATGATGACAACAATCTTTTGGAGGTTTGTTCTTGCTCTCGCTGTCTGTCTCTCATTCGCTTTGTACTGTGATGGTGTCTAATTGATGCCACACTTGCTGATCTTATTGTATTTCTTATCGCAGGATCTTGCTTTTGAGCTCAAAGGTGTCGTTAACTTTGAACCAATTATTGAGAGTCATAGGTGGTTTGATCATATAAATTTTACTGCAAAGACCAAAGAACCTAATGGGTTGGATAGTCAAATCGATCATCTATTCTTTGCTGAAGCAATGTCTTTGGAAGGAGAGAAGGATTATGTAGTTACTTGCTGCTGCTTGCTTAAATCTGTTGACAATGGTAATCTATATTCTTGCCTTAAATTTTATTGACTTGGACTCATGATTTGTGTGTACTGATATAGTTGGGGAAAAATGATTTTGTATCTATATGGTTTTGTGTGTACCGATTTGTCTATTTTTCATGGCAAAATCTCGTGTTTTTGGCCCCCAACCTTATGTCGGGCTTCTTGTCTAATATTTCTTGATCTGACATACGCTGCAAGACTGCAAGAGCCAATATTTAAGCACAGCACTAACTTTATATATCCAGTTGTTAGGGTCATCCAGCATTTTTGTCAGTGATATAGTGATCAGACAGTAAAATTGCTCTCAGCAGTAAAAAGTCCTACTATGTCTAGTTGCCAATTCTGCCGTCCTGTTGTTAATTGTAGCTTATGATGTTTGTTATATGTTCTTGTTGGTTTGTTTGCTTGCCATTATGTGTTTCATGCTTCTATTAATCTCATAGATGCTATATTTTGTGGTTGTTATTCTTGAAATGGTTTATTCCCTTCATGCATTTTCTTTTTACCTTCATTGGCTCAATCGGAATTAAGATATTGTCATATAATTGGTGCCTAACTGATGATGTGGCTGTCAATTGACGAATGGTCTATTTCTTTCTAAGGTAATTGCTATACCTGCAAGATTGGGAATAAATGTATGAAGCACCCAAGTGACGTCAATTCATATGTTGGTGGCCACTGTTATATCAACGGGATATATGACAAGGTAGTGTCGAGTGACTCTGAAGAGGTCTGATGATTCATCCTTTCCTCCGTTTATTTGGATGATGTTCATGCATATGCTATGCTTTATTGTTAGTAACATGTTTTTTGCCACTTGAATCGCAGGATGAGGATGCAAAGGAGCAGAGGCTAAGAAAAAAGTATCAGGTATGTAACATATCCCAGGCCGTGCGTTGTTGTGCATGCTTGTCCTTTCACTCTATTGATGATTGTTTTCTCTTGTGTTTTTCTTAGGATCTTGATGAACCAGGTGTATGGGAAGAGCTTTTTGGCTAAGGTCATGTCAGTTGCAACATGGAGGATGCAGTATAGCTGGAATGTTCTGTAATTAACATAATTTTATGCCATGTTACCATGTTGTGGTGCTTTAATTTTATTTAGTTGCTTTTATCTTGATTGTGAAGTCAGAGAATTTCGTTCTCGCTTATTACTTGCCTTGCGAATTTTTGTTGCAAGAAGCATGTGCGGTGCCTTTTGTGTTGTCCTAACTAAACAGTAATGCATTGTTGTGAAGTCTCAGTCATTCAAAAAACAAAGCGTAAAATGGTCATCAGAGCTTCAGCAGTATCTACCTTTCCTATGATGATTTGGAAATTGCTCTTAATTAGGATTATACAGTGGCAGGGTGCCCAACTAGCTGTCTAGTACTCCAGTGTATGCTAATTTCGTACTGACTAGAACAAGTGACCCAACAGGAACATATATTACATGAGACTGTTTCATGATGTGCTTCAGCTAAGGCCTCCATTATATCGTTGTCTTGTACCTTGGCTTCAGGGGCATCTTCCACTGATGTAGAGAAGAAATAAGACTTTGAATGAGCGTTCGTCCCTGGAGTAGACAACGCTTGTTCTTAAAAAATCGTATCATTTACAGCATCATAGGTGCTAAACAAATCATGCCAACTATCTTGGTGAAATATTGGGCAGTAGGAGCAAATGTAGCTGCAAATGTAAAATCGAACATAAAAACCAAGTCTACTAAAGGAGGGTGAATGGTAGGAACACCAAAAACCAAAATATTTTGTGGAATAAAAGAAACCCTTAAACCTGGACAGAGTGCACCGGTCAGACCGTCTCTGTTGCGCCGGTCTGACCGCCGTATGTCCGCCGGTAGGACCGCCGCCTCGCCGTCGTGCTCTTGTCGGATGAACCGTCGTAATTCAGAAGGATACACACTGAAGATGCTCTTCAAAATAGATTAACTTTATTGTATAAAATTGTGTTTACAAAGCGCATACAAAGCACTCCTTTCTCTCAGCCGAGACTCCTATCTTGTACCCCTGTCCTCCAGTATATAAGAGGAGGCAGGGCACCCCATGAGGGCAGATTATCACAAGTCATCAGATGACCACCAAAGTTCATCAGAACCATCACCATAATCCTCAAAGGAATACATATAAACTGGACTTAGGGTATTACCTCTTAACGAGGGACTGAACCAGTATAAAATCTCCCTGTGTTCCTTTGCAATCCACCGAGTTTTCATCCGCCGAGTAGCCCCATATTCATATTACCGGTGTAAAACATCGACACTAGGTATTGAGGATACATCCTTATAAGAATTGACAACTGTCTACATTAAAATTGGGGACGCAGGTATTTCTCAAGTACACCTGACCACATATTTGGTTAAAATCCATGAAGTGCTACTCGGCTTACATGCTTAGCCAACAATTGCCCTAAGCAAAAATTATTCCAACTGACATGATGTTGAAGAGTCTAATTTCCGAGTAGTACACTACTCGGGAAAGACTAAAAGATTAAAGATCTTTGACTTTATGTTTAATTGTTTCACAATTAAATACAAAGTCGGGGGCTATACCTAATAGGTGTGTCTATTCGGCGCACACTACCACGAATAAAGAGTACTCGGGAGCAATGTATTCGAGAATTCTTCACCGTGGAGGATGAGCACTCAACATCAGCTGTGACTACACTATGAAGGTCTCAGGGGCTGCTGTGGAGGCCATGGGCCTTGGGTACCTCATGAGAAGTATATGGGCCACTCGGACAGAAGATGGATATATCCTTGTAATTAGGGATACAATAGGACTCGGCATTCCGACTGAGATTCCTGAATGGTCTTTGATAGATTTTTTTTGCTATAGATGTCGCATGGGTAGGTTGTTTTTGACAGCGAGTTCTCCTGGAAGAAAACCCTCTTTCACGGCAAGATCATCATACCCGAGATCCACAACTAGGGACAACAACCCACTTGTGTGTTCAATGCGTCGTGCACTGCGGCGGAAATGGAGATGGCCAGATCGGTGGCCCTGAGGGATCCATCGTGCGACATGCGGTTGCGTTTCGACGTCGATTCCTTCGTCACACAGTACGAGTACTACGCAGACAAGTAAATCCCTGGATGTAGAACTAGGCCTCAACCCTGTTAAGTCTTGATTGGGGATGTATAACTTGACGTAAAAGACATGGTTAAGAGAAGCCAATTCAAACGGGCTAACTTCGACACGGTTGCCATACTATACAGTACACTGCAACTCCCACGATGTGGCAGGAGCACGACATTTACGAATTCATACCTAGGCTACAACGACCGACATTGTGCTTTGCAGTCGTATTCGTATTCGTAAACTCACACGGTACAACGTTTGGAGGGCTTTAGCCGGATAGTAGGTGGTGTTTGGATGGGCTTGCGCCATCTCTCCTATTCGACATGCATACCAAACTATACAGTACACTGCAACTTGCTGACAACTCGCATGGCTTCTTGTGAAGATGCAAGCACCAGCGTTTCCTCCCTGATCAAAACAGAGAAGGGAATGCAGCAGTGCTTCATACCCACCACACCACGCTACACACACTCTCCTCCCTCTCCTCGTCGCCGCACTCCACGCTTCCTCCGCCACCACTTTTCACACTACGACGCTCGTCACGGACACGAAAGACATCAAGGTTAGGGAGAAAAAACATATACTTTGGTGCTTTCTTTCTCCTCGCCTGCTGCACTAATGCCTGTATTAATTTTCCATGGATCCCTGTAAAAACCATGCTTAGGGTAAGGATCTTTTATTTTCCAAAAAAGCATGTGCTTTTCGAGATGTACAGTGGTGATGCATGTGTTGCTCTACTCGATCGATCTCCTTGTGTTTCTGTGGTTTAATGCACTGCGTTTTGTCTCTTGGTTCTTGAAAGGCAAAAAAGAACGGTCTTTGATAGATTTTTTTTGCTGTAAATGTCCCATGGGCAGGTTGTTTTTGACAGCGAGTTCTCCTGGAAGAAAACCCTCTTCCACGGCAAGATCATCATACCCGAGATCCGCAACCAGGGACAACAACCCACCTGTGTGTTCAATGCATTGTGCATTGCAGCGGAAATGCAGATGGGTAGATCGGCGGCCCAGAGGGATCCAACATGCGATATGCGGCTGCGTTTCAACGTCGATTCCTTCGTCACACAGTACGAGTACTACGCAGGCAAGTAAATCCCTGGATGTAGAACTGGGCCTCGGCCCTCTTAAGTCTTGTTTAGGGGTGTACAACTTGACTAAAAGACATGGTTAAGAGAAGCCAATTCAAACGAACTAACTTCGACACGGTTGCCATACTACACAATACACTGTAACTCCCACGATGTGGCAGGAGCACAACATTTACGGGTTCATACCCAGGCTACAGCGACTGACATTGTGCTTTGCAGTCGTATTCGTATTCGTAAAGTCGCATGGTACAACGTTTGGAGGGCTTTAGCCGGATAGTAGGTGGTGTTTAGATGGGCTTGCGCCATCTCTCCTATTCGACATGCATGCCATACTACACAGTACACTACAACTTGCTTGCAACTCGCTTGGCTTCTTGTGAAGAGGCAGGCACCAGCGTTTTCTCCCCGATCAAAACAGAGAAGGCCTTCAAAACAGAGAAAAGAATGTAGCAGTGCTTCATACCCACTACACCATGCTACACACACTCTCCTCCCTCTCCTCGGCACCGCACTCCACACTTCCTCTGCCGCCGCCTGCCGCACTACGACACTCGTCACGGACACGAAAGACATCAAGGTTAGGGAGAAAAAACATATACATTGGTGCTTTCTTTCTCCTCGCCTGCCGCACTAATGCCTGTATTAATTTTCCGTGGATCCCTGTAAAAACCGTGCTTAGGGTTAGGATCTTTTATTTCCAAAAAAAAGCATGTGCTTTTCGAGATGTACAGTGCTGATGCATGTGTTGCTCTACTCGATCGATCTCCTTGTGTTTCTGTGGTTTAGTGCACTGCGTTTTGTCTCTTGGTTCTTAAAGGCAAAAAAGAATGGTTGTTGATAGATTTTTTTTGCTGTAGATGTCGCACGGGCAGGTTGTTTTTGACAGCGAGTTCTCTTGGAATAAAACCCTCTTCCACGGCAAGATCATCATACCCGAGATGCATAACCAGGGACAGCAACCCACCTGTGTTCAATGCGTTGTGCACTGCGGCGGAAATGGAGATGGCCAGATTGGCCACCCTGAGGGATCCATCGTGCGATATGCGGCTGCGTTTCGACATCGATTCCTTCATCACACAATACAAGTACTACGCAGGCAAGTAAATCCCTGGATGTAGAACTGGGCCTCAGCCCTCTTAAGTCTTGTTTTGGGATGTACAATTTGACGTAAAAGACATGGTTAAGAGAAGCCAATTCAAACGGGCTAACTTCGACACGGTTGCCATACTACACAGTAAACTGCAACTCCCACGATGTGGTAGGAGCACGACATTTACGAGTTCATACCCAGGCTACAGCGACCGACATTGTGCTTTGCAGTCGTATTCGTATTCGTAAACTCGGACGGTACAACGTTTGGAGGGCTATAGCCGGATAGTAGGTGGTGTTTGGATGGGCTTGCGCCATCTCTCCTATTCGACATGCATGCCATACTACACAGTACACTGCAACTTGCTTGCAACTCGCTTGGCTTCTTGTGAAGACGCAGGCACCAGCGTTTCCTCCCCGATCAAAACAAAGAAGGCCTTCAAAACAGAGAAGGGAATACAGCAATGCTACATACCCATCACACCACGCCACACACACTCTCCTCCCTCTCCTCGTTGCCACACTCCACGCTTCCTTCGCCGCCGCTTGCCACACTACGACGCTTGTCACAGACATGAAAGACATTAAGGTTAGGGGGAAAAACATATACTTTGGTGCTTTCTTTCTCCTCGCCTGCCATACTA
This sequence comes from Oryza meyeriana var. granulata, assembly GCA_003991445.1. Lineage (NCBI taxonomy): Eukaryota > Viridiplantae > Streptophyta > Magnoliopsida > Poales > Poaceae > Oryza > Oryza meyeriana. The sequence goes on from RYFJ01000056.1 coordinate 733,238, forward strand.
ATTCCTGTATTAATTTTCCATGGATTCCTGTAAAAACCATGCTTAGTGTTAGGATCTTTTATTTTCAAAAAAAGCATATGCTTTTCAAGATGTACAGTGGTGATGCATGTGTTGCTCTACTCGATCGATCTCCTTGTGTTTCTGTGGTTTATTGCACTGTGTTTTGTCTCTTGGTTCTTGAAAGGCAAAAAAGAATGGTCATTGATAGATTTTTTTTTGCTGTAGATGTCCCATGTGCAAGTTGTTTTTGACAGCGAGTTCTCCTGGAAGAAAACCCTCTTCCGTGGCAAGATCATCGTACCCGAGATCCGCAACCAGGGACAGTAACCCACTTGTGTGTTCAATGCGTTGTGCGCTGCGGCGGAAATGGAGAGGGCCAGATCGGCGGACCTGAGGGATCCATCGTGCGACATGCGGCTACGTTTCGACCTCGATTCCTTCTTCACACAGTATGAGTACTACGCAGGCAAGTAAATCCCTGGATGTAGAACTGGGTCTCAGCCCTTTAAGTCTTGTTTGGGATTACAACTTGACGTAAAAGACATGGTTAAGAGAAGCCAATTCAAACGGGCTAACTTCGACATGGTTGCCATACTACACAGTACACTGCAACTCCCACGATGTGGCAGGAGCACGACATTTACGAGTACATACCCAGGCTACAGCGACCGACATTGTGCTTTGCAGTCGTGTTCGTATTCGTAAACTCGCACGGTACAACGTTTGGAGGGCTTTAGCCGGATAGTAGGTGGTGTTTGGATGGGCTTGCGCCATCTCTCCTATTCGACATGCATGCCATACTACATAGTACACTGCAACTTGCTTACAACTCGCTTGGCTTCTTGTGAAGACGCAGGCACCAGCGTTTCCTCCCCGATCAAAATAGAGAAGGCCTTCAAAACAGAGAAGGGAAGGCAAGAGTGCTTCATACCCACCACACCATGCCACACACACTCTCCTCCCTCTCCTCGTCGCCGCACTCCACGCTTCCTCCGCCGCCGCTTGCCACACTACGATGCTCGTCACGAACATGAAAGATATTAAGGTTAGGGGGAAAACATATACTTTGGTGCTTTCTTTCTCCTCACCTGCCGCACTAATTAATGTATTAATTTTCCCTGGATCCCTGTAAAAACCATGCTTAGGGTTAGGATCTTTTATTTTCAAAGAAAGCATATGCTTTTCAAGATGTACAATGGTGATGCATGTGTTGCTCTACTCGATCGATCTCCTTGTGTTTCTGTGGTTTATTGCACTGCGTTTTGTCTCTTGGTTCTTGAAAGGCAAAAAAGAATGGTCATTGATAGATTTTTTTTGCTGTAGATGTCCCATGTGTAGGTTGTTTTTGACAGCGAGTTCTCCTGAAAGAAAACCCTCTTCCGCGGCAAGATCATCGTACCCGAGATCCGCAACCAGGGACAGTAACCCACTTGTGTGTTCAATGCGTTGTGCACTGCGGCGGAAATGGAGAGGGCCAGATCGGCGGACCTGAGGGATCCATCGTGCGACATGCGGCTACGTTTCGACCTCGATTCCATCTTCACACAGTATGAGTACTACGCAGGCAAGTAAATCCCTGGATGTAGAACTGGGTCTCAGCCCTTTAAGTCTTGTTTGGGATGTACAACTTAACGTAAAAGACATGGTTAAGAGAAGCCAATTCAAACGGGCTAACTTCGACATGGTTGCCATACTATACAGTACATTGCAACTCCCACGATGTGGCAGGAGCACGACATTTACGAGTACATACCCAGACTACAGCGACCGACATTGTGCTTTGCAGTCGTGTTCGTATTCGTAAACTCGCACGGTACAACGTTTGGAGGGCCTTAGTCGGATAGTAGGTGATGTTTGGATGGGCTTGCGCCATCTCTCCTATTCGACATGCATGCCATATTACACAGTACACTGCAACTTGCTTGCAACTCGCTTGGCTTCTTGTGAAGACGCAGGCACCAGCGTTTCCTCCCCGATCAAAACAGAGAAGGGAAGGCAAGAGTGCTTCATACCCACCACACCATGCCACACACACTCTCCTCCCTCTCCTCGTCGCCGCACTCCACGCTTCCTCCGCTGCCGCCTGCCGCACTACGACGCTCGTCACGAACACGAAAGACATCAAGGCGAGGGAGAAAAAACATATACATTGGTCTTTTCTTTCTCCTGGCCTGCCGCACTAATTCCTGTTTTAATTTTCCGTGGATCCTTATAAAAATCATGCTTAGGGTTAGGATCTTTTATTTCCAAAAAAAGCATATACTTTTCAAGATGTACAGTGGTGATGCATGTGTTTCTCTACTCGATCGATCTCCTTGTGTTTCTGTGGTTTAATGCACTGCATTATGTCTCTTGGTTTTTGAAAGGCAAAAAAGAGTGGTCTTTGCTTGATTTTTTTTTGCTGTAAATGTCGCACGGGCAGGTTGTTTTTGACAGCGAGTTCTCCAGGAAGAAAACCTTCTTCCGTGGCAAGAACATCATACCCGAGATCCGCAACCAGGGACAGCAAGCCACCTGTGTGTTCAATGCGTTGTTCACTGCGACAGAAATGGAGATGGCCATATCGGCGGACCTAAGGGATCCATCGTGCGACATGCGGCTGTGTTTTGACGTCGATTCCTTCTTCCCACAGTACGAGTACTACGCAAGCAAGTAAATCCCTGGATGTAGAACTGGGCCTCAGCCCTCTTATGTCTTGTTTGGGATGTACAATTCGACGTAAAAGACATGGTTAAGAGAAGCCAATTCAAACGGGCTAACTTCGACACGGTTGCCATACTACACAGTACACTGCAACTCCCATGATGTGGCAGGAGCACGACATTTACAAGTTCATACCCAACCTACAGCGACCGATATTGTGCTTTGCAGTCGTATTTGTATTCGTAAACTCGCACAGTACAACGTTTGGAGGGCTTTAGCCGGATAGTAGGTGGTGTTTGGATGGGCTTGCGCCATCTCTCCTATTCGACATGCATGCCATACTACATAGTACACTGCAACTTGCTTGTAACTCGCTTTGCTTCTTGTGAAGACGCAAGCACCAGCGTTTCCTCCCTGATCAAAACAGAGAAGGGAAGGCAGTAGTGCTTCATACCCACTATACCATGCCACACACACTCTCCTCCCTCTCTTCGTCGCCGCACTCCATGCTTCCTTCGCCGCCGCCTGCCGCACTACGACGCTCATCACGGACACGAAAGACATCATGGTTAAGGAGAAAAAACATATACATTGGTGTTTTCTTTCTTTAGGCCTGCCGCACTAATGCATGTATTAATTTTCCGTGGATCCTTATAAAAACCATGCTTAGGGCTAGGATCTTTTATTTCCAAAAAAAGCATGTGCTTTTCAAGATGTACTGTGGTGATGCATGTGTTGCTCTACTCGGTCGATCTCCTTGTGTTTCTGTGGTTTAATGCACTGTGTTTTGTCTCTTGGTTCTTGAAAGGCAAAAAAGAATGGTCTTTGATAGATTTTTTTTTGCCGCAGATGTCGCACGGGCAGGTTGTTTTTGACAGCGAGTTCTCCTGGAACAAAACCCTCTTCCGCGGCAAGATCATCATACCCAAGATCCACAACCAGGGACAGCAACCCACCTATGTGTTCAATGCGTTGTGCACTGCGGCGGAAATGGAGATGGCCAGATCGGTGGACCTGAGTGATCCATCGTGCAACATACGGCTGCGTTTCGACGTCGAATCCTTCTTCACACAGTACGAGTACTACGCAGGCAAGTAAATCCATGCATGTAGAACTGGGCCTCAGCCCTCTTCAGTCTTGTATGGGATGTTCAACTTGACGTATAATACAGGGTTAAGAGAAGCCAATTCAAACGGGCTTACTTTGACACGGTTGCCATACTACACAGTACACTGTAACTCCCACGATGTGGCAGGAGCACGACATTTACGAGTACATACCCAGACTACAGTGACCGACATTGTGCTTTGCAGTCGTATTCGTATTCGTAAACTCGCATGGTACAACGTTTGGGGGGCGTTAGGCGGATAGTAGGTGGTGTTTGGATGGGCTTGCGCCATCTCTCCTATTCGACATGCATGCCATACTACACAGTACACTGCAACTTGCTTGCAACTCACTTGGCTTCTTGTGAAGACGCAGGCACCAGCGTTTCCTCTCCGATCAAAATAGAGAAGGCCTTCAAAACAGAGAAGGGAATGCAGCTGTGCTTCATACCCACCACACCACGCCACACACACTCTCCTCCCTCTCCTTGTTGCCAAACTCCACGCTTCCTTCGCCACTGCCTGCCGCAATACGACGCTTGTCACGGACAAGAAAGACATCAAGGTTAGGGGGAAAAAGCATATACTTTGGTGCTTTCTTTCTCCTCGCCTACCACACTAATTCTTGTATTAATTTTCCGTGGATTCGTATAAAAACCATGCTTAGGGTTAGGATATTTTAGTATCAAAAAAAGCATGTGCTTTTCGAGATGTACAGTGCTGATGGATGTGTTGCTCTACTCGATCGATCTGCTTGTCTTTCTGTGGTTTAATGCACTGTGTTTTGTCTCTTGGTTCTTGAACGGCAAAAAAGAATGGTCTTTGATAGATTTTTTTGGCTGTAGATGTCCCATGGGCAGGTTGTTTTTGTCAGCGAGTTCTCCTAGAAGAAAACCCTCTTCCGCGGCAAGATCATGATACCCGAGATCCGCAACCAGTGGCAGTATCCCACCTGTGTGTTCAATGCGTTGTGCACTGCGGCGGAAATGGAGATGGCCAGATCGGCGGACCTGAGGGATCCATCGTGCGACATGCGGCTGCATTTCGACGTCGATTCCTTCTTCACATAGTACGAGTACTACGTAGGCAAGTAAATCCCTGGATGTAGAACTGGGTCTCAGCCCTCTTAAGTCTTTTTTGGGATGTACAACTTGACATAAAAGACATGGTTAAGAAAAGCCAATTCAAACAGGCTAACTTCGACACGGTTGCCATACTACACAGTACACTACAACTCCCACGATGTGGCAGGAGCACGACATTTACGAGTACATACCCAGGCTACAGCGAACGACATTGTGTTTTGCAGTCGTATTCGTATTTGTAAACTTGCACGGTACAACGTTTGGAGGGCTTTAGCCGGATAGTAAGTGGTGTTTGGATGGGCTTGCGCCATCTCTCCTATTCGACATGCATGCCATACTACATAGTACACTGCAACTTGCTTGCAACTCACTTGGCTTCTTGTGAAGACGCAGGCACCAGCGTTTCCTCCCGGATCAAAATAGAGAAGGCCTTCAAAACAGAGTAGGGAATGCAGCAGTGCTTCATATCCACCACACCACGCCACACACACTCTCCTCCCTCTCCTCGTCGCCACACTCCACGCTTCCTCCGCCGCCACCTGCCACACTATGACGCTTGTCACGGACATGAAAGACATCAAGGTTAGGGGGAAAAACATATACTTTGGTGCTTTCTTTCTCCTTGCCTGCCGCACTAATTCCTGTATTAATTTTCCGTGGATCCCTGTAAAAACCATGCTTATGGTTAGGATCTTTTATTTTCAAAAAAAGCTTGTGCTTTTCGAGATATACAGTGATGATGCATGTGTTGCTCTACTCGATCGATCTCCTTGTGTTTCTGTGGTTTAATGCACTACGTTTTGTCTCTTGGTTCTTGAAAGGCAAAAAAGAATGGTCTTTGATAGTTTTTTTTTTGCTGTAGATGTCACATGGGCAGGTTGTTTTTAATAGCGAGTTCTCCTAGAAGAAAACCCTCTTCCGCGGCAAGATCATCATACCCGAGATCCGCAACCAGGGACAGCAACCCACCTGTGTGTTCAATGCGTTGTGCACTGCGGCGGAAATGGAGATGGCCAGATCGGCGGCCCTGTGGGATCCATCGTGCGATATGCGGTTGATTTCGACGTCGATTCCTTCGTCACACAGTACGAGTACTACGCAGGCAAGTAAGGTGGTGTTTGGTAGCACTTCTCCCAGTGGCTTATTTTCTCGTTTCCTGTGAGTACACTTCCCGAATTGCTAAACGGTATGTTATTTGCAAAAATTTTCTATATGAAAGTATCTTTGAAAAATAAAATAGATTCATTTTTCAAGTTTCTAATATTTAATACTTAATTAATCACGTGCTAATGTCTTTTTCGTTTTACGTACGGCTTATAAGCTAGAAAAATAAGCCAATTCAAACACCACATAAATAGATCCCTACCGGCTACTATGCGTGCTTGTGTTCATCTATGCCTATGTCCTAGATGCAGAACTGGGCCTCAGCCCTCAAGTCTTGTTTGGGGATGCACAACTTACATAAAAGACATGGTTAGGGTAGGTGCAAAACAGATTTTGTTTGGGTTGCAGAACTGGGCCTAGATATGGTTAAGGTAGATCTAAACAATTCTTATTTGGGCCTAACTAGATGGGCTAATATTTTGGCCCATTTGAAGAAGGCCTACTTGTTTTTTTTTATTACAATTTGGCTCATTTTGTGCATTGTGTTCGTTGTACAATATGGCATGGCAGCAGCACCTATAGACAAGGATATCATGGATAGAGTAAAGCTCGGGCTGGACGTATTTCGACGTGGTATCTTGGCCGGAGGCGACGGCAGACCTCAGAGGCGGATACAGATTTATGATGTCGGACATTTGTATTCATTTGATGAAGTTCGCCGCCACATCGACCAGGGGAGACCAGTCTTCGGCACCTTCCTGATTTCGTCGAACTTCGATCATCTCACTGCCCAAGACATTTACGAGTTCATCCCCAGGCTACAACGACCGACTAATTGTGCGCATACAGTCGTATTCGTTGTGTATGGCAAATACTGTGGAAGGCTCTATCTTGTATTCGTCAACTCCCACGGCACAGCGTATGGAGACAAGGGCTTCGGCCGGGTCTACTTCGACACGGTCGAGAACCTCATAACGCTAAGGGTGCCTTGAGCCCTTGACGTCAGATCTAAATTATAGGCTAGTTTTAGATTTAGTTGTTGTTACTTGTTACATCCTGAATTCTATATTTTGCTGTTGCTACGGTAGTTATTGTTACATCTTAAATTCTATATTTACCAATATATATATATAGAATTATATATATATATATGTACATGTCATATACATACACATGTACATATATATATGTACATGTATGTACATACATATATGTAAATATGTGTACATATGTATGTACATATACATATACCATATCTGTATGTACATATGTACATACATATATGTACATATACATACACATGTACATATATGTATGTACATATATGTTATATGTAAATATGTACATATGTGTGTATGTACATATTTACATATAACATATATGTACATACATATATGTACATGTGTATGTATATATGTGTATATATACATACATACATATATGTATATACATGTGTATGTATATGTATATGTACATGTGTATGTATATGACATGTACATATATATATATACATATATGTATGTACATATATAACATACGTATGTGTATATGTATATGTATATACATATACACTCATGTATGGACATATATGTGACATATATACATATACATATATCATATCTGTATGTACATATATGTACATTGTCGGAGGACGAAGCCTCGACGGCGGGAAGTCGGGAGACCCCCCTTTGAGGTTCGGCCAGGGGAGCTGTTTCTCAGGCGTAGTCGGCGTTCGGTGGATCGATAGGCGCTCGGGCACAGGGGGCCCGAGCTGGAAACAGCGGGAAAGAGGCAGGAGGCGTTTTAGACAGGTTCGGGCCGTCGGAGCGTAATACCCTACTCCTGTGTGTATGCTATGTAGTGGATGAATGTGGCTTGGTGTTTACAAGGTGAGCTCGGCCCGCTGGCCAGAGCTAAGGAAGAGAAACAGTCGTCTGGGAATGAGCTAGAGTCGGAGAGCCCGGGGTCTAGTCCGAGTACGAGCTCGGGGTTTCTAATGCTAAAGCTTGCTTGCCTCTCGGTTCGGTGGCTTGGATCCTCCTTTATAGATTAGGGGAGTCCACAGTGCCAGAATACAGAGAGAGAGCTTTTCCGGCGAGCTCTCCTGTGCACACGTCTGCCTACGACGCCCATGCCGGAGCTGTTGCTGCTGTGGGCGGCTGGAGCACCTGCACGCCAGCAGCCGCCTGTTGCGCCACGCCTGGAGGAGCCCCTGTCGGGTGCTGCGGGCGGCTGGTCTGGTCGCCTGGTTGCCACACGCCCGGAGGCGGCGCCTCCGGGCACGGGCGACACTCGCCGGGGCCGGAGGAGGCGCTCCGGACGGCCCGTCCCGGGCGGCACTCGCCCGGGGCCGGAGGCGGCGCTCCCGCTCCCGGGCGACGCGCGCCCGGGGCGGAGGGGGCGCTACAGGCGGCGCGTCCGGGCGCGGGACGAGCACCCGGGGCCGCGGGCGACGCATCCGGGCACGGACGACCGGCGGGAGACACGGCCTCCCTGCCGGCCGCCGGTCGTGCAGGATATGCCCCCCGGAGGAGCCGATGTGGCCGGAGATCCACGCCTCCCCGCAGGCTGTGGGACCCCCAGTCCCATTTCGCCGACATACATATACATACACATGTACATATGTGTTTGTACACATGTATATATATGTATGTACACACATGTACACATATGTACATATATGTACACACGTACATGTGTATGTATATATACATATACACCCATGTATGGACATATGTGTATATATATATATATAACAGGATGTAGGGCTATTACCTGAGGGAGAGGCCTGAACCTATATAATTTTTTTATGTGTTCCAAGGGTCTAACGTCTTCAGCAACAAACAACCCTGAACGTAAACGACCAAAACTTGTATAAACATAATATGTGTTCGAGGGCCCAGCGTCTTGCTTCATTGCAAGGAAGCTAATTAACCTAAGGTATAGCCTAACCATATTGAGGCAGCCTAACTGTCACGCCCAGAAATTCACCAGAATTTCCAAAGCTAATTTGTGCAATAAATCCTCGTCCAGGAATCAGCCGAGGTACACAAATCGACAATTTGATAAACATAACCAAAACGAAATAGCGATAAATACTTACAACAGAGGCACTTAGTCCTCACACAGAAGAAAACAGCAGCGGAACGGCAACTAGCGTAGCTTCAGCACCAAGCCACAGGCAGCTCAACTGGGGTATAAGCCAAACACCATCTTCTCCTCCACGCAAGGCTTCACTCTAAAGATTGCAATAATGCAAGACTGAGTACCACCCACCGTACTCAACAAGCCACACTTAGGAATGCAATGTAATGCAACAGGATACCAAAGGAAAGTCATAATATGGCTTATTTGCATAAAACAGCATTTAAAACATTTGCATTCAAAGTCATTAAAAACAGTATAGTTTAAGTATTAATCAGTATTGAATCAACCACTGAACAGCGCTCCAACGCAGTTCAGGCCCAAACCATAACTTCTCCAACCAGGAGCTATCAATCTTCCATCATTTATTTTCATTAATGAGTAGTGTGGGACTAATCACAGAAACATTGCTAGGCTCGCCCTTAACCGTGGGCACGGCTATTCGAATAGTTTTACTCTGGCCAGAGGTGTACCAATTTACCCACAAGACACAACTCCACAACACATCATTGTGCCCCTCGATACCACCACGGTACCTCAACACATCACTGTGCGTCTAAGTACCACCACGGTACCTCGGAAAGGAATTGTGATAGGACCCTCCATGTAATCCGCACAACAAGGAAGCCACCCGCTGGACCACCAGTTTCCGGCCAGAACTGATCGGGTTCTGAGTCAGGGAAACGATCCAACGCCCAAGACATGGACTTATTGACGCAGCCATGGTGGTCTTATTGACACAGCCACAACACACCATGGTGGACCCCGGTTGAACGTACTACACTTTGGTTCCTACCATTACCCATGCTGGCTTGTGGTTAGCACGAGTATTGCTTCGCAACAAGTAGTCCACGAACCGGTCCTTAACTGTCATGAGCACCGCTAGCAAAATTCCAACCTGGTGCTCACAACCCACCATCAATCAAGTTTTAGTTAACATAGTTAATTAATCAACCACGACCAAGCATCATGAAAATATCACCATTAATCATTAATTAATCAGAATGAATGAATAGTTTCCCATATAAAATGACACTACAGTTTCTAGGCATGGCTAAGCAACTCCTAAATAATCTAGCCGGATAAATACTTAAACATCCAGCTAGTCAGTATTATTCACCCAAGGTATCAAGGTATAGATAGCAATAACCAAAATGGCCATAAATATCAAGGAATATTGGCTATTAAATAATTACCCGTAATAATGTCATTCTAAAGCATTTTATGCAATAACTTTAAAATAAAATAGCTTTCGTAAACGGGATCAATATGCTCAAGGAGATTGTCGTGTGACTTGCCTTGCAATCGCAAAAGTCTTCAATTGCTCTTCCGAACTCTTCCGCAGACTCCGAAGTCTTCCGAAACGGCAATATACGTAACTACACGCAAAACAATAATAATCCTAAGAAACTCCAATAAACAATACAAAAAAATACATAAACAAGTAAACTATGATTTTATATGAATTTAGAAAGAAGAACGGGTCGAATCGGAGTTCGGATGTAAAAGATACGACTTCCGGAATATTGAATTCGGAATAAATCCGAAAAGAATTGAAAAAGAATATTCTCTAGAATATTCACTGGATTTTCGGATTAGAATAATTATTTGAGATAAATGCTAACATATGGGGTCCACACACAGCAGAGAGACACTGCCGATGGGGCCACACGTCGGGGTCAAAGGGGGCTGCGCCCAGCCATGGCGCGACAGCGGCTCGGCCGCGAGGACGGAGGACGGACAACGCCAAGGGGAACACAAGGCCGGGGAGGTCGGGAGACGATGACGCCGACCGACGGCAGATGGGGAGTAGAGCAGGGATGGGATGGGGTGGCGTAGCGATGGTGGCGCTACAGGCAACAGCAGGAATGGCGACGGCAGGCGACGACACCGGGTGGCGGAAAAGATGGCCTGAAGGCGGTGCGGCGAACCGGCGACGGAGCAGCGACCCGGGCGACGCGACGGCGGACGGCCAGGAGGGAGCGGGCGACAGCCGGCACGACGACAGCGGGGGACGTAGCGGCGCTTGGCGAAAAACGACGAGGAGCAGGAGGCAGAGGCGACGAGGGGAGGCGCCGTTGGGGCAACACGGCCGAAGAGGAGGCTTAGATGCCGGCGATGACGAAGCAAAGGTGGGTGCGGCGAGATGGCCTTGCCGCTGGCGCGGCGACCAACCGGCGGCGCACAGCAAGCAGATGAGGACGCGACGGGCGTCGCTGTAAACGGCGACGATGCCGGGCGGGGAGCAGAAGCGGTGCGGGGCAGACGGCGAGGCGGCGGACTCCAAGCGACGGCGGCAGATGGGGGAAGACAGAGGGCGACAGAGGCAGCAACGTCGGCACTGGAGAGAACGGCGCACAGGCGATAGACGACGACGACGACTACCTGGCAACGGCGACGACGAACAGGAGGCAGAGGAGGATGGGCGACGATGCCGATTGGAAAAGAGCGATGGCAGCGATGAACCAAAGAAGGGCGGCTTCAATCCGAATGCTCACCGGCGGTGGGGATCGAAGACGACGGCGGCGAAGCAGAGGCGACGGCAGACCGGCGCTGGCAGCGCGGTGAAGCCGACGAAGAGGGAACGGCGACGGCGGCTGGAGGAGGACGGCAGCTCGACGGCGACGCTAGACGGAGATGCCAGGGACGACGCGACGACGACCAGCGGCTTCCTGATCCGAGGCGTCGAAGGAGGAAAAGAAGATGGGGAATTGGGGACGACGGGGTGGATGCTCACCGGCGACGAGGATCGAAGACGACGACCACGGCGACAACAGGCAGAGGAGGAGGGAGGCGGCTACGAGGATGCTCACCGTGAAGAGACGACGCGACACGGCTTGGGCCTCCCAGCGACGGCCGCGTCGGAGGAGACAGCGACGGTGGCAGATGAGAAACAGGGGCGGCTCCGCAGGCGACGGCGCTAGGAGCGGAAGAGGCAGCGGTCGGCGGAGGCAGCAGAGGCAGGGCGGCGACGGCTGGGAAGCAGCGCAGGACGCCGGCGCGGCTTCCGAACAGCGCACGGAGAGAGCGGCACGACAGGGTGGCGGCGGCGCCTGGCAGCTGGAGAGGAGCAGAGCCGGCTAGGGCACAGGGCAGGCGACGGCTATATATATGGGCGAGGATTCCGGGGCAGCACGGCGACGGCGCTCGCGGATTCGGCGGCGGCGGTTGTGGGGCGGAGGCTAGGGGTGGCGCTGGGCTGGACCGGCGGCTTGGGCGAGGCGGGCGCAAGCCGAGGGGAGGCGCGGGCACGGCGAGCCGAGAGGCACGCGGGCACGGCACGCAAGGAGAGGCGCGGCGGGCAGGGAGAGGCGCGGGCACGGCGAGCGAGAGGGCGCGGGCACGAGCACGGCAAGGGAGAGGGCACGGGCACGGCAGGGAGAGGCGCGGGCCGGGCAGGAGAGGCGCGGGCACGGGCGAGCGAGGGGCGCGGCACGGGCACGCAAGGGAGAGGGCATGGCACGGGCAGGAGTCCCACGGGGTGCGGCGCGGCGGCCTGGGCGGGAGCTCGACCAGGAAGGACAGAAGAAGGAAGAAAAGAGGAAAGGGGAAAAAGGAGAAAGGAGAGGGGTCTTCTGATAAAATTCCAAATTTGGAAAATTGGAATTTATAAATTCGAGATATATTTCTGAATTGAAGATTTGTAGAAATATACGGAATTTTGAGGATTTGGATTTTATTCGATAAAATCAAAGGGGGAAAGAGATGAATATTCGATAAAAGGGAAATGAATAAATCCGAGTCTGTCGGATTTGAAACTTAGGGGATTTTGCCTGGAGTCGGACCTTTTGGAGAATCAAAATTCGGGAACGATAACCCGAGAAAGGTACAAAGGGATTTGATAGAGAACGACCCAAGCAAAGGAATTGGGAATTTATCTCAAAGGGGAATATAGATGTTTCGAATACAAAGGATCTCGAATTGGGAGTCCAAAAGAGTTCTAGAGTTTTCAAAGATGAATAAATCCGGTAACTCCGAATTTAGATTTTTGAGGTGACTTTAGGGATCTGGGAATGACACAAAACCCTAGCAGAAAAGGGAGTCAGAGTTCACAATGAACGGGGAGACTTCAAAGGATTGAATTAGAAACGACCCGAACAGGGAAAAGGAAAAGGAATTTATTTATATTTATTTAATTACTTTAGTGATCTTTATAGCATTAAAATTAATTCTGTAGCTCCGAAAAATCCGAGAAAATTTCAGAGAGTTTATTAAATCTCAGGGAATTTACCAGAAGTAAATGCCACCATGAAACACGAAGAATTTAATATTGTAAATACTCAAACGCTTAAAATACTCCGACAAAACCCCTGGAATATAAAAGCATCCAAGTATTTATTTAAAGATTTAAACTCTGGATTTTTAATATTGGAAATTTCAAATTTTTATTCAACTCTTTTCTCAAGCAAAGATTTTTCTAGTGTATTCTTGTATTTCCATTTACCCGCGATAATTTTTAATTAAGACAATTTTCAGGGCGTTACACTAACCTAATTCTGCTAACCCGTTGCTTTCTGCACCAGCAGCCATAGAAAACAGGTAAATGAAAGTAAATTAGATGCCAATATGGATGGCCTATCTTGGCTTCAAATTTTTCTTGCCACATACATTTCTGAGGGACTGAGATGACTTCAAAGAGGCAGGAAAAAATAGGAGCCCAGGAAGCAAGGAGAGCAAGCAATGGAGGGAGTTATCTTAGCCGTTCTGGATGGCACTCCAGACTTCTTTACTCTTTAGTGAACAGAGAGGCCATGCAGACCATAGGAAAAAGGAGATGGATATATAGCTTCATGTACCTTGATGTTCAACCAAGCACCTATGGACCAGAAATAGTATGCAAGAATATTTTTTTAGCAACAAACTTTGAATTAGGAACATTGTTGTAGGACTATAGTGAAGTGCAGAAACATTGTTATAGGACTATAGTGAAGTACAGACTAACAGACCTAAGGGCGCAGTGTAACATTAACACAAATTATTTCAGTGAGAATGGAATATTGTTGCTGGACTGTAGTTGTGGAGGCCATGGGCCTCGGGTACCTGGTAGACTTTGCCTTGTACAGAAAGGAATATACAGTCTTAGTCAGGTAAGATATATCTCTAAGAAGAAAATCTCTTGGCCGTATCAAGTTAGGACTCCTACCTTATACCCCTATCCCTCAGTATATAAGGGGAGGCAAGGCGGCCCCTGAGGGCACGAGATCATTGATCAACACACATCCTCAAAGGAATACCACCATAACTGGACGTAGGGTATTACCTCATATTGAGGGCCTGAACTAGTATAAAATCTCCTTGTGTTCCTTTGCAATCCACCGAATTTTTCTTCGTCGAGTAGCCCTATATATTCATTGCTGGTGTAAAACATCGATAGTTGGCGCGCCAGGTAGGGGCTCCGGCGAGGTCTACACCAGCAATTTCGATGGATCCTACTTCTGGAGTCGACGGCGACAAATTCTCCCCTGGAGACACAATAATCTTCGAGCCTTGACTTCATCGCCGACCAATCATCATCTCACTTTGGCCGCGTAGATTCAATCCACAGCCGAGAAACTAGCCGACTCCGCGCCAGTCAGCCCACAAGACGCTGTGCCAACTATCATCAATCCAATGCAGGAATCTTCAACTTCGCCGAGCTTTGGGACAACTCTCTCCTTCGGCGTCCAACTCGCGCTAGGCCTTGAGACAGCCCAGGCTGGGCTAAGAAGGGGAGAGATCGTCAATCTCCCACGCAGATTCGGCGACACCGCAGATCTACACCTTACACGGCAGACCCGATCTCCTGCGATTCAGTTTGGACACGGCCAAGCGCCGTTTTAGATTGGATCTATGGAGGTCGGAGTCGTTCTTACTCCGATGAACTACTCGGATTCCGATTAAGGCGATGATCACAGCTCCTGCTATCCAGCAGCAACAGCAGTCGGGCGACACGATTATACCGGCCAACCGGTCGGGTTCTCCAGCAGCCGGCTCTTCTACATCAGCACGACGCCGAGCGGCTGGCTCAAGTCAGCTACAGGAGGAGTCGCGCCAAACATCACTCGACGACACCAATAACAATAATCAGCGGCGTCACCAATACGATCAACGGCCCAACCAAGATCTCTGAATCCGCCTACAACGCGACCTCCGATACGACATCAACGCCTGGCATCGCCAACATGAAGAAGAAGAGCGCCGCCGACTGGAGGACAAGAACGAGCGTTTCGGCCTTCATCGTGAGCGGTTTAACCGCCGTGATCGGAGCCGGAGCCCCCATGAAGATGAAGGCATTCCAGCTTTCACCCACGAGCTATAGGACGTCGATTGGCCGTCGGGCTTCAAGCCTACTGGGATAGAGAAATACGACGGTAAAACCAACCCCGAGTCCTGGCTCACCGTATACACCCTGGCAATACGAGCTGCCGGCGGTGACCACAAAGCCATGGCTAACTACCTCCTAGTCGCACTAGTCGACTTGGCGAGGACATGGCTAACAGGGCTCCCAAGGCAGTCGATCGGTTCCTGGAGAGAACTCAGGGAGCGGTTCATCGCTAACTTTTAGGGAACCTATGAGAGGCCGTCTTCTGAGCACGATCTATATCAACTACACCAAAAGAAGAACGAGTCTCTATGCGAATTTATCAAGAGATTCTCCGAGAAGCGCAACAAGATCCCAATGATCACAGACGAGGCCGTCATCGCCGCCTTCCGCAAGGGAGTAAAGGACTCCCCGTTCATCGCGAAATTCACTCGGAAACCACCATCCTCCGTCCAGGCTCTATTCGACATGGCGAACAAATATGCCAACTCGGCTGAAGCGGTCGCAGAGGCCCTCGACGAGAAGAAGGAGTCCCAACAAAAGGACCAGAAGGCGAAAGCCGACAACGAGCCATCACAGAATAAGTCCGGCAGCCAGAAACGGAAGTTGGACACCGAGGTGGCCAACATGGAGCGTACTCAGTCGCGAGCCCCAAGAAACAATGAATACCAGAAGGTTATGAACGGGCCTTGCCCCTTCCATCCTAAGGGCAAGCACGCGGCCAAAGACTGCTACATGCTTAAAAAGTTTGCTTCCGAGCAGACTTCATCATCTGGCACCGACAAAGACAAAGACAAGCCAGATGCGGGTCCAGCCGACGATATTCAAGATCGCCAGGCTGAACTCAACCACATCTTTGGAGGGCCGGCTACGTATGAATCTAAGAGAAAGCAGAAGCTGACAACACGCGACATCAACGTAGTCTCTACATCTGACACCCCCCAATATCTGCGCTGGTCAGAGACGTCCATCATGTTCAACCATGTAGATCATCCAGATCGGGTTTCTCACCCGGGACGCTATCCACTCGTCTTGTACCCGGTCGTTAAAAACATCAAGTTGAAGAAGGTTCTTATCGACGGAGGCAGTGCGCTTAACATCCTCTTCGCCAAGACCCTGGACGAGATGAAAATTCCTTGTTCAGAGCTGCGGCCGAGTACGGCACCCATCCACAGGATAATCCCTGGCCTGTCTTCAACCCCACTCGGGCAGATTACTTTGCCGGTCACATTCGGCACCCGGGATAACTTCCGGACAGAAAACATTTGCTTCGAGGTTGCCAACTTCGAGACAGCGTACCATGCGATACTCGGACGGTCGGCGCTTGCCAAATTCATGGCGATACCGCACTATACTTACATGGTGCTCAAGATGCCCGGGCCAGCCTGGGTTCTCTCTCTCCACAGCGACGTCAAGCAAGCCTTCACCTGCGACAAGGAGAGCTGCGAGTTGGCCCAAACACAAGAGGCAGCAGTCAGACGCAACAGCATCCGGCAAGCCGTTGCAACTGAAGTCAAGGACGCCCAAGTCCCCGCGAAAAAAGCAGCGAAGTCGGGAATTTCAGCGGACTCTGACACGAAGAAGATCCCCCTAGACCCTTCCGACCCCTCCAAGACTGCTCTAGTCGGGACCGGACACGACCCCAAATAGGAAGACGCGCTCGTCACCTTCCTTCAAGGCAACAAAGATATCTTCGCATGGAAACCATCCGATATGCCGGGCGTACCGAGGGAGGTGATCGAGCACGCCCTCAATGTTAAGACAGACGCCAAGCTAGTCAAGCAACAGCTACGGCGCTTCGCACAAGACTGGAAAGATGCTATTCGGGAGGAGATAACCAAGCTCCTCGTAGCCAGGTTCATCAAAGAGGTCTACCACCTGGACTGGCTGGCAAACCCAGTCCTGGTTTGGAAGAAAAATGGTAAATGGCATATGTGCTTCGACTACACCGATCTCAACAAGGCGTGTCCCAAGGACCCATTTGGTTTACCTAGGATAGACCAGGTGGTGGATTCAACTGCGGGGTGCGAACTTCTCAGCTTTCTCGACTGTTACTCAGGATACCATCAAATCAGCTTGAAGGAGGAGGACTGCCTCAAGACGTCTTTTATCACGCCGTTTGGAGCGTACTGCTACATCACCATGCCGTTCGGTTTGAAAAACGCTGGAGCAATGTATCAACGTGCAATTCAGCGGTGTTTACACACTCAGATCGGGTGCAACGTGAAGGCCTACGTCGACAACGTAGTGATCAAGACCAAGTCCAAAGAAGACCTCATCGTTGACCTGGAAGAAACCTTCCAAAATCTTCGACGATTCAAGATGAAGTTGAACCCGGAAAAGTGCGTCTTCGGTGTGCCATCCGGCAAGCTACTCGGCTTCATCGTCTCGCATCGCGGCATCGAGGCCAACCTGGAGAAAATCAATGCAATCATGAATATGGCACCCCCGACTAACCAGAAGGACATCTAGAAGCTGACAGGCTGCATGGCGGCACTCAGCCGGTTTATTTCCCAACTGGGCGAACGGGGCATGCCCTTTTTCAAGTTACTGAAGAAAGCAAACAATTTTCAATGGACTCTTGAAGCCTAGCAAGCCTTCGAAGACTTCAAGCAATTTCTCACATCACCCCCCGTATTGGCGTCACCATTGCCCCAAGAACCGCTAATGCTATATCTGGCAGCAACTTCTCAGGTAGTCAGCATGGTGCTGGTGGTCGAGCGATCCGAACAGGGTCACATCCAAAAAGTCCAACGGCCAGTCTACTTTGTCAGCGAGGTGCTTGCCGACTCGAAGACGAGATATCCACAAGTCCAAAAGCTGCTCTATGGCCTACTCATCACTGTCCGGAAGCTGGTGCACTACTTCCAAGCACATCAAGTCACGGTGGTCACATCGTTTCCACTCGGGGACATCCTGCATAACCGCGAGGCCACTGTCCGAATCGCTAAATGGGCGCTCGAGTTGATAGCGTTCGACGTCACCTTTCAGCCACGGACAGCAATCAAATCACAAGCTCTAGCCGACTTCGTGGCCAAGTGCACAGAAGTTCAAATGCCTACATCAACAGCGAAGCTAGAGTAGTTGACAATGTACTTCAACAGTTCTCTACGGATCGGCGGCGCCGGGGCCAGAGTTGTGCTTACCTTCCCCACCGGCGAAAAACTCAAGTACGTCCTTCAAATTCACTTCCCGGCTTCCCACAATGTTGCCGAGTACAAGGCACTCATCCACGGGCTCCGCATCGCTATATCACTTGGTATTCGCCGATTGGTTGTGCGAGGAGACTCTCAACTTGTGGTGAACCAAGTTACAAAAGACTGGACATGCCTCGACGACACAATGGCAGCATACTGTCAGGAGGTCCGGAAGCTTGAAGACAAGTTCGACGGGCTGGAGATAACACATGTCCAACGACAATACAATGACGCTGCAGACGGGCTGGCAAACATGGGATCCATGTGAGAGGCAGTCCCGACAGGGATCTTTGTGGAGCAACTCAGGGAGCCGTCAGTCAAGAAGAAACTAGCGCCAAAGCAGTCGGGAGGCGAACCTACCCTGGCAACAGACGAGGGGCTGCACATATGTCAAGATTGGCGGACTCCTGTTCTCAAATTCCTCCTGGATGATGAACTCCTAGAAGATCGCAGTGAAGCTAAACGAATTAAACGTCGAAGCAAGAGTTTCTTAGTCGTCGGAGAAGACCTGTACCAAAGAAGTGCATCCGGTGTCCTCATGCGCTGCGTCACCACCGAGGAGGGCAAGCAGATCCTGCAGTCGATCCACTCGGGCATATGTAGCAACCACGCCGCATCTAGGACGTTAGTCGGACTTACGGTAGGGATTTTTCTAGCCACAGAGTAATAGATGCAAGACATTATTGACATGCGAGGGTTGCATTCCGCAAGACAAACAATCTAGCCCAAAACTCCAACATCCCAATTCTTGGCCTTTGCAGTATGGAGACTTGACATGGTCCTTTCAAGAAAGAGCTTCACACACTTGTTCGTCGCAGTGCACCAATGGATTGAGGCTAAACCCGTTGGCAACCAATAACAGCGGCATTCATGAGTGATTCGGGGTCCAACCGGACAATGGTACCGAGGCTCAAGATCTGCTATGCGTCTGTGGCACCAGGAGCAATGGACAGGTTGAATGAGCAATGGTATGGTCTTACAAGGTAAAGAAGGATATTCGACGAGAACCCATCTGTTTCTGGTATCTTTAGTCGGGCAACAGAACCCTTTCTTTCTGGTCTATGGTGCCCGAGTTAGCACTGCAGAAGACATTTCCAACAATAACCGATTGGTCGAACTAGATCAGTTGGAAGAGATGAGGGATATCGCAACAATCCATTTGGCAAGGTATCTTCAAGGCATGCGTCGTTATCACAATCGCAATGTCCGTGGCCGTGCCTTTTTGGTCGGAGATCTCGTCCTGAGAAAAATCCAAACCATCAAAGACAGGCATAAACTATCCCCAATCTAGGAAGGGTCGTTCATTATCGCTGAGGTTACTCGGCCAGGCGCCTACCGACTGAAGACCAAAGACGGTGCCCTCATCAACAACTTATGAAACATAGAACAGCTACGTCCTTTCTATACCTGAGTTCTATATTTTTTTTCCCATGTGTACAGTTCCTCTCTGACTCGCTACGCCGCTTGTTTCAACCGAGTAGTGAGTCGGGAGCTGCATGTATCTTATGTGCTTTGTCAATAATATACGAGCCTATTTTACTTAAGTTAAGAAGCTTCACTACGACTTTGTTATGTTTGCCCGAGTACAGCTTTCTGCGGTGAACGATTTTATTAAGTTCCTATAGACTAACTCGGTGCAGACCATATAATTGAGTGAAGCTAATGACAACTGAGTAATAGTTTAAAGCTTGGCAGCATTGCACATATATTTACACATGTCTTTATAAAAGTCCACAATACACCGACTGCATGATGTACTATTTTTACAGACCCAGGTCTCGGGTGATAATCTCTGCAGTCGGCCTCGCCTTGGCTATCAGCTCCAGCGCCTCCTCAGGAGTTGTCTCCTCGGCAAACCCCTCCCCGATGGCTTCAACATCTGCTCTTGAGTACATGGACTTGGTCATAGCAAGGGTTCGGGCCACGCCGGTAATAACATGCTCATCCGAGTACCTTTTCAGGGCACTCGGTGCATCCTCAAGGCGCGCCTCAACTTAGGCGATCAATCTGCAGCTGGTTCCCACGGGGCGAGGATCCATGATGTCAAGGAGCCCTCTCACGGATCCGAGGAGGGCCTCCCGTGACTCCTTGACGACCCTTATCTCCTCTGCGTAAGCCTGAAATTGGGCTTGGGAATTGGCTCTAGCAGCTACCCGGGTTCACCGACAAGTAAACTTGTTAGGTAAAGCTGCAGATGGAGTAATTAATGGATTGGTTAAGATCAGTGTTAAAAGGGAGACTTACTGTCGTAGTCGGCCTCCCACCTGGCTATAGTCCTCTCCAGTTCAACTTTGTCCTTCTCGAGCTTGGCATTGGCCTCTTTCAACTCGGCTTTCTCTCGCTCAAGCTCGGTTTTGGCCTTTGCCAGGTCGGCCTTGTCCTTTTCAAGCTCGGCCCTGGCTTTCTTGGCCTCCTTCAGCTGGATTTCTCCCTCTGTTCGAGTCTTCAACTCGGCTTCAAGGGCTGCACGACAGATTAGTCAAGAACTCGACGTTGCAGTCAAGACACAACTGCGCAGTTGGGAACAACACAGCTGGAGAAATATACTAAGGATCTGGTCAGAAAGATACATCCTGGAGGCTTACCTCTTATCTTCTTGGCTTGGTCCCAGTTTTCAGCCCTAAGCTGAGTAACGCCGTCCCTCAGCCAAGACTCCCTCTCCTGGCTGCACCCTTCTACTTCGGCCTTCAAGGCCCGGAGCTGGTCCAACTCTTGGAGCGGGGGGGCTACCCGGATCAAGACTTCGCTCATCTTCTCCAAGCGATCAACAAGTTTCTACCCAGGAAAAAATAGAGCAAAACAGAGTCAGTCATCAGATCACTCATATGAGCAAGATAAACAAGACTACAATACGACGAAGGCCATACCTGGATCCCTTGGGACGCGACGAGTGTAGCATGCAGCAAGCTTTCGTGCTCCCTTTCCGCCGCAACCTCGTCATGCTTATAACTCCTTGCGGTTCCGTTGGGCGCCGTCCATGGGAATGTCCGCGGGAACTTGCGAGGAGGAGCTTCAAGCCTGGGGAGGTCCAGCTTATTCGAAGGAGGAGACAGCAATGACGACCAAGATGGCGACGGACTCCTGGCCCCCAACTCGGCGGCCTCCGGGGCCTCGGAGTTTGGCTCAGGAGCTGCAACCGCGGCTTCAACAACAGGCGCTAGCTTAGGAGCTACCGCGACGGCTTCGACGATAGGCGCCGACTCAGGGGCTGGAGCAGCGGCTCCGGCAACCATCCCTCGGTCAACCAGTGTCGGCGGCCCTGCAGTCGGGGCTGTCTCAGTTTCTGCAACTGGGACCGCCGCCGGCTCAGCAGGTGTGCTCGCTGGCGCCGACTCGGCTGGGGCAGGATCGACAGCAGGGATGGCCGGCGTGGTCTCCTTGAGATCAATGTCAACCCGCCTCCTGCACAACGAATCCAATATCAGGACGTCACAATCATAAACATGATCTTCAGAAGCCCCAGAACGACCTACCTCTTGGAGAACTTGAGCTTTTGCCCGGGAGATCCAGAGGGCGGCACCAGAGGGCTGCTGGCTGTCGGGCCGGAGGGCGCAGCAGTCGGTGGCGGCATTTTAGTCCTGGTTGGCCCCGTTCGCAGTGTGGCCGGTTAGGGCGCCCGGGTACTCGGCGGTGCTGTGATCGACCTCGTACTCGGTGGCACTCTAGTTGGGCTCAACGACATGGGGCTCGGCTGCACGGGTCCCGGTCTGGGACTCAATGGCCTAGGCGCTGCGCCGGCGGTGTCCTTTATCTTTAGACTCCCGGCAGCGGTGCTCGGCTTCACAACCTTCTCCTTGCCCCGATCTGCAAAGGGTTTCTTCCCCGCTCTCTTGGAGTCGGGCTGGGTGGCGAAAGGACTTCTCGGCCTTTTCTTCGATTTCGTGGCCGATAGCAGACGGGAGTCGTCATCAAACTCCTTGCACCATTGCACACAATTCAATAATATACATCACACAATGTTGGGCAATTACAGATACATGTCTACAAGCATTCATCACGGAAGAAAAGCAAAGTTTACCTCGAGACGAGGCCGGTTCCGGTTATAAGCTACGATGCAGCGCTCTGCGTCCTCGGTTTCGATCACCCCATTGGAGAAATAAGTGAACAAGGTCTCGGTCACTTCTTGCTGGCTGGCCACCTCTCAGCTTTCTCGGTCGGGGTCGTTCTTCCCTTGATAATCCCAGCAGAACTCGCTCCTCAACTTCAGGGGCTGGATGCATCGGGTCAGGAAACGCTTGGCCACCCAGGGGCCGGTGAGGCCGGCTTCCTTAAACTTCTCCAATCTGGCCAGCAACTGATGCACCTAGCCCATCTCTTCGAAGGTTGGATCCGATGACCAATTGGGCGAGATCGTTGGGGGCTTTCCGATAAATACAGACAGGGAGGGTGTCAGATCGGAACAGTAAAACCACTCCTTATGCCAACCTTTCAAGGAGGACTTCAAAAGAAGACTGATATATATTTTCTTCATCTCGCTTCTCAATTGAAGGCCAGCCCCCCCAATCACCCGAACCTTACTTTTGGAGGGTTGGGGCTTGATGTGGAACAAGTGCCTAAAGAAATTGAAATGGGGTTCTACACCCAGGTAGCACTCGCAAAGAGTCACAAATACTGAGATTTGTAAGATCGAGTTGGGATTCAGATTCACCAACTCCAATCCGTAAAAGTTAAGAAGACGGCGGAGGAACTCAGAAGAGGGAAGAAACAAACCCCGATCAAAAAAAGAAGCAAAAAAACAGTTTCGCTAGATTGGGGATTTGGAACCGACTCACCCTCAGCCGGGCGCCAGCGGATGATATCACGGCTTTGCAGCCGCAACGACTTCTCCAACCTTTCCAGCTTCGACTGGCTGCAATCCGAGGTCAGCCACCCTTCATCTGACGCCCCAACGGAATCTGGAACCTTCGGCATGGCTGGGGGGACAGGAGATTTGGGGGAAATATGGTCAGGGGCTTGGAATGGACAAATGGATGCAGAATCGCTCGAGCTTTGGTGGGGAGGAGCAAGCAATGACGAACCCTAGCGGAGCGGGAAACGAAATTTCAGTGCAGAGCTGGGAAGACGAAACGATTGGTTGCGTGGGGAAGATGAGGAATCTTTTCTCTCTCCCTCAGCCTTTATAGAGCCGATTCCGAGCATTGGGCCACCAAAGATATGAGTTTCTACAGTAGCACGCTCAATATGGGCCATTCGCTGGCTGCGTTAAAGTCGCGGTACAGGTGTTACCAACAGGAACTGATGAGGTAAACAGATATGCTTCATGAAAGCCTAATTGCTAAACACATGTGTTTGGGTATCTGTTTTATCCACCATGTATCGAGGATATATCCTTATAAGGATCACAGGCTGGTCTTCATTAAAATTAAAGATGCAGGTATCTTTCTCGAGTACTGTTAACACCAAAATTTGGTACGGTTCATTATCATATTCGGTTAAGATAAAGCCGATATCAGCCAGTGGAAGCTAATCCAGAAAAAGCCGAATTCGAGAAGGAATCGTGAAGACCACAGCATGGCAGTTAATTATTTTATCTATAAATTAGGTAGCTTTAACGATTTTTAGAAAAACCTGATCTCGTGTCCGGTCAGGGCTTGTTGTTTTTTCTTTTATAGTTAGGAAACTCCTGTTTCGTATCCGATCAGGACTGTATCAACTCGGGGTATAAATACGTATGCCCGAGGACCATGTAAATCATCTCACAGATCAATACAACTTCGGCGCATGGCCACCCTTTTCGACGGGTTCTTGCTTCTCAAGCCGTGCTGCATCGGTTAGGTCCGAACTCCTGCGAGAGGGTAAGTCTCGTTACCCCGACTACCTTATCGGCTAGGACTTCCTCGGTTAGGTCCGATATTCTAGCTGATCTACGGTAGTCGGCGTACCACGGTATATCTATTCTGTCTACGGCTGCATCAGTTAAGTTTGATCTCTTAAGCCGAGTGGATATATCACATCACGCGTGCGTAGATTTATCAGCTTACTGGGTGTAATTTATCATCAGTTTGTGCTGCATCGGTTAGGTCCGACCTACTAAACTGCCTGCGATAAGTTATTCCTGCTAGGTTGATAGATTTTATGCAAGCGTCTTATCGGAATATATAGCCAATAAGTTATCATATAGTTCATCACGATTGCATTAGATCTATCGGCTCATTGAGGTTTTTTTATTATTATTAATCTGTGCTGCATCAGTTAAATTTGACATATTAGATTGATAATGATAGATTTATCCTTGTTAAGCCGATAGGTGCTTATGCGATATTTTATCGGAATGCCTAGCCGATAAGTTATCTTTTACTAGATAAAGCCGACTGCATTGTCTTGATTATTATTTCGATTATCTACACTATCATCGGCTTTCCAGCCGATGCACATGTTCTATTGGTAACGGCTGTTTTTATTCCTTTATATCATTATCAGTTTCTTAGCCGATACACAAGTGTTGTTGGCAGTTAGGCAGTCGGCTCGAGGGAAATCGGCTGGTTTTCTATCTTTTATATTATCGGTTCTCTAGCCGATGTACAAGTGCCATCGACAATCGGCTAGAAGGAGTCTGTATCGGATGTTTGGCCGATTGGATTAGTGATCTAATATTTTCTCTCCTTGTCAATTGCTGGGTCAAATTGACTGGCACGCCCGCGAACCTCAAATTTAGGACCTGCACTGGAGCTAAGCAGATCTCCCAGGCCTTCGCGTGTCTAGTGCATCGAACCATATTATCGGCTCGTTCCTAACGCTGCCGGTGATTTTCGGTGCCAACAAGTACACCTAACCACGCAATGGATTTATTTTCATAAAGTGGTACTCAGCCTACATGCTTGGCCACCTGTTGCCATGAGCAACATTATTTCAGCCGACATGACGCTAAAGAGTCTAACTTTCAAGTAGTGCACTACTCGGGAGAGACTATAAATATTCTTTCCAGCTGACATGATACTGAGGAGTCTAACTTTCGAGTAGGACGCCACTCGGGAAAGACTATAAACCCCCTTTTTCCAGCTGACACGAAGCTGAAGAGTCCCATATACGAGTGGCATGCTACTCGGCAAGACTATAAATCATATTCCGGTTGACATAATACCGAAGAGTCTCATATACTAGTAGTAATCTACTCGGGAAAGACTACAAGATTAAAGATCTTTGACTTTATGTTTAATTATCTTCACAATTAAGCACAAAGTCAAAGGCTACACCTAATAGGTGCGCCTATTCGGCGCACACTATTCATACATCAATATGAAACCCTTCATAGCCTCGCTGCCAACTGACATGAAGCAGGACTCGGGAAGAAGAAGCACTTGGACAAAGAGCACTCGGAAGCAATGCACTCTGTGACTCAACTATGAAGGTCTCAGGGGCTACTGTAGAAGCCATGAGCCCCGGGTACCTCATTACAAGCATATGGGTCACAAGCATATGGGCCACTCGGATAGAGGATGGGCCGAGACTTATAATTAGAGATATAGTAGCACCCGATAGACTTTGCCTTGTACAGAAAGGAATATATAGTCTTAATCAGATAAAATATATCTCTAAAAAGGAAATCCCTTGGTCGTATCCAGCTGGGACTCCTACCTTGTACCCATATCTCTAAGAAAGAAATCTCTTGGCCGTATCCAGCTGGGGCTCCTACCTTGTACCCATATCTCTAAGAAGAAAATCTCTTAGCCGTATCCAGCTGGGACTCCTACCTTATACCATGTCCCCCAATATATAAGGGAAGACAGGGCGCCCCCTGAGTAGGTAGACTCCTACCTTGTACCCATATCTCTAAGAAGGAAATCTCTTAGCCGTATTCAGCTGGGACTCCTACCTTGTACCATGTCCCCCAGTATATAAGGGAAGGCAGGGCACCCCCTGAGTAGGGTATTATCTCATATGAGGGCCTGAACCAGTATAAAACCTTCTTGTGTTCCTTTGCAATCCACCGAATTTTCCTTCGCCGAGTAGCCCTATATATTCATTGCCGGTGTAAAACATCGACAGTAGTCAAATGTAAATATTACCAAAACCAGTCCCCAATTGAATTGGCTCAACTTCATGAATCATCTGAAGAGTGATCCAACGAAACGAACATAAATGGAAAAGCAGTGCTTATTACAGGCCTAAAATACGACTCACGCTCCAATGCAGGCATCCTCTCCCTTCATTATTCCAGGCTTTGGGCACAAAACCTTCATCATGTATAGTGTTCCTTGGCATCAATGATGACAAAAACTCAAAACACGGTTTGATCTTACAGGCTCTTTGCTGCTGCAATGACGCTCTCCACGGTGATGCCGTACTCCTGGTAGATCTTTCCAGCAGGAGCACTTGCACCGAATTTGTCAATGCCAATAGCCTTGCCCTTGCTCCCGACGTACTTCTGCCATCCAAGAGTAGACTCTGCTTCAATGCTGATTCTTCCAGTAACAGCCTCAGGGAGTACACTCTCCTTGTACTCATCAGCAAACAAATGACACAACATGGACAGTCTTCCCCTCCTTCCTCAACTCATCAGCAGCCTTGGCGGCAATCTCTAGTTAAGAATCAGTACTCATCACAATGAGGTCAGGCTTGTTTCCATTTGAGTTGTCAGAGACAATATATCCACCCTTCTCAACACCCTCAATTGAGGTGCCAGAGAGCTGAGGAAGCTTTTGCCTGGAGAGAGCAAGGACGGATGGCCTCTTCCTGTTGAGGACCGCAATTTTGTATGCCCCAGCTGTCTTGTTACCATCAGCAGAACGAAGCATCAGGATGTTGGGCCTTGCACGGAAGCTCACCAAGTGCTCAATGGGCTGATGGGTTGGACCATCTTTTCATAACATAGATAACTCCGGCTTCACACAAGGCTGAGATCTTCATGGCAGCTCTCATGTAACCAGTGAAAACAAAGAAAGTAGCACAGTACGGAATGAGTCCTGGGCTGTGCAGAGCAATGCCATTGCAAATGGCACCCATTCCATGCTCCCTGACTCCAAGTTGGACATTGCGTTCCTCAGGCATATCCATCTGGAAGTCACTAAACATCTTGAGCAATGTCATGTTGGAGGACGCAAGATCAGCACTTCCTCCAAGAAGACCAGGAACAACTTTAGCAAGTGCATTTAAGCACTGCTGTGAGAGATTCCTGGTGGCATCTGCTGGGCTCTCTGGAGTGTATTTCTGTACAAATCAAGTAATCTATCATTAGAATCTCATCATTCACATATCAGCTCAAATGTCATGAGAAATGGTAAAAGACTTACAGGAAGAGCATCAGCCCAGCCAGTGGGCAACTCCCCTGAGACAATACTCTTCAAGGTCGCTGCATCTTCTGGGTACTTCTTCTATACTCAGCGAACTTAGCGTTCCAGTCAGCCTCAAAAGCAGCACCTTGGGGCACATGGCGGCTCCAGTGGCTGTAACGGCCATGCAAATGAACCATAAGGCGAGTGCTATGAAATTTTAACATCTCATTCAGATAACCAAACAAAAATAAACAACCTCTTCACGTCCTCAGGCACAAAGAATGCTCATAGGGCCATCCAAGGTTCTCTCTGGTTGCTTCGACCTCTTTGGTACCAACGCACTTCCATGGACGCTGTATGAGTTGGCCTTGTTGGGAGATCCAAAACCAATTGTGGTAGTCACCTAAAAAGAGTATATTTTAGCTAAATATGATAAGTTCTATAACAAGTAACAGCATAACAAAATGTACAAGAAGCTAACCTTGATGAGTGTTGGCTTGTCAGTTACCGCCTTTGCTTCCTTAATGGCGGCACGAATCTCATCATAGCCAGTGTTGCCATTCTTAACCCAGATTGTATGCCACCCAGGAGCCTCAAAGCGAGCTCTCACATCCTCAGTGAATGCAATCTCTGTCTCCATCAATGGAAATGTGGTTGTCAACATAGAATGCAATCAGCTTGCCAAAACCCCAATGCCCAGCCAACGAGCAAGCTTCATTGGAGATAGCCTCCATTTGGCACCCATCTCCCAAAATACAGTATCTGCACAAAATTTGTGAATCATGTTACCAGGGCTGCACCACCAAAACTAAAGGGAAAACTAAAGGCATTAGCGATGAAAGTATTATGTGTAGTGATCAACAATCTCGTTAGGCTTGTTGAAATGAGCAGCCAGGTGTTTCTCAGCAAGGGCCAACCCAACTGCATTTGCAATACCCTGACCAAGAGGTCCAACAGAATAAAACCAAACAAGGAACCAAAACATTCAGTTCTGTATTCCAGAATAAATAAAAACTTAAAGGCGCTACGAGCTCAGTTGAGGTAACAGGCCAGTGGTAACTTCAACTCCGGGCGTCTCGAAGTTCTCGGGGTGGCCTGGCGTCTTGCTTCCTCATTGCCTGAATTGCTTCAAGTCCTCCTCCTGCAACAGTATGCGGGCCATAGTTACAACAAGTTCAATGATCAAACCAGTTGAAACTTAAGTCAATCATATTAAACACTTTGCGGATCACTCTAGATTTTACACTGAACAGCTGCTCGACTTAGCATGACTAATGAGTCCATGGTGCAAAGTGAATTTCCACCCAACGATTTCCTAGGAAAGATTAAATTCCACTAACAGATCTCTGACGGCTGGAAACGGAGCACCCTTTTACTAGGAAAAAAACGAATCCGCCACATAAAAATAGCAGTCAAGATCCACACATTCCACTCTTTTACCTAACAAAATCCAAACGTTGCACGAACCTACTCCCGATTTAGCCGCGCCGCCCGAATCACTCGGAAGCGAATTACACACGCACGAAACAGATGCAACAAGCAAGAACCGTTACCCTGACGGCGTCGTAGCAAGCGAGGTGGAGCACCGCGTACTGGAGCATGCACCCGTGGCCGGCGGAGAGGATGAAGCGGTCGCGGTTGAACCAGTAGGGGTTCTTGGGGTTGTACCGCATGACCTCGTCGTAGAGGATGTGTCCCATGTTAGCGCCGCACCGAAGTCGTTCAAGGAAATGCACTCGCCCTTGCCCGGCGTCCGCGCCCGGGCCTCGCCCGGGGCCTGCGCCCGTGCTCGGGCCCTCGGGCCCTCGCCCGATTGTAAGCCGGAACCTCCGGTCGGGAGCAAATACACACAAGAACACACTTGACAGAAAGATTGGTGCTGCCCAAAACCCCACAGCGTTTTCTGTTCTTTCCTTCTCCTTTTGTAGCGAATTTACAAGTGCAAAACATCCGCACGTCGCTGCTCACGACGCGTCCATCCCCACGTCCGTGACGTTGCCCACGAACCATCGTATAGACTCGTACGTGACCCATTCTCGGCATGGCCTCACGACGTGTCCGTGTGTATGCACGACAGAGAGTAACGTGAGATTCTAACTAGCTACAGCGCCAGGCTTAACTAACAAATCTCCTCCTAAGCCTTGTGCATCTGTTTGAGATTGATGAGGCCGAGTTTAGCGCGCAGTTCACAGAAACACTCACGCGCCAGGGCCTTCGTCATGATGTCCGCCAGCTGCTCAGTGGTGCCAATGGAGGCGACATTCATCCTTCCTTTTTTGATGTATTCACGAATGTAGTGGAACCTTGTATCTATATGTTTGCTGCGATCGTGAAAGACAGGATTCTTACTGAGTTGTATGGCGGACTCATTGTCAATGTTGAGTTGGAACGCTCCTGCCTTCTCGCCCTTGAGCTCTGCGAGCAGGCGTGCCAAGCATACGCCCTGGCAAGCGGCCGTAGTCCCGGCGATGTACTCCGCTTCGCATGAAAACAGAGCAACAACCTTCTGCTTTTGTGACTGCCAGGTGATGACATTGTTGCCGAGGAAGAAGACCACGCCCGAAGTACTTTTGCGCGTGTCAATGTCGCCGGCGAGATCGCTGTCGCTGTAGCCGATGAGCTGCGCGTCCTTCTTCTTCCTCGTGTAGTGGCAGCCGAAGTCCAGTGTGCCTGAGATGTATCTCAGCACCCTCTTGACTGCTGCCAAATGCTCAGTGGTTGGCTTCTCCATGAAGCGGCTGATGTAGCCCACCGAGTAGGCCAAGTCTGGCCTGGTGTTCACCAGATCATCAACGTATACTCCCACAATGAGGCGGCGCGCGCCCTCACCGCGGAGGTACACTGCGTGCTCGAAGTTGCTTCGCCTGAAGCCGAGCTTGAGTAGGGACCCATCCAGCTTCGCATACCAGGCGCGTGGAGCTTGCCGTAGGCCGTAGAGCGCCTTGACAAGGCGCAGGACCTTGCCTTCTTCTCCCTTGAGGATGAAGCCGGGCGGCTGTTCGACGTAAACCTCCTCCTGCAGCTCGCCGTTGAGGAAGGCGGATTTGATATCCATATGATGGACAGTCCAGCCTTCGCTCGCGGCGTGCGCAAGAAGGAGCCACACGGACTCCAGCCGTGCCACTGGCGCGAACACCTCATCGAAATCAACTCCTTACCGCTGCACATAGCCCTTTGCGACCAGCCGGGCCTTGTACTTGGAGATGATCCCGGCTGCATCCTTCTTCGCTTTATAGACCCATTTGAGCCCAATGGGTCTTGTCCGTGGCGGTGGGTCGACGAGCTCCCAGGTGCCATTTGCCTCGATCGCCGTCATCTCGTCGAGCATAGCGTGGCGCCAGCACTCGTGCTCCTACGCCTCAGCGAAGGTGGACGGCTCAGCGTCGCTAGCCAGAAGCAGATGCTCCGCTGTCTCCCGTTGCGCCAGGCCTGGTGGTGTGGACGGCCCCAACACATTGTCCAACCTGCAAAAACAGAGTGGAGCATCATCGTGATCAACATCCAGATCAGCCTCATTAGTGTCTGGTGGCGTGGCAAACTCTAGCTCCTGCCCAGCAGCTTGTGCTGGTGTAGTTGGTGTCAGCGGTGCGACGTCGTGGGACGGCGAAGGTGGCGCAGACGTCCGCTCGGGTGATGTCAAGCTGGACGCTGGTGCTGGCACAGGCGTAGTGGTCGACGTAGTCACAGTGATCACTTGGGGCTGATCCGCGGTGTCCTGCTCGATGTTGAAGTCGTCAGCGACGTCGGCGAGTTCTCCCACCCAGGTCCATTGAGCGGCTTCGTCGAAGACGACGTCGCTGCTGACATGGACCCGCCTCATCAATGGATCGTACAGGCAATAGGCCTTGGAGCCCGCCTCGTACCCGATGAAGATTGTGCGCCGGCTCCGATCGTCGAGCTTCCTCAGGTTCGGCGTCGTCACCCTCATGTGCGCAACGCAGCCAAAGGTGCGCAGGTGCTAAACGCCTGGCGTGCTTCCGGTCCAGAGTTCGTAGGGGGTCTTGCCTCCTATGCTCTTGGACGAGGACCGGTTGAGCAAGTAGACGGCCGTCGTGAACGCCTCCCCCCAGAACACGCTCGGGAGCTGCTTTGCCTTGAGCATGCACCGAGCGGTCCCGACCACCGACTGGTTGCGCCGCTCAACGACGCCGTTTTGCTAGGGTGAGTATGGCGCCGTGAGCTCGCGCCGTACGCCGAGCTCGGCGTAGTACTGCTCGAAGTCGCCCGCCAGGAACTCTCCTCCGCGATCCGTGCGGAGAGCACAGACACGCTTGCCGGTCTTGCGCTTAGCTGCGGCCTGAATGCGTTTAAATGCTGCGGGCGCGGCGTCCTTGCTGGGAAGCAGTGCGATCCACATGTACCGTGAATAATCATCAACGAGAAGGAGGAAGTACCGATTGCCGCTAGGTGTCGGAGGAGTGATAGGGCCGCAAAGAGCCCCATGTAGCAGCTAGAGCACCTCCGATGAGCGCGCCAGTGCGCGCTGCAGGAACGGCGTGCGTCTGTGCCCAGCCAGACAGGCATCGCACACCTGCTCGACCTGGGTCAGCAGGGGCATGCCGCGGACGAGCGCCTCCCGTCCCATCTTCCTGAGCGCGCCGAAGTTGACATGCCCGAATCGGGCGTGCCACAGCCATGCGTCCTCCTTGGCATGCGCCGCCAGACACACCGGCCGTGCAATGTTGATGTCGAGCACGTAGAGCCGGCTTGGGCTCCGGTGAATCTTGGCGAGCAGGCAGCGCTCCTCGTCGCGAACTCGCATCACTCCTCCCTCCACGAGCACTTGGAACCCCACCTCGTCGAGCTGCCCGACGCTGATAATGTTCGCAGTGAGGCGGGGAATGAAGTACACGTTGACGAGGGCGAGGTGCTCCCCGTTCTTGCATGCGAACAGGATAGTCCCGCGGCCCTCGATCTTGACAACAGAGCCATCACCAAAACGCACCGTGCCGACAATGCCGGTGTCGAGGTCGGAGAACGCAGCGCGAGAACCCGTCATGTGGTTCGTGGCTCCGGTGTCTAGGACCCAGCGCTTCGGGTCCTGGTCTTCAGCCGCGTCGAACGCGGCGAACA
Source organism: Oryza meyeriana var. granulata (assembly GCA_003991445.1). NCBI lineage: Eukaryota > Viridiplantae > Streptophyta > Magnoliopsida > Poales > Poaceae > Oryza > Oryza meyeriana. The sequence continues at coordinate 766,103 of RYFJ01000056.1, forward strand.
CCTTCTCCTCCACAAGCTCAAGCTGGCGCGGAGTCGCAGTGGCGCCTTCCTGGGTTGGTGGCGGCAGTGGCGGCGAGGTGGAGGACTCAGGGTGAGCCCCTCCATCGTCCACCATGTCCAGGGCAAGGAGCAGCGTCAGCTCATCATCCTGGGCCACGTGAACCTGCTTCTCCTTCCTCTTGCTGCGACAATCCCTAGCCCAGTGGCCTTTCTTACCGCAATTTTTGCAGATGTCGTCGGGGTTGACTCGACCCGCACTGGAGCCGTTGCATGAGTCAGTACCGCTGCCTGCGCCACGGCCACGGCCACTCCCGCAGCGCTTGCCGCGGCCACCAGAGCTGGAGCGGCCTCGGCCAGAATCCTGCTCGCGCTTCTTGTACCTCTCGATCCATTGCTCCTCTGTGAGAAGCAGCTTGCCGCTGGCAGCCTGAGGCAGGGAGGGCTCAATGTTGTCCGCCGCCTTCAATCTCCCCGTGACCTCCTCGATCGAGAGTTGTGAGATATCGAGAAGGGTTTCAATGGAGATGATGAGTTGCCTGTACCTTGGACGCATGATACGCAGATACTTGGCGACCACCTTGGTGTCCGGTTCTGGATCGCCGAGGGTTGCCAGCCTCTGAACGATCCCGGTCAGGCGCAGGGCGAAGTCCTCGATCGCCTCGCCGTCGCGGAGCGCGATCGCCTCGTACTCAGCGCGGAGATTCTGCACCGTAGCCTTCCGCACGCGATCGTCGCCGATGCGGAGTGTCTTGATGGCCTCCCAGGCATCCTTCGCTGACTCCTTGGTCGCAAGTGTGGGAATCATCTCCGGCGGAACCGAGCTGCAGATGGCGTCCAGTGCGGTGCGGTCGTCGTGGAACTCGACGTCGCCGTGCTCGACGGCGTCCCACAGATGGCGGGATTGAAGCTTCAGCTTCATCAACAGCGACCACTCGTTGTAGTTGGTCTTCGTCAGCTGCGGCCAGTTGCCGGAGCCACCGGTCTCCCTGATCACGTGCTCGATGACGACCTCCCATGGACGTCTTGCGTCCCGGGTACGCGAACGGCGCGACAGAGAACGGCGTGGATGCGGTGATGGCTAGCGCGACGGTGACTTGTCGCCTCCCCCGCCGCCAGACGTCCCCGTCTTGTCGGCGCCCGGCGGGGTACCACCCCGGGACCCCCTTGGAGATGCCATGGCAGTCGCAAGACCTCTCGCAGGCTCTGATACCAATTGTTAGCGCCGCACCGAAGGCGTTCAAGGAAATGCACTTGCCCTCGCCCGGCGTCCGCGCCCGGGCCTCGCCCGGGATCCGGTGTCCGCGCCCGCCCTCGCCCGATTGTAAGCCGGAACCTCCGGTCGGGAGCAAATGCACACAAGAACACACTTGACAGAAAGATTGGTGCTGCCCAAAACCCCGCAGCGTTTTCTGTTCTTTCCTTCTCCTTTTATAGCGAATTTACAAGTGCAAAATATCCGCACGTCGCTGCTCACGACGCGTCCATCCCCACGTCCGTGACATTACCCACGAACCATCGTACAGATTCGTACGCGACCCATTCTCGACATGGCCTCACGACGTGTCCGTGTGTATGCACAACAGAGAGTGACGTAAGATTCTAACAAGCTACAGCGCAAGGCTTAACTAACATCCCATGGGCGCGCAGCCCATGGGGAGCCCCGGATGGCCGGAGTTGGCCTTCTCGACGGCATCGATGGCCAGGAACCTGATCGTGTCCGCCGACTTCTTGAGCAGCGCCCCCGTGGTGGCCTGCCCCTCGAGCGTCTCGACGGCGGCCGCGTGCACGCGCTGGCGGCGCGACGCCGCGGCAGGCGGGAGAGGGGAGCAGAGGCCGCGGCCGGCGAGCGAGCTGAGACGGAACCCAAGGCGCTCCGACGGTGCGGCCGCAGCTCCGGCGGCGGGGGCGGGGCCGCGCTCGCGGCGATAGTGGCGTGCGCGGCGGCGACGGAGTGCGCGGCCATGGCGAGAGTTACTGGGTGGTGCGGAGGCCGAGATGGCGAGGAGGGGTGGGAGATGGGATGGGTAATGATTATAGACTTCGGGTGCGTTTTGGGGGACTCGTAGGCAATAGAAGTGGTAGTCGCGACGATGGCTATGGTGCCTACGTGGACATGGTCCATGGATAAGCATCTAAGCCGCCGGCGGATGGTGAGAATTGAGATAGTAACGCTTTTGCGCCGCAAATATTGAATTGATAATGTTTAGTTTTTATACTGTACTTAAAAAATATATGATTGATTGGGTAACATGTGCGGTGGAAAAGAAGTTGGAGCATACTCTCCCGTTTTAGTAGATTATAAGACATTTTGGTTTTTTTATAAGTTTGTAATTTTGATTAAGTTTATAGAAAAATATAGTAATATTTTTAACACAAAATAAATATACTATAAGAATATATTAAGTTGTGTTTTTAATGAAACTAATTTGGTGTTGTAAATGCTGGATTGATTTTTATAAACTTGTTCAAACTTAAAGAAGTTTGACTTGGGAAAAAAATCAAAAACATCTTCTAATCTGATTGAGAGGGAGTATTTGGCAAAGATGTGAAAATGTTTCACACAGAAAAGTGAAAAGTGATATTTCATTTATATTTAAACTCCTATTTAAAGCACAAGAATCTTACAAGTAGGGTTTAGATGAGAATAGTTTGCTCTAAATTGAAATTAATAGTAACTTTCACAAAATTCTACTAGTAGATTAGATAAACCATGTGATCATCATATTTTTTTGAAATAATGAAATGCATTTCAATGTTTATGGGCATATAACATTGATACATTTTTGTAGTACCAATATTTGTGGTTTTGATTACGTTTGCATGTATGGACTGGGTTTATACGGGATGATTGTAGTGAGGTGGGTTGGTGGATGAGGATATCAGCCCTGTCCGTTGATGATTGCAAACAAGAAGATCCTGGCCGTTGGTATACTACTTAAAAAGGCTTTCTAGCGGCGGTGATTCTCCTTCCAATGACTTAGATTTCTCCAGAATCCAGATCCAACTATTCAGATTTCTCCCACGCTACAGCCCATCCCCCTGCGTTTAGGATGTGTTTGGTTTGAGAACGAAGTGGGATGGGTTAGATCCATTCCTGTTTTTTGGGATGGGTTGATTCCAGTTTTTATTTGGTTGGAGGGATGGAATGAACATTGTTTTTTTGTTTGGTTGGAGAAATAGAAAGGGATGGAATGATTCTATCACATGTTTGAATGGAAGGATGATCCTAGGATGGACGGCGCCAGGAAGGTCCGTGTCGAGGAGGAGCTCGTCTCCGGGGCCTACGCCGTCGCCGCTCCTAGCCTACGCCGCCACCGCTCCCCCCTGGCCTGCGCCGTCGCCGCTCCTGCCGTCACCGCTCTCCCATGGTGGCATGCGCCGTCACTGCCCCTGGCTTGCGTCGTCGCCGCTCCCCCCTGCCTGCGCCGCCGCTCCCCCCTGGTGGCCTGCGCCGTCGCCGCTCTCGCCGTCGCCGCTTTCCCCTGGTGGCCTGCGCTGTCGCCTCTCCCTCCTGATGGCCTGCGCCGTCGCCGCTCACGCCTGGCCTGCGTTGTCGCTGTGCGTCGATGCGTCCGTGAAATGGGTCGGCACAATTCGACTGTATTTCCCGGATCACACCATCCTAAGAGAAATATTCTTCTTCAGACATCAACCCAATCCATCTCACCTCAAACCAAATACCCTCTAAAATGGGTTGGCTCCCGTCCCTGGAACCAAACACGCCCTTAGAGTCGGATTCAACCACCGCCGCCGCTTCCTTCAACCACCGCCGCCGCCCCATCCTGCGCCCGCCGCCGGAAATCCCCCATCTGAAACCACCGCCGCCGCCTCCTGCAACTACGGCCGCTGCCCTCTCCTTCGCCCCTGTGCCCGCCGCCCGCCGCCGGAAATCCCCCGTCTGCAGCCATCGCCGCCGCCTCCTGCAACCACCGCCTCTGCCCCCTCCTGCGCCCCTGCGCCCGCCGCCCGCCGCTGAAAATCCCCCGTCTGCAACCACCGCCGCCGCCTCAGATCTCGATCATAACAGTTGACTCCGAAAACCCTAACCTAATTCCCCATTCTCCCTTTCTCCGATTTCTCCGGTCCAACTGAGGAGCGGTGACGGCGGCGGTGAATCGGCCGAGCGACACGGCGGCGCGTACGTGCGCTGTCCTGATGCCCCGACGACGGTGAAGGCGGCGGCGACCGTGCGGAGCGGAGCCCCAGCGACGTCGAGCCGATGCGCGGTGAGCTGAAGCCGCATTTTCGGGCTCCAGTTCTCCTCCACGACCCGTAGAGGAGCCACGAGCCGAGGCGAGCCTCGTTCCCGCTTGGCGACCTTATGCCGAGCGGGGCTGGTCCGAAGCCATGGTGATGCCGCGCGTGCTTGTGCGGAAAGCTGAGCCAGTGAAACTGAGAGAGACGCACGCGGCGACAGGCGGCGGAAGACGCCGCAACAACGTGCGCACGAAGAAGCTGAGGCCAGTGCATGCGCGACGGCGGAGCTGAGGCCGGGGCACGCGCGATGGCAGAGAAGCTGACGGCAAGCACAATAGCACGCGTGGCGATGGTTTAGACCACGCGAGGTCATCGGTGGCGAAATGCCAAAAAACGATAAGTTCATTAGTCCTATTCGCTGGGGTTTTGCGGGATTTGAGATTCTTACTGCCTGATTTGGGGATTTGAGGTTCCAATATGGAATTTTCATGAGCAAGGGTTTCGGATTTGGGTACTTTTGCTAGAGTCTCAAATTTTTGGGAAATTTTGGGGATTTCTTCAAATTAGGGTCTCTGATTTTGGGGAAAATTGGGGATTTCAACTAATTTGCCCAATTCAGCAACTTCTAATTGCTAGCCAAGCCATAGAATAGATTACATCAACCATAAAACATGAACATGGATCTAACTTGGGTATGACAGTAAAGATAAACCCTAATTCGACTGCTAAGTATGCTACTGTCTTGATAGAAATATAGAAAAAATATTCCATGTGACTGCATAAATTAGAGTAGCGTGTTAATACATGTAAACTGCTACTGAAGAATGGGAAAGTGGGAAAGTTCGTATAATGTTTTCTTTGATGTGGATATATACATACAGTAACTTCAAACGAAAGGATACTGTTTTTTCTTTTACTTTTTTCCTGTTGCATATATCTGCAAGATATTCCCTTCTTTTCTGTTCTGGTAACTTGGAGTTTATAATGCCTACATGTGAAAATAAAAGGTTGGTGATAGGATTTTCTAGGCAAACCTATATGCTGAATAAAATTAGTAGTATATAATTTTTTTGAACATCTGCATTGCATTTAAATATGGCCTGCAATTTATTTCCCCCCTTTCAATATGGATTCAGCTTTGCTTTGATCATTCCAGGTATCTGAAATGGAAAAGTAGCTGTACAAGCCTTTTTGGTATTATGTATGAACTATTAGATTTCTGAGCAATTATCAGGTATGATTATAAATGTTTCATATGAACACTAACCTCTTTTGATATTACAAGCAAAAGCTGTAACCATGCTTACGTCTAATTAACTTGGCTATGGAAATTGGTTGCATGCAAGCAAATTCAACAATTGTTCTGTAGTAAGAGATTGTATGATTTCACTCCTTTTCCAAACTTTGAAGTTTATATATTATGCTTTACATATCAAAGAAGTTCATAGTTCTCTTATTGCTTCTAATATTTGAGTTTAGAATGTCTTCAGTATATGATGTATACTATGGCCGAAGCAAGAAGCATGTGGTCATTAGCAGTGGAATGCTAAACGAGATGAGGGCATATATAGCTAAGCACGTGTATAGGACCTCTGAATGTTCTTGTAGAACGTAGATAGAAAGTCAATGAGATCTCTTCTTGGATTGGTTATAAATTTTTATCACTTTACATCTCAGTGTACACATGCTTTTACCATTTTTTGTTTCCTTCGCTATTCTCGGTAATTATCTTGGTTGTTTTATTTACCATACGGTCCTGATCCTCATCCATGACAGTGTCATGGTCGCCGATGCCGCCATCACCACCAGTGGCCGGGGCTCAGGTTACATAGCTGTGCCCGCGGTTTTTACGATCCAGCTTCACAAGAATGGCATCACAGCATTCACCATCAATGCATGGCTCCAGGGCATTGCTAACGTCTGACTTAGTTGCCAAGTTGTATTCCTTCCAAGGTTAGCCATTTCCATGGCTAGATGTGACAAATCGTTTCGGATTTCTTCTGGGGAGGTCGAGAGCGATGCTGCTGGTTCACCTTGTCGATCCGGTCTTTAGTAGCTGGAGATGATGACAACATTAAGTGATTGCTTTGAATGATCAGCAGGGTTCTTTAAAAAGGTTTCTTGATGGGATATGTTTTACTGCCAAGCATGACAGTCTATTTGCTGCCAAAAAGAAATTTGAATATCAGTACTTAATGATATGATGCATGGCAACAAAATAAGTAGTTAAATGGTACTAGGTCCGGCTTTTAATAAATGACGCCATTGATTTTTATCGTAATGTTTGACCATTCGTCTTATTGAAAAAATTGTATAAATATACAAAAATATGAGTCATGCTTAAAGTTCCTTTAATGATAAACCAAACCACAACAAAATAAATTATACTTACTTAAATTTTTTTAATAAGACGAATAATCAAACGTTGTGTTAAAAGTCAACGACGTTATTTAGTAAAAACCGGAGAAATTACTTTATTTGTCAACTGATGACTTTAAGGTTATGTTTTATGAATCGAGCTCATGGTCATGGCAAGCCTGAGATTCTAATTATTTTTTCTTCTGTTTGTATGGTTTGATTTGTAGTTGATGTAATTTTTTCTTTTATTGCAATGCATGGGCACCCGTCTAGTATTATTAAAGATAATTTTTGGCTATTTGTTATTAGTGGTCTGGTGAGCCTTTTGAAAAAAATTTGTTGTGGGCTATATCTTTTTCTCAAGATAAAAAAATGTAAAGATTGTACTGGCTCCTTGTGCATGTTGGGGTCGTCGCCTTCACAGTTGTTTTCTGGCGTCATTCCAAATGTTTATATTGAAAAATTGGAGTCGAAAAAACAACTTTTTAGATACAGCGGTATGATCCTGGCATGTAAAAATGCAATCTTTCTTCGACCAAATATAAATTACATATCGCTCTTTTTTTCTGATTCGTTCATATGGATGATAAAATCTAGTCACACACGACAGTAATAATAAAGAAGAACCAGATGGGCACAAAATCTATTCGGCAAGAATCTACCTTTAAGGAATATTCTTATACAATTTGCTGGGTTTTGTAACAGCCATGATATTACTTATGTTTCCGATTTATACCTTTTTATTAGAAGATTTTCAAGATTAATTCAGCCGCTTTTATATGAAAGAGCTATCTGTAGATGTGTTTAGATTCTGACAGGGCAAGCTGAAACAGTATGAAGAGAGCCATGTGACCATCCCTGGGGTTAAGCTTCTCTGCTGCCACATTCAAAAGACCAAGAGCAGCACCCATCTCTTAATTTGACTCTTTGGTTCAGGCTGGTTAGCTGCAGCTAGCGAGGTAGCCTTTCAAAGCCCCAAAAGATTTGGTTCTCTCTCGACTCTCGTTCGTCAGTGGCTGCTTCTCGCCCAGAAAGACCGGCAGCATGAGACGTGAATGAGCTGCAAGTCTGCAAATACTAGCTTGCTGCTATTTCTTTATTGGTTGTTTCAATTAGCACTAATATTTTTATGACTGATTACTAGCGTGATGAAAGTTAAGTAGTACAGAGTACCGGTTGAGGTTCAGAAATATTTACATGCATAAAAAATCGGAGAAAATCCAAAATACCCTCTATATGTCATGTTTGTTTCTAATCTTTCTCCTATTACTCAATTTCGTATATAAACCTCCTATAAATTAATTTCTTTTCTAACTTCACCTCACGTCCTGATTTTATAGATTTCTCCTTGTTCTTTAAATTTCTCGTACCCCGTGGGCCTGGCCTCTAATACGTTCTCTCTATGTATATTCTATAAAGTATATATCAATTTTTTCGTCAACACGTTCTCTCTTCACACCTTACTGGAGCTAAAATACATATTGTTTCCTTCTCTAAGCCCTTTCTATAGTATATAATCTTCGTATTTCGCTCATAAAATTAGAGAGGGAGATTCGTACATTTGGCGAGGTGGCATGGATTTCCATCGTACCCTCAAGCTAGAGGCGTACGGGACATGAGAAATTGAAAGAAAGAAAAGTCTAATGAAAACAATATGTCAAGAGAAGTTACAAGAGAAATTGATTTATAGGAGATTTATGTACAAAATTAAATTATAAGGAAAAAAATAGAAACACAAATAATTTGTAAGCGGTATTTGGATTTCCCTAAAAAAACGTACATATAGATGGAGAAACGAAGTCGTCGGAGTAAGCATAAGCATGACTGCATGAGGTGCATCGTTATGAATTTCTGATCGAACTGAACTTAAAAACTTAAAACGGGTGGCTTGCTCTGATGCGTATGGCAGACTGACAATGACCTTGGACCTTGCTATACTGTAAGGGCTTGTTTGAAATACAAGAATTCAAAAATATAGGAACATCAAAAACATAGGAATCAAGATGGTATGATACTTAGGAATTTAAAACACATGAATTGTTGAGACTTGTTGTTTAGATGCTTCATAGAAAAAGTATAGGATTTAGGAAGAGAGATAGTCACAAAGAAAGTTTACCATGAGGTTGAATCTCATGTTAGAAATCCTTCAAAATTCCTATGAATTAAGTCAATTCATAGGAATTTTGTAGAAATCTCAAATGCATATTCCTTTGTTCCAAGGGAGCACCTAGGAAAAATTTTGATAGGATTTCAATCCTACAAAATTCTCTATTTTTCTTTTGTTTCAAACGAGGGTATATAAGTTGTTCTTCTGACTTAAACTTCCCTCTAATAGAATTTTTACTACTTTTGAAAGCTTTTTATTTTTTATTTTTAAAAATAAACCCTTTAAAAAACCTATTTCTAAATTTTCCCTGATATTGACTTTGAGCAGAGGGTCACCGTTACACGGTGCCACCAAAGTAGTGAAAGAGATGGATCTGGTTATCGGAGTACAGAAACACGGCAGACAATAGACTTGTTGTAATTTATCTTGTTACACTGTGTTGCATTCAAGTGTTTGACCATCTTTTGATCGGATGTTGCACATGGTGTGCACTATATTTTCTCAATGTTGCGTATAGCGGGTTCTTGGTATTGCAAGTAGTGTTCTTAAATGTTGTATATTATTCAAACATTTTTTTACCGAGTAATAGTAGTGTTCTTAAATGTTGTATATTATTCAAACATTTTTTTACCGAGTAATGAAATATTTTTCACTGAGTGATAAAACAATTAAAACAATTCTTGTTGAAATATTTTTACTAAATAATAAAATCATCTTAAACATTTATCAGTGTTATCCTAAACGCTAAACGGTAAACAGTCGGTCACCTGCCGTTTAGCCCATTATTCGAGCAAAACGGGTGCTTAAACGGGAAAAACGGTCGTTTAAACGGTCAAAACAACCGATTAAATGGAAACGGTGTACCACTGTGTAGCGTTTAAACGATGTGTAAACAGGCTAAACAACCGTTTAGACGAACAGTGACATTTATCAATATGCGATAAAACACCGTCTAAATTATTGGATGTCCAGGTCTGTCACGTCCGCTTTTCAATCTTGGCTTTTTTTTTCCCTCCCTTTCATCAGTAGCTGCGTAAGATTGAATATAGAATTAAAATTCTCCTCTGTTCTAATGCAGTTCATCATTTGAACGTACAACTACAGATTACAACGTACTGTGCGTGAACTGACTTAGCAAACTTATTTCAGAATTACTATCGATCAAACATTTAATTTTTTAGATTATATCACCATTACATTGAACTTAAGATTCAGGCGGGAAAAACAAATTCTAAATTACACTTCTAACTTATTGTAGTTACTATTATTGATCACGTGTAACTTTAGTTTACGTAACTCAGTTATAAATATGTGTATCTGCATCTAATTTATCGATTACAAATTTATATAACTCAATCATAAATATGTAAAACTGTAATCGATTGATAGATTCATATTTTTAAATGTTTGACTAATAGACGGTTTCAACTCATTTACATTACCACGAAAAGAAACTGAATATCCAAAAAGCAAATGGAGTGTGCCATTGTGCCAACACTACTGCTAAGAGCTCAACTAGTTCCCCAACTTTCCGCTCACCTGATCACCAATTCACCACCACATATGCCAGAACCAGCCCGGCTTCGCGGAGCCGTTCATTCCGCATCGGACGGAACCGAGCAAGCACAACAGAAAAAACAAGCTCGCAATCGCCCACGAACAGGCTCGCTCTCGGCCCAACTCGGCCATGGCCGCCGCCCCAACTGCTGACGCAACTGGAGCACCGCCGGTGAGGGGGGAGAAGCTGAGCGCCGTCAGCGGGGAGAGGCCGGCCCGACCTCCCTCGAGCTCCTGCGTCCCAGCCGACCCGGAGTAGCAGGTGTTACACGCGTTCTCGCTGCAGTATGCGCTTCAGCCGCTACGAGAACCCCGACGTCGTTCGCCGCTAAGGCCTCGCCGAGTTCAAGCTCTTCACTCTCTGCAACCTCTGCCTCAAAAATAGGAAAATAGGCCTCATGTGATTTGAATACTTGTCATGGTTTGTTTGATACGAAATCGTCCTTCAGATCTGTTGTGTATAATCTCCTGGGGCAGTGTAATAAGTTCATGAAGATCTTATTACTTCATGTGATTGCTAGTCCACATATGTTTCCTATTCCGTTCTGCACAATCACTCTGAATTTGGTATTCTGCTTGGTAAGGTGTTACATGGCCGCTGCCCTTCCACGACGGCAAATTCTTCCACGGCTGCGGAGGGGGATTCATCAGGAACCTGCTCAGGTAGGTTGGCGAGGTGGACCAGCATCATGCTGCGGCGGAGGCGGCGCTGCAGCAGTTCGCGGAAGGGGAGAACCGGCTGCGCGGCCATGTTCAACACCAGCCGACTCCTCCTTGCTGGCCATCCTCTCCTTCGGCAAGGCACATGCTGCCGCCAGGCAGCGGCGAGCGACGGCAGCTATGGGCGAGTGAGGCAGCCGAGAGCTAGCCTGTCTGTGGGCTGAGAGCGAGCTGGTCCGTCCGCTGGAATCGCTCGGTCCCGTCCGATGCAAACGAAGATAGTATAGTGGAGTATGTTACAAAGTACCTACCCAACTTGAGTTCATTGAGGTAGGTCCCGCAGGCCAGTGTGCCAATCATACGAACGCGCGCCATGCTCAGGTATGCCGCCACGCAGGCGGTACACGTAGACCTTCCTCCTCGAGTTGAGCTTGACTTGGTTGGTGAGACAACGGAAGGAGAACGACGCCTGTGACCATGGCGCGAGGTCGCATGGACGAGAAGGAGAGCGTCCAGACAGGCGGGTCACCGGACGAACGGCCGTAGTCCGTCTAAACGTTGGAGGCCGTAGACCACCATGCGATGCGGCTACGTACACCGCTGGATCCGCCACCCGTTAAGCAGTCCACACCACACGAGACACGACTCGCGTCGAGTCGCGTCGCGCACTCGCCTCCTCGCCGGGGTAGGTGGCAGTGGCAGTGGCAGCCTCCCCTCCGCCTCGACGCCTCCTCCTCCCTATTTCTCCCACCCTCCCTTCCCTCCCCCGCCCACCCCACCAACCGCCCCAATCCCGCGCGCTCTCCCCTCCCACCAACCCCCCTGACTCCCCACGGCGTCGGCAATGGCGGCCGCCACGGCGACCATGGCGTCCAAGGCGTCGGCGCTCTCGCGGCAGCTGCGGCTGCCCGCCGCACCACGCGGGGGGATGCGGATGCGGGTGCGGGGGCGCCGCGCGGTGGTGGCCGCCTCGTCGTCCGTGGCCGCGCCGGCGGCGAAGCGGAGGAGGAGATCGTGCTCCAGCCCATGCCCATCCGGGAGATCTCCGGGGCAGTTCAGCGGCCCGGGTCCAAGTCGCTCTCCAACAGGATCCTCCTGCTCTCCGCCCTCTCCGAGGTGAGCATGGATCCATTCTCTTATGTGAATTCTATTTGGAGATGAGATTTTAGGGGGTTTAGGTGTAGTGGTTGGTATTGCTCAATGTATGTGAAATCCTAGAAATTATCGTTGAACTCAATCTGACGATGAGATAGAGCTCGCGGTCTAGTTTTAATCGCCAACTGAAACATTTTGTATTAGTTAAGACTGTATAGCGAGGAGATCTTCCTATCAGGCTACTAAATTTTCATGACTGTATGATCCACTCAAAAGCAAGTTTCTTTACGAGTCTGGTGGCCTGTTCTGAAAATTTGTGTAAGCTAAGGCAGCTTTGGAAGCTACGCGTTATGAACAAAATGCCTGTTGTCGCTATGACTCTTGCCGTTATTGCGCTCTTTGCTGATAATCCAACTGCTACCAGAGATGGTAAACATTTCAAGTCCTGTCATACCTGTTCTATCATACCAATTACTGCATAGTATTAGGGACAGAACAAATAACCAAAACTTTCTTGAAAATAACTCAAAAGTAAACAGTACTCGAACTGTAGTTGGGCAATCCTCTCACTATAAAGTGTGCTGTCAATTTTCTGAACAGTTTCAGCTAAACTGCATGTTTGCTCATGATATTATCCATTGTCTTCAACAGTGGCATCCTGGATAGTAAAGGAAACCGAAAGGATGGTTGCAATTCGGACTGAGCTAACAAAGGTAAATGCATAAGATCCCTTCTTCCTCCATTCTCCATGTAGTTGGTCCATCAGTTTTCCTTCAAAAGGATGTTTAAACTCATCTATTTTTTTGTGTTGTGCTAGCTGGGAGCATCGGTTGAAGAAGGGCCGGACTACTGCAGCATCACCCCACCAGAGAAGCTTAATGTCATGGCAATCGACACCTACGATGACACACAGGATGGCCATGGCCTTCTCCCTCACTGCCGGCGCCGACGTGCCCGTGACGATCAGAGACCCCGGTTGCACCCGCAAGACCTTCCCCAACTACTTCGACATGCTAAGCACTTTCGTCAAGAACTAAAATGGTTGAGCCGAATGTCTAGACTAAGCTGTTTGTCTGTCCATCAGTTCATATGTTGAGAAAACTTGTTTCTTCTTTTCACGAGATGAGATATGAGTTTTGGGCTTGTAATTCTAGTTTGTTGGGCAGAGTGACAAGTGACGAGGATTGAGATTAAATGAGATGTACTGTATACTAAATTCATTGTGACTCTTTTTGAGATGAGGAATAAATTGGCCTCCTGCGATTTCAGAAGTTATTTATAAATTGTCTCCTTGCTAGCAACCCATGGCTGCTGGCCAACTGCACGGCGAGACGCTCGGCAATCGTTTTCTCCTGTGTTCCACCCCATGGCTGCCAGCCATACGCATCATCACCATCGCTTACAACAGAACCAGGTGAGAAATTTCACTATTTGCCACCCAATACGCCATAATTTGTCACCCAATTCACGTGCCTTTTAGAATTTACCATCGGAGATGCGAATTGCCTCGTTTTGTGCCATTCCGTCAATCCAACGTCGCCGTCCGACGGTCACCTCCATGGTTGGCATCGCCTCGACGGCCTCCTTCTTGGCCGGCAGCGTGCCCTGCTGGCCCGCGTCGCCTTCGCCCAGCCGCTGCATCAGGGCGTCCAGGCCGAGGCGGAGAAAGTAGTCGGTCGGTGGAGGCGAAGGCGACAGACACGGCGGCGGCGGACTCCAGGCGCAGGAGCTGGCGCTCGCGGTGGTAGCCATCGTCCGTGATGGCGCCCGCTGCATGCCGCCGGCTACGGTGGCGGCGCACGGGGTCGCCGCCGGCCATGCTGTCAATGATGGGGGCACAAATGGAGGACACACTGCCGGCACCGGAGTTTGTGCCATCCCTGTCAGCGCCGGCACATCTCCTCAAGGATAACGTTGGTTCTCCTTCCACATGCGAATTAGGTGGCAAATTATGAAAGGCGTGCGTATTTGGTGGCAAATAGTGAAATTTCTCGGTTCAGGTACATGAAACTGACTTCTGTGGACTGGATGCCTAATCTGGCGTGGTCACCAAACTGGGCGGAAAGCTTCAAACTAAGTCACCAAGCCACAAACTACTCCAAGACATACAGAAATGACACAAAAGAATGGGTCCAAGAAAATGGCACCAAAATATTGTAGATTTTTAGCAAGTCATCATTTATAACATCTGTTGGAACAGACATAGTCATAAGATTTATGGTAGATTAGATAACAGAGGGTCGAAATTAACCGCAGAGAGCCAATAGATTAACAAAAACTCTGTTCCACCAGTGCTTTTCCTGCTAAAAACTTCCTGTTCACTGAATTTCTCCACCTATTGAAGGTTAGATACTGGATAGCATGTTACTGGTCGCTGATGGTCACCTCAACCTCCACGCCTGGCTCAATGGTGATCGAGGTGATCTGCTTGACAACATCTGCAGAGCTGACGAGATCAATCACCCTTTTGTGCACCCGCATCTCAAACCGATCCCAGGTGTTGGTTCCTGAAACAATGATATTGTTAACAACTTAACATTTCCAACAATCCACAGGAAAAGGCAGAACAAAAAGACTGAAGGCAACTAAAAACCCTGAATGCACGTTCTATACAACTATAGTGGAAGGAATACTACGTTCAACTGGTATAAATAAGATCTCCACAATTTGCAAGAGATAATACTCAACGAGAATGACAAAATAATTTCAAGGGGTTCACATAATTAGTACAGGCTGAGCATCAGTTTTAAAAAGCTCGATTTTTAGACATCAAATATATCAGTACAAATATAATGCATCATCATCTGCTCAGCATGACAAGAAAATACAATCATTCAAACCTTCAGGTGCTTCCTCACAATGACAGCAAGTTCTCCATGCAATGTAAAAGAAAAAGTTACATGGTACAAGGAAGCATTAAGGCAAGCAACTAAGACATTAGCATTTTCTCCCAAAAGGGTCAGTATTTGGACAACAATTACCAAGATTGGATAGGCCAACCATCAGTTTTAAAAAGCTCGATTTTGCTAGTCTTCAAAGAAAGACTCAGTACTGACATATTTTAGCATCATTTGGCCGGCCCATCATAGAACAATAACCACATAAAAAAGATTAATTCAGATAGAACAAGCATAAGGTCCTAAAAGGAGATCTGTTATCAGCAATTCAATGCCAAAGAAGTCCAAATTTGTAGCTACATTTATTAGATCGAGCAAGCAAAAAAATTTATGGGCAACAGAAAAATTGCAATGTAACATGATTAACATGCAAGAACCAAGATCAGCACAAACATGAATTAATAAACATCAGTTTAGCAGCATCACCACTAAGTTCAGCAGAAGTCATGCAATAACCTAAAACCCTGCACATTATCCTTGCCATTATAAGCCAAGCATCAGTTTTAAAAAGCTCGGTTTTAGAGACTTCAATATAACATCTCAGTAGCATCTCCTTGTAACATCACATGCTCGCCTACAACTAACAACTCAGCTCTCATCTCAAATGCATCACTTCACAAAACAAGGCACTGCTAACTTCTTTTTGAAACGATAAAAATGAGTGCGAGAGGGGATTCGAAAGCAAGAGTAGGCTAAGTTAAACCACTGAACTACCGCTTGACACACTGCTAACTTCAAACAAACAACACAATTGAAGATGATGAAACGCTAAGCATCAGTTTTAAAAAGCTCGATTTTTTAGACATCAAAGACCATGAAGATCTCAGTGATATAGTATTAACATCATATGCTCAGCACATCACATCATCATGACAAATCATAGACCAATCTTCTACACCGCCAACAAACCAAGATAATCTGGAGAAGAAATGTCACCTTCGCCACAGGGAGATTTCCTGGTGGTGATGTGGAGCACCTTGGTGGGCATCCGCACAGGGCCCTTCACCCTCAATCTCTTCTCCTTGGCTCCCTTCACCAGATCACCGCAGACTGCTCACGCAACACATCCATCAAACACTATCAGATCAATGTCCCGCACAAACCTCTCAGCATCACCACGGAACGACGATTGAACGAACGGATGGATCATGGAGGGTTACCTTTCTCGAGGTTCTTGACGCTCTTGGAGGAGAGGGTGATGCGGATCCTGTGCTGCACCTCCTGCGTGCTTTCGAAGCCCATCTTGCCGGACTTCATCGGCGGCGCGTACGCCACGTCCGCCGCCGCCATGGCTCGTGTGGGGGCGAGAGGAGGAGGTCCTCGGCTAGGGTTTCGCCTTGCGGAGGGAAGAGGGAGGTGGCGGCGCGAGAGGGGGATCTAGGTTTCGCGGCGGAGACGGAGGCGGGGTTTATGTAGATGCGGGAGGTAGGAGGAGGGGTTCACGTGGCCGTTGGATCGAATGGTCGGAGTGTTCTGGCCGTTGGATGGGACTTGTTCTAGGAGAGAGAGGAAGCAATACATGTCGTGTCGATGACAGTGGGCCCAGTCTGTGTTGCAAGTGATATCAACGGGTCTGCTTGGTTACCTGCATTGCACCTGGTTACAAACTTATTTGGTTACTGTCTCTCTAGCTCTCCCTGTCTTTGCACAGTTTGTTATATAACGCCAATACAATAGAATCTCAATGCAAAATTAACATTTTTTTACACCTGAACTACCTGTATATCTGAATATCAAATGAATGCAAATCAACATTTGCGTTCTTTTTATATCTAAAGTATCTGAATCTGATGGAGGGTATACAACAACATAGTGCCAATTATAGCCAACTGTGCAATGCAATCTCATTGGCAAGATGGAATAAACTGGAGGTGCCATCGACAATCCACATGGCTCGCGTAGAAATGTTTTACCTCTAGCCTCATTCCCAAACAGCAATGAGCCAATGATTGACTCGAGGAATTACATCGCTTTGATCTGAACAAGTGGCCAAACGCATACGCAAATTATAATAATACCAAGGTCCCTATTTCTGAAATGGTATCGGTGCTCGCCCTGGCCATGTTTCAATTTTCTCAAAGTACTTGACAGGAACGACGCCATCAAAACCCTCTGTCAGTATCACCTTGTTGTCTGAAATGTACAGCTTCATTCCATCTGAGAAACAAATTCAGTTATCAAAGACCAACTCTTAGTAAGTTAATACCTTGCAGTTAAGAGAACAAGTAAATTGTTTGTGGCCATAAACAGCATCATACCTTGCAGTGCCTTGTTGACATCCAAATATATCAAGATGTTAACACTCTGCCGCATACCTGAAAAAGATGAAACGTTATTTCATGATTGCAGCAGTGGAAGAACCAATAGACTGCATACAGGAAAACATCATGATCAATAATAGGTTGTCATGCACCTAAACAGTGGAATATAGCTATGAAAGGAAACGTACAAGATTTAAAACATAAACTTAATCATGACTTTGACATAACCTTTGATTGCAGCTTTGACTAGGCAAACAGCCATAGAGTTCTAGTTGTTTCCATAGAAAACAAGCTCAACAGTGGTGCATTTTGTACTCGCGCAAGGGTAAAGCATTACCGCTAATCACTGCCCCATCTGTCGGTAAGCCACTTGAGAAATGTACATGTAACCTTGCCATCCGTTTTAGCCCATGCTGCAAGATTGAATCGAGATTCTTCCTGCGTGTTCCATGCACACAAACTGTGGATAAAAGAATCAGTACAGACCAAACTACCATTCAGTAGCGAGTGCAAAGGGGAGTTCAAAAATCACATACCTGAGACTTCATCAGCTGATAGAATGGGTTTCAACAAGCTCTCTGAAGTAACAGTCTGCAAGAGGTTTTGCAGGGTTGTTATAAAGCAGACAAGATCAACAAGTTAGATGCAATTGAGACATCTGTCTAACCAGTATATAGATTCTGACATCACGACTTATGGACACTGGAAGTCTATCGCAGCAACTCGGGGCGTTTGCCGTTGGACACTAATGCAAAACAACTCGCTTTCAAATATTGTTTGGTCTTATCTTTCACTAGAATGGTTAGTTGTAAATACTAAAAACACTTCACTTGATAAGAAAATTAACCTAGCCCCCTAGTAAACTAGATGTCTTTTGCCACAGCCCTCAAGACAAGAAGACCAACCTAGGAGATAAAGCAGCTCACAATGAGAATGTGTAGGAACAGTTGTGCATTGTGTGTAATTTTAAATCAGTTAAGACCTGAGAAATAGGCAAAAACTGGTGACCTCAAATATCACCAATAGGTGCTTTACCATTACAATACACATAACTGAACATACATTTTTTTTAGGTTCTTTGACACTGAAACTATGCCAAAAAATTACAGAGCTATCAGGAAAATCCTGCAAAGGTGTTGGAGGTATGCTGATGAAATTTGCCACTAGGCAATCCTCTAAACCAAGAAAGTTGAACTGAAGTGCTACAGAAGAATATATAACTACAGCATACAAAACACTCCATCAGAATATGAGTATTAGGCATTACAAAGACACATGAATTGTAACTCCCTTTTAATTTTCCCTAGTTCAGGCCAATAAGCAATTGAATGACATTGTTCTCAGATAGCTTGTTAGCAATATAAAAACCAAAAATGAGTTATGCTACTGTGGAAAAAAAACTATCTTGAGCAAAACACAAAATATGTGTTTTCCAACAGCATAAAACAGTGCCCCATAGAATGAAATTGCACAACCATGCATGCCTGTATTACTTGTCTTTTTCATAAGTTTAGGCTTGCTGGCGATAACAGAACCGATGCTTAAGTCATCACAAACAATCGTAGACAAGTGATGATGTATCTTATACTAGTATAATTACATCAGTGCAGGGGGTTTCAGTAAAGAACATACCGTTACTGTGTGCCCCTGGTTAGCTCGAATCAGCAGCTCACCATCTTCCTCCAACAGACTGAACCTCTGCTTGTTATCCCGTCTGACTGCCTAACACACCAAAATTAAGGCAACATTCACTTATCATCTAATCACCACTCACAGCACACTGATGTTTCTAGATGCAAGTTACTGATGAATCCAAATGCGAGCTGGCAAGATGAAACAGCATGTACTCTAAACAGAAGCATATAGTTGAGAACTTGAGATGATTGTGTAGATTGAACTAGCACTACCTCTCTAATTTCATCGACGGTGTGCAACTTGAGAGGGATCTTGGCGAAGGTCTCCAGGTTGAGCTTGAGCAGGTCGCGAACCCGCACGTAGCCGTCGGTCCTCATGTCCAGGTTCAGCTCCGACGCCATGTGCCGCAAGATCCGAGTCCTGGGAGGGAAGGAATTCACCACCACCCGTAGTGAGAGAGAACAATTAGCAAGCAACTGCGGAAGAGGAGAATCGGGGAACATGGCGTTGGTCTTACAGGATGCGACCGAGGGCGTCGATGCGGTCGCTCCCATCGCCGCCACGGCCCCCGCGCCCCCCGCCGCCTCCCCCTCCGCCGCGTCGCCTGGCCCCGCCGCCGCGCGGCTGCGGCGAGGCGAAGGAGGCGGCCTTGGAGTGATAGCCGCGGCCAGCGGAGGAGGAGGAGGAGGGGTTCATGGGGAGCGCGACACGCCGAGATGGAGCGGAGAGGAAGAGGAGGAGGGCGGCACGGAGACGGAGGGAGGAGGCGGCCTTCATATCGTCCGAGCGAGGCGGTCGGAAGCGGATGACATGCGCGTGCGGGCGGCCGCCAGCGTGCGAGGGACGAGAGCGAGATGGTGCGTCTTGCACGTTAGATGGGCCGGTTGGGCCGGAATTGGCCCAACTCGAAGGTGTGGCCCCCTGAAGTGGCTGGCCCAGGAGGGCCCATCTACGTGCCCCATGTATGCACTTTGGGCTTGCTCCTCCTCAGAGGGAATTTTTACTTTTTTTTAATTTACAAAACTAATTTTCGATTTGACCCTCTTATCGCCCTGGGCCACGGCGGTATTTAAAAACCGCCGTGGCCCAGGGCGGCGAATGGCATCTTCATCAGGCGCGGCTAACGGCGCCGGCCGCCGTTAGCCCGGGGAGGCCACGTGGCCTTGCCGCCCTGGGGGACGGCCGTCCCCCAGGGCGGGTTATAGCCATTCGCCGCCCTGGGGGAGGGCGGTTTTTAGCCCTAACCTATAAAATCCCTTCCCGCAGTCGCCGCGCGTCATTTCTCCCTTCCGCCTCCAGCGTTCGTCCAATAGAGCTGAAGGAAAGAAGGAGCAGTGCAGCGGCGAAGCCCTCACAGATTTTTTAGCCGAATCCATGTATTTTTTTGCTCTCCCTCTGTTATGTAATCAATTTTTTAGACAAATGTTAATTAGTACTAGACGCGTAGTATAATACCCGATATAGTATGAAAATATTAGCGGTTTGGCATAACCATCGTTAGTGTTAAATTTATTTGGCCGTACTAGAAGAACATAGCGGAGAGGTAGTAAATTGTAGATATTTTAAAAATAAATATGCTCCGCCATGGCCATCGTTGGTATACGTCATTTTGACACGTTAGATAAACTTAGCGTATAACTTTATTAGCGCCACTGGGTCAGTTTGTAAAATATAGAAACAGTAATGGTTTGACTCATACGTATAGCCTTTTTATGGAACGAATATTGATTAGTGCAGATTAATAAAATCTTTTTTGTGAACAGAAATGGCAAATAGAGTTGTATTCGCGATATATCACGGTGAAGGAAATGTCAGACAAGGACAATATGGGGTAGATTTATCGGAGTTCAACGTAGCACAAAAGGGAATTATAGCTCCAGCTGAGAGAAGTTTTCCTGGAGTTTACAATTGGTTAATGAGGGGATTCGGAGTAGATCCTCAAGTAAATGCAATTACGGTGTACGCACTGGTTAGCTGGGCTGTGGAAGGTTTTTGGTGGGAATTGATGCCAATAGATTCAACGGCCAGCTAGGTATTTTTTGTGGAGAGTGCACTGCAGCGAGGATGGGCACCGAGCATCCTAGTGGTAGTGCATGACGTGGTCAGCATTGATCAGGCTGGTCCGAGTACAGCGGAAGGGCCCGATGAAACAGGGGAGCAAAATGAGGCAGAAGACGAGGGTGCCGGAGAGGAAGGAGGCCAAGAAAACATGGGACCGGGGGGGTTTGCAGATGAAGGGGAGAGACACCCAGGTCTAGTACAGGAGATGGAAATTGAAGACTCAGAACCTGAGCATATGAAGGATGATGATTCTTCGGAGGACGATGTATACCCGGCAGAATGGGACAACGAGGACTTCTCCGGACTCGTTGTCTCAGAGGGGCACACCGTGGCATGGGAGTATCGGCAGAATGAAGTGGTGCAAGGCGCTAGATACGCCGAAAAAGCACAGTTGACAGAGGCTGTGAAGATGTGGGCCGTGTCACTTGGGAGGGAGTTCTGGGTATCAAAGTCCACCAGATCGGTGTATGAAGTGAAATGTGCAAGTTCAAGCGATGGATGTCCATGGAGGATGTACGCATCCAGGAAGAAATATGACGACTGTTGGTCCGTGTCAATCGTGACGGAGCACAACTGCCATCTTCCGGGTGTTCAGAAGTACTATAGGAACATATCATCTGCATTCATCGCTTCAGAGTTGTATTATGCTGTTGTGGAGAACCTCCGGTTCGAGCCCAAATCAATTATCAGACGCATCGAGGAGAAGTACAAGTACACCATTACATATGCCAAGGCATGGAGGGCCAAACAGAAGATAATTGAAATGAGATTCGGCAGTTTTGAAGCTTCGTACAATAATTTGCCTCGTCTACTGCAAACTATCTGTGCGAGGAATCCTGGCAGCTACTCCGAAATCAAAAGTTTCCCATCGTTAGCAAGTCCTAGGCAGAGCGTCCTTCAGCGGGCCTTCCTCTCTCTGCAGGCGTGCATGTTTGCATTTCTTTATTGCAGGCCCATTCTCTGCATCGACGGCACGTTCCTAACTGGAAAATACAGAGGGCAAATGTTGACGGCAATCGGAGTAGACGGGAACAACCAAGTGTTGCCCGTGGCCTTTGCCTTCGTCGAGAGCGAGAACACAGAGAGTTGGTACTGGTTTCTAAAGCTGGTTAAGGAAAAGGTGGTGGGGATGAGGCCAGATGTATGTCTCATACATGACCGTCATCCAGGGATGCTGCGTGCAATTGAGGAGCTACGAAACGGCTGTGCAGACAAGGGATACCCTCCGGTGTGGGAAGATGTGAAGAGCAGATGGTGCGTGCGTCACATGGGCGCAAACTTTTATAAGCAGTTCAGAAACAAGGAGCTGATGGCCATGTTCAAACGTTTGTACGCCCAAAATTAACAGAAGAAGTTCAATGAGCTGTGGAGGAGACTTGATGGGCTGACAGCCAAACATAGACGCGAGAGTTCTGCAAGACCCCCAGCTAGAGGTGTTGACGGCCCTGAAGCTCTAGGTGCACTTTCCACCGATGACGGTACATTCAGAAGGAGGCCCGGTTCCTCGGTTAGCAGATTTTCGCAGTGGATCGAGCACGAGCCGAAGGAGAAATGGGCATTGCTGTACGATGAAGGTGGAGCAAGGTACGGCATAATGACCACGAACCTTGCAGAGGTCTACAACTGGGTCATGCGTGGTGTGAGGCAACTCCCCCTTGTTGCCATCGTGGAGTTCATCCTACATAAAACACAGACGTACTTCCACGACAGGTGCGGACAAAATGGCCCATCTATGGCCGATGGAAACCTTTGGTTCGGCATCAAAATGACAGAGTACCTTGAGGAGAAATGCAAGAAGGCAAGAGAGCACCGAGTCCGAGTGCAGGGCACACGAGAGCGTAGATTTGAGACATTGTGTGCCGACAGGTCCAGGCGTGGCATATTCGCAAGGAAACCTATACAAGAGTGTGTCCTAAAGGAAGATGGGACATGCACGTGCTCCTGCCGGAAACCAAGCTTGTACCACAAGCCCTGTTCTCATGTCATTGCCGCTTGCGGGGAGTGCGGCATTGATGAACGCCAATATGTGTCTCCGTACTGTAAAAAGGAAGCAATCATGTATACATGGAGTACCGAGATCTTTGGTTTCGGCATCGTCGGCACTTTCACTGAAGACACAAGTCCAGTTTATTACATCCCTGACCCGACGAAGGCAAGGAACAAGGCAGGCCGACGTCGGACATGGAGGATACGCAATGATATGGACGAATCCGAGGCCGGCGTTAGCGCTCAACGTTGCAGTAGGTGTGGAGAGGAGGGACATACCTACAAGAAGTGCACGAAAGACGCCGAGGCCCCAAGTACAGCGGAAGTTCCTATGGAAGGATCAGGCGCCGACGGAAGGCGGCCAACTGGGGAAGGCACCACTGATCGGCAGCGCCATCGCAGGCGTCCTCGTGCACCTTCGGGTTATGTTGTCTAGTAGAGCCGTTGGTTGCTGATGTAATCTCCCTGTGATGTGTACCAATATGCATGTACTGCTATCTGAGTTTCGTTTTAGTGTGGGTCTTTTAAAGGTACATTGCTGTCTGTTAATTTTCTGACTGTAATGCACTATGTTTAATTGAGCTAATCCGTTCCGCTTCTTTTTCCTTGCAGGTATGGACTACTAGACGCCTGAGCTGCTGGATCACGCCACCGATCAGTCCCATCGGTCGTTTCTCTCGGCGGTGCAGAACCTCGAGCTCGGTACCTTACGTCCTCGACCTTCTAGGCGACTCCTTCCCGTGGACGACAGGTTCACGACTAGGTACGTACGAACGTTGTACTGTGAATCTGTATATGTCAACTTACTAACTTGCTTTGTTTTGATTGTCAGGTTGCGGGAGACAGGCCTTCTGCCGCTGTGTAGGCTGGTAGCAGCCGCAGTGGAGCCAGATGACCCGACGAAGAAGTGGGGTATCGACCGGTCGCTGATCACAGCTCTTGTGGACCGGTGGAGACCGGAGACGCACACCTTCCACCTCCCATGCGGTGAGATGGCCCCCACGCTGCAGGACGTCAGCTTCCTCCTTGGGCTGCCTCTAGCCGGCGATGCGGTGGGCCCAGTTGACGGGCTGCAGGCGTGGCGAGAGGACATCCTGCAACGGTTCGCCCCGGTTCACCGTGCTCCGGGGCTTCCCCTCGTCGGTGACATCTCCCCGTACACGCATGCGGGCCCTCCCCTCAGGCTTGGGTATTGAGCTACACGGTAAGAATGTTTTCTTGTTGTTTTATGTTCGTCCTTCAGTCCGTACTAGAATTACAGTGTCAACTTCCTTATATGTTACTGCAGTCTGATCAGCTAGACCCGGAGGCCGACGCGTACTCACTACAGAGGAGCCTGGAGGCGTACCTATTGTGGGTGTTCGGGTGGGTGATGTTCACCAACTCGCACGGCCACGCAGTCGACAAGGGCTTGATCCCTTACGCGAGGGAGATAGCCGACGCCGAGGACGGTGCTGTTCCCCAATACAGTTGGGGATCGGCAGTCCTTGCCGCCACGTACAAGGGTCTATGCGACGGCTGCAGGAAGACCGAGCCAGAAGCGGTCTTCACGGGTTGTCCACTCCTCCTACAGCTCTGGGCGGCAGAGCGGTTCGCGATCGGCCGCCCCGTTGTGGACCACAGTCCGTACGAGACGAGCCTGTACGTGGGTGTCCCACCGGAGGACTATCCGACGATGGGGACGGTGTGGTGTCGTCGTGAGGTATGTTCGGTGTTTGAACCGTCTCGGTTTTTTATGTTACTTGGACTAACGAGAACTCTTTTCCTGTTTGTAGCGTCGGTACGCTCACGTGCAGGTGCAGAGTCGTACCCAGACTTCGTCATGGAGTTCGACAGGATCACGGACGACGACGTTGTCTGGGAGCCGTACAGTGCCGAGGCGAGGCACGCGCGTGCGCCGCGTGGGCTGTCGTCCCTCTGCAACAGGGACCAGGCGTACTGGCTGACGATGACGCCGATGTTGTTCGACATTTCTATCGAGCCGCACTGCCCGCAGAGTGTGATGCGGCAGTTCGGTATGCGACAGACCTTCGGCCATCAACAACGCAAGGGCGTACCGCAACACGTTCACAGGTATATGTGAAAATGAATATTCCGTATTGTTATGCATTGTGTCACCGGTTGTGCTCTGCAGGTTAAGTCGGCGTGGCCAGGCCGCCGGTAGGCTGTGGAGACCCACCGTCGTCGACTACATCAACGACTGGCTCATAGCCACGGAGGACGTCATCACGGAGCTGCACCCCTACACAGCCGCCAGGTACGAGCAGTACCTTTCCTGGTACCAGGCCCGTACCAGACTACGGGTGACGTACACTCCCGAGGCTCCACAGGCGCACGTCGCGGGGGTGCGAGACGCATACCCGACACACCGCGACCAGGACTACTTCCGTGCGGTGAGTCAATGGTTTTCATACTATTTTCAACGGTAGGTACCACGCGCAACTAACCACGCATGTCCTGCTGAATAGGCGGACGATGCTAGGCAGGTCCACACGGAGCTGGACCTACTGCGCCAGCGCCTACAGGCTGGCATCCCTTTCACGCAGCAGGAGCAGACGATCACGTTCGACCGGCTGGGCAACACGATGCACTCGGTCGTCCGTGCTCTGACTTGTTGCCGTTCCGATGCAGTCCCACCGATGCAGATACATATGCGAGGTCCCCATGGTGAAGGGACATCGGCAGGAGCGGCGGGTTCTGCAGGGGCCAGTACGTCGTGGGGAGCAGGTCCTTCTGGTACCGCCGGAGGATCGAGGTCGGCAGCCTCCACGATGGGGCGAGGATTGTCAGGTACGTCAGGATTGAACCTATTCTCCATAACTAACTGCACTTTTTATGCGGCTGACGCGAGCTTTTCTTTACCAGACCCACACGGCGGATCTCACCACCACCTGGGGGACACTGGGCGAGGATCTGCCCCGAGCACCTCTGCTTGGATCTCTACCGAGGACGACCTCCTTCCGGAGCAGGACGTGATCGGGTCGTCACAGCTCGGAGGTACACCGCACACACAGCCGCACGACGCCGGTGCTTCCCCTGCTGCTCAGGCGGTCCGAGCCACCCGTGGGGTACCGGCGGACCGCCTGACGTACTCGCGCGGGCACCTGCGAGCGCAGCCTAGGAGGACGAGGAGGCGTATGACCTAGGGGCTATTGTTGTATTTATTTATTTATAGGACTGGCATTACTTGTTTAAATTTGTCATGTCCATATTCACCCCCTGTAGACTCGATCCCATCCTGAGGATACATTGTACTGCTAACAATGTAGTCTCCCTTGTTATATTTCGTACTATGGGTGTTGCATTCATCATGCCGCAATGCGAACGGCTCGCATCTAGCTAATATCACTATGCTATTGTACGTGCACTGCGTTAAGTATCGACCGAGTGGATGACGAATAATAGAATATATCGTCTTCCAATGTCGAATTAAAAATCATTCAGTACGTACATTACGCAAAAATTTGGGAAAAAAATTCATAGGCCCTAACATTCTGTTCGCTTGGGGTCCTAAGCCCCTCACCTAAAATGGACCGGCCTATTACCATGTCATTAATTAAGTTTTACCGAAAATAAATTTGAAAAAATGATCAGCACGATTTTACAAACCAACGCCCACAATCGTCGGATTATAAAAAAAAACTTTAAAAAACATACCCTAAACCACGATTAAAACTAAATTTTGTGAAGCGTGTAGGCGAAAGACGGGGAGGAGTGGATTGCGAGTGCCGATCCAGACATACGAGGAGTGGAATGCGAGTAGCGATCCGGAAATACCCTCAGTTTGACAAGTTCTTTTCACGACGTGAACAATCTATGGTATTTGGTTTTTTTTAAACATCGACCCAATAAATGCAATGGCACAATAAATAGAATTTAAGAATTTAATTTTGACAAATAAATTTTCAAAAATTTTGGGGTTAAAAATGAGCAACAAAATTTTTAAATTTGGTAATTTGCAAATGGCTCCAGGGGGCCGAGGCCTGGGCTGGGCAGTGGTCCGATCGGGAGGGGGCAACGGTCCGATCCCTAGACGGACGGTCCGATCTGAGGCAACGGTCAGTCCGATCAACGGTCCAATCCGGGGGCAACGGTCCGATCATGTGCATTCCGATGGCCCGATTCCTGGGCGGATGGTCTGATCTTGGGCAATGGTCAGTCCGATCAACGGTTCGATTCGAGGGGCAACGGTCCGATTGGACAATTCGGACGGTCCGATATCTAATCGGACGGTCCAATCCGGGAATTCGGACGGTCCAATCCGAGGATTCGGACCGTCCGATCGCTGTGTGGACGGTCCTATGCATTCGCCGCCCTGGGGGACGGCGGGCATTCACCGCCGTCCCCTAGGGCGGCAAGGCCACGTGGCCTCCCCGGGCTGACGGCGGCCGGCGCCGTTAGCCGCGCCTGACGGGGATGCCATTCGCCGCCCTGGGACACGGCGGTTTTTAAATACCGCCGTGACCCAGGGTGGCAAGAGGGTAGATCTGCAAATGACTCAAATCAAAAATTAGTTTTGTAAATTAAAAAAAAATTAAATTAGTAACAGTAAAAATTCTCCTCAGAGGTGACACCACAGGAGTGTTAGAATATATGAAGAAGAAACATCAGAAGATGTCAAGTTTTTATATTCTATTCAGGTCGATGAAGATGATTTAATAACAAATATTTTCTAGAATGACTCTAAAATAATTGCTGATTATGAAGACTTTGGGGATGTTGTTTGCTTTGACATAACATATAGAAAATTGGACGACGGCCATCCTTCTGGTTTGCTTCTCGGAGTAAATAACCATAAGAAGACTACTGTTTTTGGTGCAAAATTTTTATATGATGAGACAGCTGATGGTTTTGTTTGGCTATTTAACCCTTTTGTAAATGTTATGTCAGGAAAGAAGCCAAAAACAATTTTGATAGATGAAGACACGGCCATGGCTAAAACAATTTTGACATTCTCTATTGATATGAGAACCACCCAAAGAAATAAAAGCTTCAACAATGAATTAAAGGGTTATATTATTGTAAAATATGATGTACTTACTTTTTTTAGCACTTCGATAGGTTGGTGAGAGATAAAAGATATGAAGAGGTAAAGTGTGACTTTAGAGCAACACAAAGTACACAGAAGCTAAAGGCGGAATTGAGAATACTGCGGGATGTAACAGAAGTTTATACTCTAGCAATATATAAGATATTTAAGGAAGAAGTAATACAAACTTTAATTGTGATATATTCTACTGTAGTGATGTTGATGCACAAAAAGTATATAAAATAAAGTCCCATAGTAAGCATCATGAACATATTGTCAAATTCTCACCATTGGAATCTAGCGTCAAATGCAGTTGCAAGAAGTTTAAATTTGTTGGCATCCTATGCTCTCATGCCCTGAAGATACTTGATATCAATAACATCAAATTAGTTCCTCAATTGTATATACTAAAAAGATAGACAATTGATGCAAAAGTACTGCATATAATATGCACAAAGATCCTAGAATTAAGTTATTAGATCGGTACTTCTTGTTGTACATAATGTTTATTAGAATTGCTTCCTGAGCTACATATAGGATCAAACACAAGAATCAAGTCTACTAGAGGGGGGTGAATGGTAGGAACATCACAAACCAAAATCTTTTACAGAATAAAAGAAACCCTCAAATCTGGATGGAGTGCACCAGTCAGACCGTCTCTGTTGCGCCGATCTAACCGCCGGTAGAACTGCCGCCTCACCACTACGCCCTTATCATATGAACCGTCGGAATTCAGAAGAATACACACCGAAGATACTCTTCAAAGTAGATCAACTTTATTGCATCAAAATATGTTTACAAAGCACATACAAAGTACTCCTCTCTCTCAAAACTAAATTCTAGTTTTTCTCTCTTTCAAAAATTATTACACTAGTGCCTTAACCCCTTATCTATTTATACGTAAAACCTCCTACACAAAGTAGAAGTAGAACTCCTAGTCCTACTAGGACTCAAATCTTTAATTACCAAATCTAATTACAATTTACCAAATTAAATTCTCTTTTCCACTGTCTGAGTACTGTAGCAGCAGTCCGAGTATTGGAGCAAAATATTTTTCTAATTTACTTCTCTAATTTTACTCCAAATTTATTCGTAATATTTTCGCCGCTTGCGCATGCGACCCCTGTGTAGCCCGTTGCGAACACCTCCCACACAGTGTCTATCCATCGTGTGCCACACCTTGTGCCCAATCTCATCACTCGGCATCCTCGATCGTTCTGGATTTGGCTCCTCCCTAAGCGTAGTCACGATCTTACCATTGATCAAGATTGATCACAAGTCATCTGCACATCCATAGACAAAACAACCGTTTCTGGGCAAAGGTATCGCAACCTGACCCACATTAGTCACACACACTCACGCCAATATCGGCATATATTTTTTAACAAATGTTTATTAAATAAATTATTCGCAAAGCCAATTCTTCATCATAAAATATTAATCATGACAATGATTTTACACTGCAGAGTCCGAAGAAACATATTCCATATTTACTAATTATGCTAAAAAGTTGGCAGAAGATATAGAGAAATGCTTGAAAATCAGATGCAATCTAGATTTAAAGAGCTCCTCTTCTCCAGAAGGTTCATCTAACAATTCTATACTTCTATATAATAGTAATTTTTAGTCCTATGATCCTATCACAATTTCACTTATGCATGTCCTAATTCATTTTTCTAGTTACGAAAGAAAATCATAAACCTAGTAAGCCAATAGGCATTAAGCTCAAGAAAAAAGAAATTAGTGGATCAGCAAGACCTATTGGTGGCTTAGAGAAAGCTTCATCACGGAGGAAAAAAAAGAAGAAGAGCAACGATGGTCTAGCCTAATCACTACAGCCTCAACTTGTAGAGATGCAACCGCCACCACATACTACAATAATGGTATATTCATCACATGATTGATTTTTAAAATATTGTTTGCTTTTGATTATTGTTGCTAACCTTTTTCTATTAATTTTTCTTGTATTAGGATCATCTAGAGGTTCCCAATAACCAAATTTATTTACACGTATCAGAGTACAACGCTGCTTTAGATGCATCAACACATGCTTCATTTCATACTCCTATGTTAATGGCTCCACAAAATCAAGAATTGCATCAAGGAATGCCGAATCAGCAATTTGACATTGATTTCCACTACATGTTCGGTTGATCTATTTGCCCTATTCAGTGTAGAAACCAATTTATATTTGCATGTTACCAAAATATACCTTCTAGAGATTTGAGTTTGTAAATATTATCTTCAGGCTACAAAATATTTTGCAACGTTGTTAAGCCACAAAATATCTATCATAAGGTTGTACCGAAAGAACAGATTTAAAGTAAAACCACAAAATAACATCAAGATGGAGACCTCTCCAAACAAATGCCAATCATAACAAGTGAAGTGAATTCACTGGTTGGTGTGGTAGCCGAGCATATCAACAACAATACAACAAGTACTTGCTACCTCCAAGATCTTCAGCTTGATGCAACTGGATCAATGATTTTCCACAAAGTCCATCGGTGAAACAAAGCTCAAACTCGAAAAGCGCTCGATTGGGTGGCCTGCACTCGAGCTTGATGTTGTGCCGCCTAATGCACTGTGTGGTGCTCGAGGTCAACGGCGAGACTGTCAATCTACTCGTTTGTTGCTTGTGCTCGACAGCAAGTTGCTGAATCCATCACGAATAGCATCGCCGTGAAGCTAGATTAGCTTAGGACCATAGCTGATGCCTAATGAGGAAAAAAGTGAGGAATTTTTTCTTTTTTTAGTGTTGCTTGTACAATACTCACAAGAGAGATGTGTTCATTTGTAGCGAAGAGAAGAACGTAATACCATGTGTGAGACGAAGCCGCAAGACTGATGTGGAGGCCCACCAGAAAACGCTGAACCAATAAATATTTTACATGTGACGAGGAACAGATGGGAACAGATTTCGGCCAAAATTCGGAAGAGAGAAGCGGCATCCCGCTTGACTTTGGTCGTTGAGTCAAACGGACATCGCTCGAACCAACCAGCCGAGGCCGCGTGGCCCTCGACGCTCCCGTGCAGCCTCCCACGCGAAATCACGCGCGTACGGTTCCCACCTCTGCATCGAAAGGCAAGGCCGCTGCCTGGGCCTGCCTGTCTTGGGCCGAAGTGGCCTCCCGCGCCGTGGGATAGCGAATTTTTTTTATTTTTATATTTATTTAATAAAATATTTACAAAACTATATTTTCATTTCAAACATTTACAAAAATATACTCTCGCCGCCCTCTGGAAGAGCGATTTTTATAAATCGCCCTTCCAAAGGACGATTTAATGACGTGGCTGACGGCTGTTCGTCGCCTGGCCAACGGCCGTCAGCCAATTTGCAGGCGGCCCTCCCGGGCAACCTAAAAACCGCCCTCGGAGAGAGCAGCAAAGGGCCACCTATAAAAATCCGGCCGGGGGCTGACCATTTTACAGGCGGCCCCCTTGCCCGCGCCCCTCGTCCTTGTCCTCGCCCCTCGCCTTGCCCGCGCCCCTCGCCCGTGCCCGCGCCCCCGCCCTCGCCCTCGTCCTCGCCCGCGCCCGCCCCCGAGCCCGTGCCCGCGCCTGCGCCCTCGCCCCTCGCCTGCGCCCGCGCCCTCGCCCGCGCCCCTCGCCCGCCCCCATGCCCTTGCCCACGCCTGCCCCCGCCGGCCCTCGGCCGGATTTTTGCCCCTTGCCGCCCTCTCAGAGGGCGGTTTTTTGATGGCCCGGGGGCCGCCTGTAAATTGCTTGACGGCCGTTGGCCGGGCAGCGAACGACCGTCAGCCATGTCATTAAATCGTCCTTTGGAAGGATGATTTATAAAAATCGCCCTCCCAGAGAGCGACGGGAGTATATTTTTGTGAATGTTTAAAATAAAAATATAGTTTTGTAAATATTTTATTAAATAAATATAAAAATAAAAAAATTCGTGGGCTGGCTTGGGGCACGGCCAGGCCGTGCCTGGCCTCCCTGCCAGCCCAGCACAACCATCACGGAGCCCACAAACATTCTCCATTGGGCCACGTGCCCAAGCAGCCCCAATGCAGTACGCATGCATGTGAGCTCGCTACAGTACTCTGGTTACTCTGCAGCCATGCAATGCACCATGTACTGCTCTCTTCTCATCTCTCTCTCTCTTCCAATTTTCTTCGCTAATTCTGACGCTCGCACATTGATATTGTGAAGTAAGACTTTTTCACACGATGTTTGTTTATCATGTATCGTCTTATGTCTAATCTTATCAACTAGTATTTTTGATTAATCTAAATCTCAACTTCTCTCTGAGTCTAGTCTTGATTCACGATTGATTAAGATTAACTATAAGTAACTGTACATTAATAGACCCAACGAATCGTTTTTGGACACACATCTCGCATCCTGATCTACTTAGTCAACACATGCACTCATCCGCAATTTGCTAATTTTCCATCAAAAAATAAACTAAAACACACTAGGTTTGATAGAATCTGGATAAGTACTTATCTCAATACTTATATTTTTGGATGGAAGTAATAATTAATTTAGGCAAAATCAGATATATTTAGGCGACCCCTAACAAACCGGGATCATGCAGTTAACCAATTGTGGTGGATTAAGTTGCAACAGACAGAAGGTGCATGCAGAGATAGACTTACGTACCGGTGCTCCATGTCCATGGTGATGATTTTGGCTGCAACCTGCAGGTCTCGATCGCTAGCTAGCTAATAGCCGAGGAAGATATAACAAATTAAAATGTCTTGAGTTAATCCTCCAACCTAACCAGATATGCGAACTCGCGCTTGGTTGCTTGATTTATATACAGCTTTTTCTCTAGAAACCGAGAGGGAATCGTAATCGAGTTGTGAATAAATTGTACGTATAACGTAACGTACGTACTAACGAACCACATGCATGTCGAGTCCGATATTCTCTTATCACAAATTCACAAGCTTAATTTCACGACGCAGCATGTGGACCCGTCCCAACGCCAACGCCGGATTCAGCAAGTACTTCAAAAATGAAATGAATCGGATCTCCCCAGAAAATGCAAAATGTAAATCTTCTCCATAAATTGAGATCAGGACTAATGTTTGATTAATGCAAAATGCTTGATTGATTTTTGTGTGAAGCTTGTCATCAAAGCATGCATATAGTGACATCATAATTGCCTATACACACCCTAGCTTAATTATCTCTTCTTTTCATCAAAAGTCAGTTCATTTATCAACTGCTCTTGGTTGTCTTATACATGGAATTAATGCTTGTTCAGTAGTGGTGCAAACCTAGTCATCTCTACTATTTTAAAGACAGAGTCGTTCTCCGTCTAAACCATCGCACTTCTTCAAGTAAAAAACCCGGTCTTTCTTAAAAAAACCTTACTACAATCCATCAGAAAAACTGGGAACTTAAAGTGAACCCGATAGAACCAACGTTTCTAGATTTCGTTGCAATGCACGGATATAGCACTAGTATAAAAAAGGAGTTGAATTCCTCCTTTTGTTCTACAGCCGTCCAATCCTCCCATCCAACAGCTCAAACTGCCCATAGACGCCTATGACTCACAAAATTTCACCAAGCAATCGGCTCTTCCGCTAAGCCCGCCGTCATGCCCTCCTCCCCAGGATGGCGCCTCCTTCCTCCCAGCATGCTCCTCTCCATCAGCGCCCAGGCCTGCACCCCACTTGAACGCCGCTCCGCGCTCATCCATATCTCCCGCCGCCATCACTGTCCACACTTCTACCACCATCGCCACCATATTTAGTGGCCTACTTGTCTAGCCTTCCGCCGCCGCCGCCGCCGCCCTGTCGTGGCCTCAGTGGTCTGGCCCTCCACTGTTGCCTATACTCTCTTCCGCCAGCGTCTCGATCACGAAGGCTAGGTGGCACTGGATGAGGCGCACGGCACGTACATCATTGGTGGCGGTGAGTGCAACACTCCAGATCGAGCCTACACACCCAATGCTCGGCATCTATAGCCCGTTGACACCCTTGCCCGCTCTGCATTGCCTCAATGGTGGCTTGCTACACTCCCCGACGGCTACTATTGACCTCGCCTGTGACATCGCCTGTGAGTGCTCGATGACTGTTGTCGATGGGTTAGGTCCTGACTATGTTATTTGAGGATGTAAGAGCCGGCTGGTGTCGATGTTTTATATCGACAATAATTATATGAGGCTATTCATCGGACCTAAACTCGATGGATTTGAAAGGACACACGAGATTTATACTAGTTCAGGCCCTCGGGGTAAAGTAATACCCTACTTCCAGTTGTGGTGCATTGCTTTCGTGGTATTCTCTGATGAGATTGTCATCTGCCTCAGGGGTCTCCCTACCCCTCATATACTGGAGGGATGAGGGTTATAGGGTAGGAAACCCAGTTGGATACAACCAAGAGTTTTCCTTATTAGTACATAGAGAGTCCGGCTAGGATTATATCCCTTTCCTTGTCTTGCAAGGTAACATGAAGCCGAGTTCTACTCTATCTCCAATTGTAGGGATCGGCCCACCCTCTGTCCGAGTGGCCAAATCACCTTCCTTGAGATACCCGGGGCCCATGGCCTCCACAGCTGGTAAGATACACGCGATGATATAATAGGAGCAGGAGACAAGGATTTTTATATAGGTTCGGATCCCTGGATTGGATAATAGTCCTACTCTTGTTTATATGTATTGATGTGCGATGTATCACACCAAGTATAACAAGTGATGTAACCTAGTATCTAGCCTACCAACTAATCTAAGCGAGCAAAGCGGTGGCAATGTAGTCGGCTAGTTGGTGGCTCCTCCAAGATGTAGGCTTGATGTGGACATAGCGCTTGTATTCCTTATGATTCAATGCCCTTCCTCCCTAGGGGGCTGTGTATTTATACCAAAGGGTGCTCCCCTGTCCAAGTAGAACTCGGAGACTCCAAACTAAAAAGGGATATACCTATCATGCGTGTTATCCTAGCTTGATAGTCGATTTCTCCATTAACATTGATATATAGGCGGGTCCAAGACTCTAATCAGTTGAGCTACAGCTAAAAAGCCATAGAAAAATAAATATAAGTAGCTAAAAGTAACTTTTGGGTACAACTTTTATATCCCTATTCTTAGCAGTCCAAAAACAAACATTAAAAAATAGATTGAAAAAAATAACCAAAATCAACTCTAAAATTAAGTTCCAAAATTTAAATTTTGGCTGTGGCTAATAAGTTAACAAGTAGACGAGAGAGAAGTCATTGGGCACTCTTTTTTTTTTATTTAATCGGTTTTGAGTTTTTTTTCTTGCAATTAAATGGAAAATGCATGCGTGCAACCAGGGTTTCCAAAATCTGCAGCAACCGCGTGGTTACCGCAGTAACCACGCTTACCGTTAGGGTACGGTAACAGTAATATCGCGGTATACCCACTAAATTCAAACAAATTTTTTAAAAGTTAAATTTTTTATAAACTGTATATGGTTTGCCGCGGTAACTGCGATTACCGCCGAGGTGCAATAACCTCGTCCCCAATGGTAGGGAAAACCCTTCGTGCAACACACCACTACCCATGCACACTCACACATCCGCAAGTGTAGCCCCTACCACACTCTTAAAAAGGCGGAGGCCAATGACAAATCCCTAACAACCTTACTAAAATCCTGTTGAAGCATACCAATGTACCCACGACGTAGTACGCATGCACATCACACTCACACTACACTAGGTCAAACACCCATGGCAAGTGTGTACCTGACACACTTAAAGAGGCGACCACACACTTGTGAGTTTAGAACTGACATAAACTTAAAGAGACGAAGAGCAGCAACAAATCCCTGACAACCTAACTAAAATCCTAATGCAAGCGTACTACATATCCATGTGTGTCGTGTGTAAAATTCATGGGCACCAGGATTTGAACCCTGGTAGGTGTACGACTGCACGAGCACACCATCCGGTGCTTCCCAAATCGAATTGGAGTTTTTGTTTCTCTAGAATTTGGGTTTTATAAATTACCAACAAAAAAATCTAAAAAAAAGAAAATACAAAGCAAAATGTCAAAATTGTCAACATGATGACAACAACTCAACATGAGGCAACGCTCGGAGAAGCATTGGCCAACCAGGACACAAAAAATGTTGATTATGTTCTTACTAGCATGCATGATTAGTATTATTATTAGTCGAGTGCTAGTACATCACGTACGGATCACAGCTCCACCCTCGCCATCGACAAAATATCCTCAAGATAAACTCGGCCAAAGCCACCCTCCCAAAACTCAGAGCCATGGCTATCTAGTATAACTAGATAATCCCCCTCCTGGAGACCATATCCTACTACCAACACACAATGCGAAAAGGTAACCTTGTTCGGATTCTTCTTCGCATTGTTGCTGTTGTAGAAGTATAACTCGTCGGGCTTCATGGTCTTGTAGTCATCAGACACCTTGAAGCTGGCCAGCATTACTCTTCGCTCACCCTTGATCTTTGCTGCAATCTTTTGGATGGACATCTCGCCCATGTCGTAGTCTGGAGCTAGATGCCTTGTAGCGCCTTCCATCTGGTCCATCACCTTCGGCCACCAGTCCTGTTTCCATGAGCACATCAAGCGCAGTTTCCAGCCTAGTTACTCCTTTTTTGCCGGCAGCTTTAGCCCCAAGAGCACCTACAGCAAGCAAATTGAAAGGGAAAGGGGTTATCTCAGATGTGGCTCCAAATGCATTTTGATACTGTTGTAATTGTATGTGTTAAATATCACATGAAATATTGTACATATATACTTGTATAGCTAAGATCAAGTTGTTGGACCTGGTTAGACTCGGTTAGAGTAGATAGATGCTATCTCCTTTGTATTAGGAAAGAGTCCAACAACTCCTGACACGCTATATATACTTCTATATCTGTTTAGCTCGGTTTGTGGCATTTTATCAACACGTAACCACCCATCGTGGTGCTTCCACCACGCACATAGCCCTCTGTATTTTTACATGGTATCAGAGCAGATCCAATCTCAAGAAATCCCGGCGATGGCGAGCTCCTCTTCTGCGGTCATCGCCAATCCTCTGTTTGGTATCCAAATTTCAGAGAAACTAACCAAGCAGAATCATTCCCTCTGGTCAGCGCAGGTTCTTACCACTCTACGGGGTGCGCGGCTAGATGGGTATATCTTCGGCACGTTGGAGAAACCAGATGCTGAGATAGAGAAGAAACAAGGCGACAAGGTGACCAAGATCACTAATCCAGCCTTCAAGCAATGGTTTGCCAGTGACCAGCAGGTCCATGGCTTTATCTTTGCGTCCCTATCACAGGAGGTCTTGACCCAGGTGGCCGGTGCACAGACAGCTGCACAAGCCTGGCGCCTAATTGGAGACATGTTCTCCTCCAGATCGAGAGCTGACGCAATCAATGTGAGATTGGCTCTCACCACTACCCACAAGGGAACTTCAACAATCACTGAATATGTGACAAAGATGCGGGCACTCGGCGATGAGATGGCAGCTATAGGGAAGCCATTGGATGATGAAGATCTTATTGCATATATTGTGAATGGACTTGATGTTGATTATGATCCTGTTGTTGAGTCTCTAGTGGCCAGATCTGAGCCGGTCATTGTGACCCAATTATACTGACAAATTTTAAGTTTTGAAAATAGGATGCGACTCAGGAAGGCATACCTCACGACATCAGCACATCAAGTCAACCAAGGCGGCCGTGGCGGTGGTCGTTGTGCCATGCGAGGCCACGGCTACCGTGGTGGCCGTGGTGGCGGGCGTGGTAATAATGGTGGTCGCACAGGAGGCCGTGGTGGCAGTGACAATCGCCCCACATGTCAAATATGTCACAAAAAGGGTCACATAGCCTCAGATTGTTTTCATCACTACGATGACTCCTATGTTCCAGATGAGAAGTTGGGCAGCGCTGCAACACATGCCTACGGGGTTGACACAAACTGATATGTTGACACCGCGGCAACCGACCACATTACTAGCCAACTAGACAAGCTGACAACTAGGGAAAAATACAAGGGCATTGATCAGATCCACACGGCAAGTGGTGAAGGTATGGCTATTAAGCATATTGGTCACTCAATTGTTCCTACCCCTAGTCGTCCCTTGCATCTCAAAAATATCCTACATGTCCCACAAGCATCCAAAAATCTTATATCTGTGCATAGGCTTGTAGCTGATAATTATGCTTTCCTTGAGATTCATGGCAAATATTTTTTGATTAAGGACAAGGCCACGAGGAGGACAATTCTTGAAGGGTCATGATGAAGGGGTCTATACCCTCTCCCAACTAGAGTGTCCATAAAACAAGCCTTCGCGGTGACGCCATCCTTTGAGCAATGGCATGGTCGTCTTGGGCATCCTTCCAAGCCTATTGTTACTAGAGTTATTAACCAGAATAAACTACCTTGCAACAGATCTTCCAGTGAGTCCATTTGTGATGCCTGTCAACAGGCTAAATGTCATCACTTACCTTTTCCAATAATCTCCTAGAGCTGATCCACTCAGATGTTTGGGGACCTGCTTGTGATTCAGTAGGAGTAAAACAATATTATGTGAGTTTCATTGATGATTACAACAAATTCACATGGATCTATTTTCTTAAGTTCAAATCTGAGGTGTTTCAAAAGTTCCATGAGTTTTAAAATCTAGTGGAACGACAATTTAATCGTAAAATTGTTGCTATGCAAACTGACTGGGGCGGTGAATACATTAAGATTCATTCCTTTTTTTTTTGAGAAAATTGGCATCTCTCATTATGTCTCATGTCCTCACACACATCAACAGAACGGTGCAGCTGAACGCAAGCACTGGCACATAGTGGAAGTTGGCTTATCTCTCCTTGCTCAAGCCTCTATGCCATTAAAATTTGGGATGAAAAGCTTTCTTGGCCGCTACCTACCTCATCAACAAGCTTCCTAGTAAGGTCATTCAGTATGATACACCCCTTGAAAAATTATTCAAGCAGAAGCCGAATTATTCCTCTCTTCGCATGTTTGTTTGTGCTTGTTGGCATAATCTCCATCCCTATAACACCCACAAACTCCAATTCCGCTCCAAACAATGCGTCTTCCTTGGCTTTAGTAACCTCCACAAAGGATTTAAGTGCCTTGATGTTCCTACTGGCCGAGTATATATCTCTCGTGATGTGACCTTTGATGAACGTGTGTTTCCTTTTGCCAAGTTGCATACTAATGCTGGGGCAAGGCTCTGTGCCGAGATTGATCTTCTAGCTCCTAATCTTGTCCAACCGGTGACCTATGATCAAGGGGGAGAGGAATCACCCTTGCTCTAGTGATGTATGTGCAGGGACAAGTACCGGAGAAAATACTGGTGAAAACAAAATTCAAAATAATGCAGATTTTGCCCCTCACGATGGATATCTTGGTGTACCCAAAGTGAATTTTGAGACGGGAGGATCTGCATCAGGATCGCCGCTTGATCTTCCTCGTACTGCGCCATCCGAACAGCAGGCGTAGGAGCAGGCAGCGTAGGCGCAGCCGACCCACCATGAATCCCCGCGCGCCAGGGCAGCCGTTGCCATAGGGCAACAAATCCCCGGGTACCACATCGCCCGCACGGCATCAAGTGGAGAAGTGCCTGTGGCTTCACGATCTCCTGCACCAACCTAGCGATGCCACATGCCTAGGTAGCAATGATGGCTCCGGGGGATCTTCTGCGACAACTGAATCAGATGCTCAGCCAATGGCTCCTGAGGTAATGAGACCCCAAACTAGATTGCAAAGTGGAATCAGAAAAGAGAAAATTTATATTGATGGGACAATTAGCTGTAGCTGGTTTACATCCTCTGGAGAATCACAAAATTTAGATGAAGCACTAGGTGATAGTAAGTGGAAGGAAGCTATGGATACCGAATACCAGGCATTAATGAAAAATAATACATGGCATCCAGTTCCTCTTAAGAAAGGGATAAATGTTATATATTGTAAGTGGGTGTATAAAATTAAAAGGAAGGCTGATGAGAGTTTAGACAGATATAAGGCTAGACTGGTAGCAAAAGGTTTTAAGCAAAGATATGGGCTAGATTATGAAAACACCTTTAGTCCAGTGGTCAAAGATGCTACTATCAGAACCATCTTGTCCATTGTAGTGTCTAGGGGTTGGAATCTTCGCCAACTAGATGTACAC
Source organism: Oryza meyeriana var. granulata (assembly GCA_003991445.1). Taxonomy (NCBI): domain Eukaryota; kingdom Viridiplantae; phylum Streptophyta; class Magnoliopsida; order Poales; family Poaceae; genus Oryza; species Oryza meyeriana. Next base: position 806,017 of record RYFJ01000056.1, read on the forward strand.
AATGCTTTTCTATATGATCTGTTAGAGGAGGAAGTATATATGAAACAGCCACCAGGATATGAAAAGTCTGATTCACCTAATTATGTGTGCAAATTAGATAAGGCTCTTTATGGTCTTAAATAGGCACCGAGGGCATGATACTCAAGACTCAGTACAAAACTGCATGAACTTGGCTTCAAATCCTCAAAATCAGACACATCTTTATTCTTCTTCAACAAAGGTGATATCACTATGTTTATATTAGTTTATGTGGATGATATTATAGTGGCCAGTTCCTCTGTAGAAGCTACTTCTACTTTGTTGCACAGGTTGAACTAGGAATTTGCCCTGAAAGATCTAGGAGATTTATATTTTTTTTCCTTGGTGTTGAAATAAAGAAGGTACATGATGGGATAGTGCTGACACAAGAGAAATATGCTAATGATGTGTTGAGAAGAACAGGAATGAATAACTGTAAACTTATGAATACTCCACTATCTGTATCAGAGAAATTGTCTGCATATGAGGGGTCACCACTTGGTTCAAATGACAGCACACAATACAGAAGTCTGGTTGGAGCATTACAGCACTTGACTCTAACAAGACCAGACTTGTCTTTTGCAGTAAACAAGGTGTGCCAGTATCTGCATGCACCAACTACAAGTCACTGGTTGCAGTCAAAAGAATTTTGAGATATCTCAAGTATACTATCAAGCTTGGTCTTAAAATTAGCAAATCTAACTCTTTACGTGTTAGTGCCTTTTCTGATGCAGATTGGGCAGGCTGTCTAGATGATAGACGGTCTACTAGAGGATTTGCTGTGTTTATAGGGCCCAATCTTGTTTCATGGAGTGCATGGAAGCAAGCAACGGTATCTCGATCAGGTACAGAAGCGGAATACAAGGCGTTGGCGAATGCAACAGCTGAAATTATGTGGATACAAACTTTGCTCCAGGAACTTGTCGTTCAGGCGTCCAGAGTGGCCAAGGTATGGTGTGATAATATTGGAGCAAAGTATTTAACAAGTAATCATGTATTCCATGCTTGTACAAAACATATAGAAGTAGACTACCATTTCCTTCGAGAATGAGTAGCACACAAGTTGTTGGAGGTTGAGTATATTTCATCGAAGGATCAAGTGGCAAACGGGTTTACTAAAGCTCTGGCAGTGCGACAGATGGAGATGTTTAAAAACAATCTAAATCTTACAGCTAAGATTGAGGGGAGTGTTAAACATCACATGAAATATTGTACATATATACTTGTATAGCTAAGATCAAGTTGTTTGACTTGGTTAGACTCGGTTAGAGTAGATAGATGCTATCTCCTTTGTATTAGGAAAGAGTCCAACAACTCCTGACATGCTATATATACTTCTGTATCTGTTTAGGCTGTGTTCGAATGTACAAGAAGAGAGAAAAAAAACTTCTCGTTTTTCGTGAGCACGCTTTCCGAAGTGCTAAATGGTGCGTTTTTTATAAAAATTTTCTATATAAAAGTTGCTTTAAAAAATTATATTTAATCTATTTTTCAAGTTTAAAATAATTAATACTCAATTAATCATACGCTAATAGCTCATCTCATTTTGTGCTTTCCTTTTCCCTCACCTTTAAACTATCCCTTAGTCCAGTTTATGGCATTTTATCAACACATAACCACCCACCATGGTGCTTCCACCACGCACATAGCCCTCTTTATTTTGACAGTATGATCCCGGCTGCACCTGCAACTTAATTGTACTGTTCCAAGAAGTCATCCACTGATACCTTGACCTCGATCAAAGTCTTCCTGTGGATTAGCTTCAGCACCCTTCAGCTTGTATAGTGATTCAGTTGCAGCTGCTATGGCATGCAAGAAACAGGTCCCTATATATATATATATATATATATATATATATATATATATACCTTACGTGAGGAAATTATTACTAACGAGTAATGAAGGTGCTTTATTGCAACCAAAATATAAGATGATTTTTAGTCTTACTTGAATCGCCCTGGTCTCTAGCCGGCGGAAGAATGTCCTTTCCCAAGTACAAATTGTTGATCAAGTTAAATTCACCATTTAGCCGCTTCGAACGGATAATTGAAGACATGCTGCAAGTAAGAAAGGAAAATAAATATTGCATTTCTATGGAAAAAACTATAAAAGGTCTCACATTTATTGATTTGACAACAAGATGGCTAAGAAAATTGCTCAGATAGTACACCAAATCAAGGGCACAAAAATGTATATAGAAGCCTGCCTACATATGCAAGCAGTATCAGTTCTGTTCCTAACGTATTGATCCTAGCTGCCTATGCAGGTATGCATGCTGCCTGCTGACTGAATTTGTACTGACAAGAACTGTGAATATTGACTGCACCAGTTCCTAGTTTGTTTCAGGGTGATGCTTGGCTTCTCACAAACCACGATAATGGTTATCATGGTTATCGACGGTCGAAATCGACGAGATCCGGTGGGATTCAGTAGAATTTGATGAAATTCGAGCGAGAACCGCGAAAACCGAACGGTTATCGGTGATTCGCCATGGGTCGAATACCGACCCCGGTTGGTGTGAATGCAAGCATGCGCACTGTTCAGTGTTCACAATACAATCTTACTCAAACCAATAAAACATACTAGAAAAGCTACTGACATTATACTCAAGCATGCATAAGAGATGGCGAGACAGTCAAAACATACAAAAGCTAGTGACATTATACTCAAGCATGGACAAGAGAAGACGAGGCAGTTAAAACATAGAAAAGCTAGTAACATTATCCTCAAGGATGAACAAGAGAAGACGAGACAGTCAAAACATAGAAAGCTAGTGACATTTTACTCAAGCATGAACAAGAGAAGACGACACAGTTGGAGAGTCCTACGACGGCTCTCAAGAGGGTGACGGCGCACAGACAGATCATGTGGCGGCCTTGGTGCCGGTTGTGCGCGGCCTCGAATGAGACGGGAAAAATCTGATGGCAGCTGCGCGGGTATGCAAGAGGAAAGAACAGCGAAGTACGGCAGCGGATGATAGGAGTACGATGCAGAGGTCCTAGACGGCAATGGCGCACGGAGCTATATATGGAGGCGTGCAACAAGTCGGAGCTAGCCGGTGAGGCGGAGAAGCCCGATACAATGGTAAAGTCTTAATCTTTTACATAAAAAAATTCATATTGGTGACGTTCTTGGATGAATCATAGTACCTGACTGCCTGCAGAACCGGGCGATGAAGAAGCGGGAGGGGCCGAAGAGGATCGGAGTCTGGCCAAAGTTGATGAAAGTTTTCTCTTTTACATCAGAGACGCATAAAAACCACACCTTTATGATGTTCTTAGATGTTCATACCTTTTCTATTAGGAGATCCGTCGAATCCGGCCGTACTTTGAGGACTGGATGGCCGGTGGCGCGCGGCGTGGAGCTTTTTTTAGATGGAAAAGTGATAAAAGCTCATAAAAAACTACAACTTTGATATATACTTTATCTTGCAATGTAGATATAAGATGTTGTAAAAATAGATATTAGAGTCCTAAACGATTGTAAATGGAAAGGTTGTCAACTACAAAGTTGTAGATATCATCAAACTCTACAATTTTGATATAAAGTTTGCCTTTATTGGACTTCATATGGCATATTTATAAATTATCAAAGTAATGTACACACAATTATATAGAAATATTTATATTTAGGTCCTTCCCACCATTCGGGATGGCGGGAAGGGTCTAAATATAAATTTTTCTGTACTCTTGAGAAATGAAGGGCTGCCATGTCACATTTCTCGCCATCTAGGAGGGCGGTTTTTTTTAAAAAAAAACCCTCCTAGAGGGCGGGAGGAGTATATTTGTGTAAATTTTAAAAACAAAAAATATTTTTGTAAATTTGAAAAATTAAATACATAAATAAAAAATTCCGACTTTACATTGTTGGCCAATGCCATGTCGGTCCTGCTAAGCAACAAGGCACAGTTGCTTATGGGCTGAGCCGAAAATTGGCTTTCCGCTCATGGTCGCCTCCAAGGTGGTGTGGATGGACACATTGCTTTCCCAAAGCTACCCTCAACCTCAATTGGATTGAATGCAACCATACAACTTCCATCTTGCACCGCTGGATTTAACATGTGTGGTCCAGATCGAGCCCCTCCATCCCACCCACCGCGCATTTTTTTTTATGTTTTAGTCCCTGGTTCCCTCACTCTCCTCTTCCTTCCGACTCTCCTCGCTCAATTACAAATAGTTGAATCTAGTGGTAAGAAAATTGCACTGATAAAATAGGAGGAGGAGGAGCTGGTGTTAAGGGGCCGCCCTCCACAACCACCGGTTGCGCCACCCACCCACCAGTAGTGGCACGAGCAGATGCAGCGTTGGTTGCGACAAGAGAGAGTAGTTGATTTGGTGTCAACGACGAGCGGGGCGAGCCGATGGCGCCAGATCGGACGTCGGGGATACACGGCACAAGCAGATCTGATGCCGGTGATGAGAGGGAACGGCCAATTCAGCGGTATCGACATGCGGAGCAAGCAGATCTAGCACAACAACTTGCGAGGATGGCCGTCCGGCGGCAATATGTGCCAGATCCACCAACCTTGTCCTTCATGCAGGGTTGGCTCCGCCATCACCATGAAAGCCATCCGCGGGTCACACCGCAGCTCGCACACCTAGCCTATCGCTTCGGAGAAGCGAGGAAGAGGGAGAAAGGAAGAGAGAGCCATTGTTTCAAAACATATTTAAAAAGCTAGGTTGATTAAAGAATTTCACAGCCTTCACAAATAAAACTCTATAGTCAGTTTCTATTAATGCCTATGTTATGTTTGATGGTCAGTTCCTCGAACAATATGCATATTTACTACTTAGGTGCAGGATATGTGCCATGTGCTCAGATGACTACAAAGGCTATACCGTTATATGCATAACTTCTCTCATATCCATTCTCAAATAAAACTCTACCTCAACCAACACTACAATAAACCTGACATTCTATAATCTGACATTCAATAACAAATTTGTTGTGACGACTGGACAAAACGTCATTTATCTATGATGCTTTATAAAAAAAACATCATAAAGGTTAGCATCGATCGATTTTAATGACGAATTGAAGCCAGCGTTGTCGGCGAATAAGATCTTAACTATGATATTTGGAGGTGTAGGGTACAGATAATATGAGGATATTCATGTAGACGTAGTAAGAAGAAAAAACATAGATTTTTATACTGGTTCAGACTCAGAGTGGGTAATAGTCCTAATCTTATTTATATGTATTACCAAGATGTATCACACCGAATACAAAATATGAGCGTATCCTAAATTGAGCCTACTCAACTAATCTTGACACAAGATGCGGTAGCAATGTAGTCGGTGGCTATCTGAAGGCTTCCTCTGGATGTTGGCTCAATGTGTATGGCTTGTGATTCGATAGTCTTTTCTCCTAGGAGACCGTATATTTATACCGGAATATAGCCCATTTTCTAAGTAGGATTCTAGGTTCCCCGTATAGAATACGAGAGGGGTAATTATTGTTCCCCTCGAATCAGACTACATAGCCTTTATTCTTCAGGGTTGGTTTCGTTATCTGTGAGTGTATTTTTCTTCTACCAAGAATATCTTTCCGTATACCATGTATATGTATTTTCTAGCGAGGTAAGTGAACGTCTATAGATATGGTATATGTACTACACCGACAAGCGTCTTAAAAAAGATCACAGCGGCAAACAAATCGTCACGAACGATACTTATTTTGCCATAAGATTTGGGCTAGCCTACAATGATGAAGTCTTTTCGGCATATAACTGGCTAGCCATAGTTGTCAGGGTCCCAGTCAACCATAGTCCCACGTGTAAGTATGAGAAAAAGTCAAGGATAAGCCATTTTTTGTCATATTCAACCGCACAATGGTAAAGTTTTGTTGTCATATAAATATGTTACCTAGTTAGTGGGTCCAGACATCAAGTGGGTCCCACATGTCAATATGTGTAGCACTTGTACCTCTGCGGGATTCAACAAGCACTATTAGGTATTGTCTTCAATTTTCAGAGTTATAAAATCCTTTCACCCTTAAATCAATGGATGTTTGATTTTAGCCTATTTTCTTCAACCCTGTGTGCAACCCATTTCCGTTCGTCCTCTCTAGGGTGACATTCACCTGGTGTTGACAGTATTTTTCTGCTCTGTTCTTGGAGCGTGGTCATTTGTCTGGCGTTTGTATTTACAAATCACTGGTATGTCTAGTGAGTAGAAACCAAAGCTCAAGTATCGAGCGGTTTGTATATAATTGAACACAAGAACTAAGCCTATTAGAGAGGGAGTGAATGATAGAAACACCAAAAATCAAAATCTTTTACGGACTAAAAGAAACCCTCAAACCTGGATGGAGTGCACCGGTCAGACCGTGTCTATTGCGCCGGTCTAACCGCCGTATGCCCACCGGTAGAACCGCCGTCGCGTTCTTATCGGATGAACCGTCAGAATTCAGAAGGATACACACTGAAAATGCTCTTCAAAGCATATTAACTTTATTGCATCAAGATATGTTTACAAAGCGCATACAAAGCACTCCCCTCTCTCAAAACTAAATCCTAACTTTTCTCTTTTCCAAAAGTTTATACCTCTAGGGTCTCAACCCCTTATCTATTTATACTTAAAACCTCCTACACAAAGTAGAAGTAGAACTTCTAGTCCCATTAGGACTCAAACCCTCAATTATCAAATCTATTTACAATTTACCAAATCAAATTCTCATTTCCATAGCCAACTTGGACCCAATTCCTCTTATATGCCATATGGAATCTTTAATTCCACGTGTATTAATCTCTAGCCTTTAGTATCCCGCGTGATCTCTTGATCATCCGGACATCAACTTCTCCCAAGTCGACTCCCGATCCATCACCGGTAATACTCCCGAGGCTTCAAGACTCACCTACACATGAAAAAACAAAGAAACCATATTCGAACACAAGTTCTTCCCAACTTGACTCGCATTAGCCATACACACTCACACCAATATTCACAGTTATTTTCAAACCAATCTCTTTTTAAATAAATCATTTGTAAAGCCAATTGTTTATCATAAAATATTAATCATGACAATGATTTTATAGTTTGTCCGGTGATCCCACCGTATTGTTTGGTGTTCATCTAAGCGCCTTGCCTATGTTAGCATTTTCGCGGCCCCACATATCATTTAGACTAATCTTGATTGGAAGTTCACATTTCATTCAAGCGCCCTTATACCCCCGCTCATTGCCAGCCCGCTACATATCACCGTCCTATGATGATTCTGGCCAAGGAGGGTCCACCTTGCCACTGTCTCTCACCTCCAACCAACCTCGAACTCGTAGGACACGTCTACCGCACGGAATCACCACCACCGCATAACCCTATCCCAATAGTTTCACCACCGCTGGGAATGTCTGCCGCGTCTCGGTCATCGATTCTTCCCGTCGACGCCTGCGCTAGGCCTCGCCACCATCTCCCTCTTCGTCTTTTCCACTTGTGAGACCCCTATTTCGTTTTCTGCCATAGATACAAAATCCGAGCCTAATACATTGAAATTTCCTCGAGTTGGTCACAATAAATGTGCCTTGTTACCTTGATTATATGCATACTAGCTCAACTATTATTCTTGACATTGTACCGTATCTATTGCAATGGGTCGTGTTACAGGAAAGAGAAAGGGTAAGGTGATTGTGCTGCATAAGGGGAAGAGAACAAAGGCACAAAAGGTGTGCGACCAAGTATAAAGAGTTGTACATGCTGCTAATGCACAGGCACAGGGTGGTGGTGGCTTACATATTCGGAAATCTCAGGCGACTCAGGGGGATAACACAGTAGCCATCAGCGACTCATCGTTCAACCCTTATGCGTACATGGGGGTTGACTCTGCCTCATACCTGTCAGTGGTATGACCGGAAGCAAGCTCACTCACCCTCACCAAGTCATGATGATGAGGAGGAGGATGAGGGCAATGAGGAGCAATAGGAGGTACCAAAGGAGGATAACTAAGAGTTTGAGTTTCGTGATATGATTGGTTATACCTAAGAGAGGATGAGAAGGCTTTGTCTTGCACCAGTTAAGGAATGGTTTCCACGGATACATTAACCCAGAATCCATACATTCTTTTGCACTTGACTTTCCTAGGTTTTTATTTGTCCTACAAGCAGAAGTGCATTAAGGTGGCGTTCGAGACAGCTTATACGGATGGCTTATAAGCCGCACGTAAAATAAGAAACGTTATTAGCGTATGATTAATTAAGTATTAACTATTAGAAACTTAAAAAATAGATATATTTTTTTAGAGATACTTTCATATAATTTTTTTTTTTGCAAAAGACGTACCGTTTAGCAGTTCGGGAATTGTGCTTACAGAAAACGAGAAAATAGGCAAAAGATAGAAGTGGAACCGATGGCTACCTAAGATGTTTGACCAGAGGACACTGAGGCCCTCTTTGAATCAGAGGAATGCGAAAAACATAGGAATAGAATGTCATATCCATTGAAAACAAAAAAAGTTTTAAAATTGTCATTTGATTGATACAATGAGAAACACAAGAATTTAGAGTCATAAAAAGAAAAAAAATACTAGATAGAACCTCATGGTTATTTCCCTCTAAAATTTCTATATGATTGTCTATTGCATAGGAATTACAAAGGAATGAATAAGATTGAGTCCTTTGTTTCAAAGGAATTTTGCTACAGGATTAAAATCCGCTAGATTTATTATGTTTTTCCTGCACGTCAAAAGAAGCTGAATTAGGCTCTGTTCGAATGTGAGCAAAGGGAGCAAAAACTCCCTTGTTTTTCATGAGCACGCTTTTCAAACTGCTAAACGATATTTTTTAAAAAAAAATTATATAAAGTTACTCTAAAAATTAAATAAATCTATTTTTTAAGTTTATAATAATTAAAATCCAATCAATCATATGCTAATGGTATAATTTGTTTTCCGTTAATTTTTTCTTCCTTTTCGCTGCCTTGATGCTGGCCTCTCCCTCGCTCGAAAATAAACACAGCAGAGGAAAAAAAAAATTGGAAGGAATGACCCATTTGCCATGCAGTCCAAAGCATTCATTGCCTTTTGAGCTTGACCCACACCACTGGAATCTGGCATGCCCACTCTGCTCAAATATAGCAGCTCTCCCTCCTCCCCTGTCAGTACTACTCTCCCACTTCGAGGCTACAAGCTTCTTGCTTCAATGGCCGCCGCACGCATCCACTCCTCCGCGCAGCTCATCATCATCCACCTCCTGGCCGTCCTCCTCTTCGCCGTTCTTGCGGCCGCCTCAGCGCGCAACGAGGACGAAGCTCGCGCGCTGATGGCCCTAAAGGAGAGCCTGGACCCGGCCGGCCGGGTGCTGGGCTCGTGGGACCGCTCCGGCGAGGCCTGCGGGGGCTCGTTCGTCGGCGTGATCTGCGACAGAGATGGCCGCGTGACGGCCATTTCGCTGCAGGGCCGTGGGCTCTCCGGGACTCTCCCGCCGGCGATCGCCGGGCTCCGGCGGCTCACTGGGTTGTACCTCCACTACAACGGCATCAAGGGGGCGATACCCAGGGAGATTGGGAACCTGTCGGAGCTCACCGACCTTTACCTCGACGTGAACCATTTGAGCGGGCCTTTGCCTGTGGAGATTGCCGCCATGGAGAACCTCCAAGGTGAGGTTTTTATGCTTCATTCTTCAGTTCTTGAAATGTGAGATAGGGATGGGGAACTTCGTGCTTTCGTCTCCAAGATTTATGGTTCTTTTTATTGAAGATTATTGGTACTTCTCTTGTTTCTTCTGATGCGTTTTAAATAAAACTGGTATAAAAATTTCGCCTTGAAGCACGAAGCAGTGAACCCTTCCATTTTCCACATTTTAAAAACCAATGTACCAACTACTGGTTTGGTATATAAATGCTCCATTTTTGTATTCCATTTTTCATCAGTTTGTGGCGGGATTTTCGCATAGAATCGGTACTGTTTGTTCTGGGTTCATTTATTAAATATCAGTACAACGGTTTATTTTTGAAATGAGCAGTTTATTTACTTCTGAATCACATCCAATTTGTATGTTTCTATTCTGATTCTTCTCTTGGAGCATTGCGACAGTCACGTGTTCATCTTTTTGTGTTTTGATTTATACTGAACTCCTGCTTGGTTTATTTAGAACCCCACTTGTCTCGGTTTATACTTTTGTGGTAGCTTCAGGTTGAATCTTGGTACAAAACACATACAGTTACAAGGCATTATGAACTTTTCTGATTTGATTTACTACCCGGCTGTTTCTGTCCAATTTTGTGCCTGCTCTATGAGTAAATCCAGTAAAGAACATGAAACAAGTGACATTTTGTTGTTCCTTCTGCCGCCTTGGCTCCTTCCTTCGGATTTCAGAATCTGCACATATATCTCATACTTGTTGATTAGGCTTTCCTCAGTCATGTGATCTTTCTGTTCATGTTTTGGAGTCTTGGAGTGTGCCAGTGCCCATCTGTTTCCTACTTCCTACTAGTAGTTGCTAAGAGTCAAATATTATTTTCTGCCACTAGATCTGTTTCAAAGCTTCAGTAATGACTTAATGAACACATAGACTTTGCTATAGCCCATTGAGAATCAAAGCTGTGATATGATATATGCAGATTTTTTATGTAGCTTTTTTTTGCAGTGTTGCAGCTGGGTTACAATCAGTTGACAGGCAGCATTCCTCCCCAGTTAGGCAAGCTCAATAAGCTTGCTGTTCTTGCACTTCAGTCCAACCAGCTGACTGGAGCCATTCCAGCAACACTCGGTGACTTAACTCCGTTGACACGGCTTGATTTGAGCTTCAACAGTCTATTTGGTTCCATCCCTTCAAAGATTGCAGAGGTTCCATTGCTTGAGGTCTTTGATGTTCGTAATAATTCCCTTTCTGGTAGTGTCCCTGCAGGTAATAGACCCTTTATTACTTTTCTTGAGTAAAACTTATGTTATATTCATGTTATCGCTGTAACTTGTTGTCTGGTTGCTAGGATTGAGGAGACTGAATGGTGGGTTCCAGTATGTGAATAACAAAGGTCTTTGCGGAGTTGGCTTCAGTTTGCTCGATCTTTGTTTGTCGTCAGAGGATGGCCTGAAACCTAGTAAACCTGAGCCTTTTGGCCCAGATGGCACTGTCAAGACACGGCAAGTGCCCGAATCAGCGAATACAAACAATCACTGCGAGGGATCCGGTTGCTTGAGATCTTCAAATTCATCCATGGGAGTCCTTGTTGTTGGTGTGGTTGCAGTGGTGATTGGCGCTGCATTTTGCGGAATATTTGCATTATCGTATTACCGCCGGCAAAAGCAGAAGATTGGCAGCTCACTGGAGGTTTCTGATAGCAGGCTTAGCACTGACCATTACCAGCAGAAGGAAGTCTGCCGAAGAAGTGCTTCCCCACTTATCAGCGTTGAGTACTCAAATGGATGGGACCCTTTGTCCGGTGGAGGTGTTGGCTCATCTGGTGAGGTTGGTGATAGTTTTAGGTTCAACCTTGAGGAGGTTGAATGTGCGACTCAATACTTTTCTGAGGTTAATTTGCTGGGTAAAAGTGGTTTTGCGGCGACATACAAGGGAATTCTACGTGATGGATCTGTCGTTGCTGTCAAGAGCCTCAACAAGACAAGCTGCAAGCAAGAAGAGTCAGATTTCTTGCGTGGTCTCAAGATGCTCATCGTGCTCCGACATGAGAACCTTGTTAGCTTAAGGGGCTTCTGCTGCTCCAGGGGGAGGGGAGAGTGCTTCCTTGTCTATGATTACATGGTTAATGGTTGCTTGTCACAGTATCTGGATGTTAAGGATGGTTCCAGTGCTAATGTGCTTGATTGGCCAACAAGAGTTTCCATAATCAGAGGCATTGCAAAAGGTATTTCCTGCTCTAGTATTATCTTTTCTAGCTTTATCTTCATCTACTTACGACTGATATGGCCATTCTAGTATTATCGATGGAGTTCTAATGCTTAATCTGATGCACATTTGCAGGAGTTGAGTACATGCACAGTAAGAAAACTAACAAGCCATCAGTAGTGCACCAGAACATATCGGCTGAGAAGATCCTTCTCGACCACCACTTAACGCCACACTTGTCAGTCCCAGGGCTGCACAAGCTCCTTGCTGATGATGTTGTCTTCTCAACCCTGAAGGCCAGCGCAGCAATGGGGTACCTTGCCCCTGAGTACGCTACCACAGGTCGATTCACTGAGAAGAGCGATGTATTTGCATTTGGAATCGTCGTTCTCCAAGTCATCACAGGAAGGAGGGCAGTCTCACAACTGAAGATCAGCACAGCTGCCAATGACCTTGAGAGCCTGATCGACGAAAACCTCAACGGTGTCTTCTCAAGAACTGAGGCAGCTAACCTTGCTGCTATTGCTGCACACTGCACAAGCGAGTCGGCGAGCCAACGTCCGACAATGGAAGATGTGGTTCAGCAACTCAGCAGCTGCCACTGAAGAACTGAAGCTATCTGATAATGAGATGTATTTTGGAAACCTCCTTCACCTGAGGTATTTTGTAATGGTAGTGAAAGGGTAATGATCCAGTTGCCACTGACATGCTAATGCTGAACATTTTAGTACTGATTAACTAGTCACTCTTCTAATGAAGTCACCATTTCATGGTTAGTGTATCGCTATCCTTTCAACACTAGAGTAGAAAATGTTGAAAAGTACGTGTATTAGATGTGAACCTTTGGTTTGGTTGATCGCTTGATCAGTATGCCATGGATGCTGATTTGTAAAGCCATCAGGTTCAGAGATTTAGCATTTCTAATGTAGCTCTGGTTAGCTTTGTAACGGCACTACTTGGATTGAAGTGCTGTACCGTAATTCAGTTAATGCTTCTAAGAAAAACTCACGAAGAATGCGTGATCAAGTGTAGAATTATGGATGTGAATTGAAAGTCTGGGCGTTATTGACCCTGGCATGCCATTCATCATTCCATTGTCCTATAGATCTGCATCTGTCAAGGAAAATCAAGATATACCGTGTGTTTCTCAATCGGGATAATAATTTCTCGCCTTGCAGTAGTAAAATTGTCAAGAGCAGTTTTTTTAGTAATTGTTGTGAGCACGAACTGGTTTGCAGTCTGCAAGAATTGGTAATAATACTCTAATCTCGATAGAATTGCAAGACATTGAGAGTAGCTTTAAAATTTGAATCTCTGAACAAACAAGGACAGTCCCACACTGTTGTACACTGCTCTGCATTTTCTGTACAAGAAGCACGGGAATGGCTTTTTTATCCTTACCAACACTACAGACTGTGCCCTTACCGTTGGCATTGGCCACTGTTCTTCCCCTGTGCTACTGCTCTCGTTTCACCTTTTTCTTCAGAGCTGAATAACTTGTCATAAAAATAAAAAGAAAAAAATCACTAGTAGTTTGACAGAGCATGAGTCCATGCTAGAGATACCGTCTCTTCAGTATTGGCCCTTCATAACACTGTCAATGCACAGTTACAGAACTAAAAAAGAGTTAAAAATGCAAACTTTTAACATGAAGTACAAAAAGGCTTGAAACATCTAGGAGTATACAGCTCTGAGCCTCTGACCAATGCATTACTTGAACAAGACTTGAAAATTCAAATGATATTCTTTCTTTGAAAGAAAAAAAAAATCAAACTGTCCTAGTAGTACTACTGAATTGCCACAAAAGGCGAAATTCAGCCAAGTTCCAACAGCACGAGCAGCAGCAGAAGCAGAATCTGCCCCTCATCGGGGAGCTCACCGCTGCAAGATTTGTTTAAGCAAGCCAAGAACAAAAGCGAACATTTCTAAAACAAAAAAGAAACTAACCAACCCATCAAGGCTCAATCACCAACCACACCCGCATTTAATCACAGCGCCATTATGCCATAATCTTGTCTGCCTCAGTTATTAGGACAAAGACAAAACCAATCTTTATTGAACTGTGCAGTCATTAACCATTAGCAGTAGTACTTGTTTCTTGAAACGAGCCGCATGCTTTGCTGCAATGATGCTGCATTCAGAATTGCATTGGCATTCGGAATGTGTGTGCATGCTTCTCCCAAAGCTTCTCTTCTGTTGCTTACTATCACTCTCTCCCTCTCTCACACACACGGCGCAGATTTGCAGTGCTCAAAGCCTCAAACAAGACAGCACCGAAGAAAAGCAAGCGTGGCGTAGGCTGTAGATTGTGGCAGTGTCACTGCCTAGAGAGTAGCAGTAGCAGTAGTCCAGGTCTGGTGGTGTGGTGTACAGTGTATTCTTTCGAGGCTGCAATGGCAAATGGCAATGGCAATCCATCCTTTTGTGCGTGTCCAAAGCGGCATCGGGCATTTCAGTCTTTCAGACTTGAGAGAGATGAAAAGAAACACTGCTTGGCTGTCTGCCATTTGGTGGTTCAGGCCACTTCAGGGCTTCAGGCTCAGCCAAGCTCCAGCCAGCATTGACTCTGCCCTGTACAGGAGTTGTTGTTGTGTGTGATGTGTTGGTGTTTCTCCATGGAATCATGGCACCTCTACTGTTCTGGTTGGTCTAGTTCAAGGTTGCCGTTGCATTCAATACTAATACTACTAAAACCCAATGAATGCAGGAGCAATTTGAATCTCCTTTTATGAACACTTGTTTGAAAATCTGAAACAAGACTAGTAGTTATAATTTGAATCTCCTTTTATGAACCCTTGTTTGAAAATTTGAAACAAGGAGTTATAATCAGCCCAAGCTAGTGACCAGTTTTGTTTACATGCTCAGATCAAGTTGTTCGGAAGTTTCCTACTGAATTTCTTGTCTTGCATGCTGGCGGAGAAGGGATTTGCAACTTTGTCAATCTATGAGAAAGTGTGTTCTTGGGAGAAACGATGGATTGCTACTATACGGATTATAAAATGTTTTCCCTTTGCTTTGATGGTTCCCGGTGAAGCATAGGGCGAAAATACTGGAGCAGTAGTACTTTAGTGTCACGTGTGCACATGGCCCCTCCATTTTTTACTAGGAAAAGTTGAAAAAAAATCGACCCAAATATCATTCTAAATTTAAGATTTACCTCATCCTAATTCACTGTGATTTAAGAGTCCCTTCCAATACCATTGCTCAAATATTCTCATGACCGTAAAACCACACATGCGCTCTTAGAAATACCAATATATCGAGAGAAGTTAGGATCACCGCTCATTACGGATAGGCCGGATAACATGACGGCAACATCTCCACTCATGACGCCCAACACGATGTTAGACGACAGTAGTCACAAATCTCCACTTTTAGACATCAGGATCACTGAAAGATAAGCCGTTGCATCCACCATATAGGGTCCGACGGTAGCTGGTTTCTTCGACAGATTCAAGGTGAGGAAGATGAGACCAATGTGATACTGTATCGCTGAGAAGAAGATGGGTTTAGGCCACAGACGTAGTGGGCAGTGGTCATATAGCACGTGCTTGAAAGAGTCACGAGACTGCCCGAGCAGTGGTATTAGGAGCAAGTGTCAAACCATGGTAAATTAATAGAAGAGTATTTATAACAAATCGTCTTATAGAAAAGAATCTCAAATTTAAAGTGACATTTAGGTGGGTTTCCATAAATTTGCCTTTTTACTACTATCAGTAGAAGTACCAGAATAGTAGTACTAGCAAAAGTATTTACTCCTACCATCCTTGTCCTGAGATTGTCAGTTTGTCACCCACATTGAAGCTTTTTTAAAATAGAAAAAGAAAAAAGATCGCATTTTCAGCTACCTTGGGTTCTTTTTCCAGCACCGCTAACTCATATTTCCAGTTTAATAAACAGTACTACGTTGCTAGTACTAATTCACAAAACCTGCGCATTCCAAACAGGAGATGAAGTGGGCAATGGACACTATTGCATGAGTTCGAGTAGTACACCGGTGTACACTATTGCATGAGTTCGAGTACTCCTACATGAGAGACACAATAGCCTATACAAGGTATGCTGTGCTCTACTGTACACACGTCAAAACTGAAGCACCTGCATTTGTAGTAGTAGAACAGTAGCACCAGCGCTGGAAACGCATTAGATTTTGGAATGGAAATGCAGTCTCGTTTCGTTTCACCCATCGGCAGCAACAGCAAGGACCAACAAAGATACAGGGAATCCAAAGCATTCTCCTCCATGGTCACGCATGGCTCAAGTACTGGGAGCTGAGCTGGCCTTCAAGGGAGAAATGTCCTTTTGCTCCAGTGCTGCATTTGTACCCATGGCAGAAAAGGTTCCCCGGCCGCTGTGGTCCTTCATCAAGGTCAAAGCTCACAATATGTGCACCATCTCCTCAAATTTTGAAGGCCATGGGACCTGCATAATAATAGATTCAACAATACTGTTATTTATACTTTTTTTGACTCTTCATTGATATTTTTTTACTCTTTTTATTCTTCTAGTTTTGAAGAAAGAGGACCACGTAATCTTGTTTATTAACATTGCTGTTTTTAGCGTGACATGCGTGAGACAACCTTAGGAAACAGTAGGGCCAAGCAAACAACAGAGGAGGTAAGAACTGATTACGTTCACCTTTTTTAATCCGATACAGAAAAACTGTTAAACAATGCACGTCTGTAGTGATTAGATACACCAGATAACTATGTCCAGAGAGACATTGCAGAGGCAGACTGAAATATCATCATGAGTCTGATGGACCGTCTGAAAGAAACAGTTTTCTTCAGGATCATCAGCGTTGTTGGCAAACTGTTGACAGAGTAATTTTATTGAGATGCGTGTTTCAGTGATTGGGCCATATACGGTCACTTATTTATGGTCGATACAAGTGAAGCAGGACAGAGAAGAACAAAACAGTCTCTGCCATCATACATCAGACAGCATCATCAAGTAACCATGTCAGTTGCTAAACGGAGAACACAACCAAGCTGTTAAACTCAGATTGCTGAATTCTGAAAGGTCCCTTACGAAATCCTGTATCGTTTCGGCTTTAAACTCCCCAAAGCTTCACTGGAGATTTTAAGTGAGAAACTGAAATTCTGGTGTCAAGCAACAGCACTTTGCTGTTCAAGCACCTGTGTCCACTCAGCCGGCCACCAGTCTGGTTTGATCGCCTTAACTCTCACATCCCTATTATCCTTGATGGCAAGGCTTGAATTTTGTTTCAGTGCTTCTTCAAGTCTCAGCAGGCCCATACCATGGGAGCCAAGAGCAGTGTTAACTGTACCGATTTTCTTGCTGGACTCCTTGTCCACGACTTCTGAGCCTGGAGCAACAGCCTGCTCGAGTTCTAAACAACAGAGTTGAATAATGAGTCTCATGCAAGAAAGATGAAACACTTCGTTATTTAGCGTGCAATCAATACCTTGGCCGTTTTCATCTACAAATATTAATGGCATTAGGCGCTTCCGAATGACACCACGATGGTGCGTCCGTGCAATAAGCTCCTGGCCAATATAGCAGCCCTTCTCAAATGAAATTGCATTCAATCCAGCAAAATTGTACTCAAGTGGAATTGCTTCCCCTGATTTAAAATAAGACAATTTCAGCAAATGAAGAGAAATTTTTAAACAATTTCTCATCTAATTAGGAAAAAAACAGCACAAGAGTTGCGCAATGACGAAAATGATATCATATTACCCAGAAGCAAATACTGACAAAACAGCAGAAGCTCTTTAGGTACTTCAACTCATGAATAAGGGCATTTGTGTGAATTTGTGTGAGTTCATGAATAAGCACAAGAGTTGCCCTCAAGTTATGTGGAATGTGAATAGATGCTATCACTAATAGTGTTAGCCTTGTTAAGAGACCACTTTTTGTGGGATACTACTTATTCAATATGCTAAAGTAGATGATGAAGCCTTTAAAACAGGTAATAGGAGGTACCACTTAACTTGATTATTATCAAGTTCATCGACTTCAATAAATAACTGAACTTGGGATAGAATGGTTTTGACCAAAATGAGACTATGAACAAGAAAACTGTAATACAGTTAACAGACAAATATGCATTGTAAAGACACCACTGACATCATCTCTGGACTTGGAACTATACCAAAACTGCATAGTCTTAATAAAAAAAGTGTAGATGTGAATCAAACCTTTAGGGATCTCAGTTGAACCTTCTGCAACTCCGTTCTCTATTCGCCAGAGCAAATAATGGCGCTCATCTGCTTCTTTGTCAGACTCAACTAGTGGTGCTGTGAAAAATAGGATGGGTCAAGTGTTCAAATGGATCCTGCTAGAAATTGAACATCATTCCACAGACACTAGGAAACATAAGGAACAGATGACTCACGTATAGTATCAGCTGGAAAGATTCCTCTGTAACCAAGGCAATCCAACCGTGGGTCTTTGAACCATTCCCAACCATGGCCATTGCCTTGCGCCGCTGACTCAGCAGCACGGTCAACACCTTGCCCCCATCCAATAGACTGGGCCTCAGGTTCTTGAGTAGAAGGTCCGGTATGCTCCACATTGCGTCCAAATCTTTGCCAACACAAGAAGTCCTTACTAACATTGTCTATCTCAACCTTGTTTCTTAATCGGTATCTGAATGGGCAAAATATCGCCATGCCATAAGATATTTGAAGAGAAAACGATCATTAAGAACAAGAAGAACAGGTTACTGATTCCACCACAAAGCTATAACATAATGTGATATCATGTATCAGTATATCTCCCAGTTACAAAAAGATCCTAATTCTCATGTACTCCTTCCTACTGGAGGTTAACACATCAATCTTAACAACCACAATTTTAGTCCAAGGGGAGCTGCTTCATAGAAGATTTTGCTGCCAACTGTCCTACTTGAAACTAAAATTGCTAACTAGTTAGTTCATGATATTCTTCTGTTTGAAATCAGTGGCGCTTAGCTGAACGCCTAAAACTTCAAAAACTAACTTATTGACTCCACATGAGGGTATGAAAATGTCCAAACAAACTGACACCGAACGGTATATACTATGTGTACTACATCAGTCAAAATTCCAACATGACACTAAATTATCCAAGCAAAGTCCGAGAATTACTCAGCCAACTGTCTTGATTAAAGAAACTCCCCTTTCCCACCATGATTGCAGTTGAGCCCAAGTTTCACTAGAATAATTTTTAGTTAATGAACTTGCAGACTTCTTTCTCAAGTTAATATTACTGTGAGGTCACAATTTGACTGCAATTCGCAACTCCTCAGAATGGAGAATACACGAAGCTTCACAATGGAATATTCTGTACGGATATTAGCTTTGGGAATTCACCTCTTGAAGGAAGCGAGTAGCTCGTCGACCTCGGCGGCGTCGACATCCGCGAGCACCTCGCCTGGCTCCTCATCCTCATCTTGGTTCCCCTTGGGCGTCTCCCCGGTCTGCGGCGCGGAGCCCGTGCGGTCGAGCATCTGCGAGCGCGGCGCGGGGCGGTAGAGGAAGAGGTCGTAGAGGAACCTCCCCTGCGGCGTGAGCAGCGCCGCGTAGGCCGGCGGGGGCGCCCGTGCGGGCGCGTTGGGAGTGGGCGAGTACCGCCCCTGCGACGACGAGGAGAGGAGGTCGTTGGTGAGGAGGGAGCGGAGGAAGCGCCCGGCCTCGGGCCCCGCGAAGCGGACGACGGCGCGGGAGGCGAGGCGGCAGGCCAGCACCCCCGGGTCGGCGGCGGGCGGGCTCGTGTGGAGCAGCGCGCCGGCGCGGCGCGGGGCGAGCAGCAGGCGGAGGGCGAGCGGCGTCATGGGGGCAGCAGCGGGCGGGGTGTGGTGGGGGGTTGCGCGTTTTTGCGGGTTTTGGTTGGTTTTTGGGCGAAATCGTGGGGTTTTTGCGGGTGCGCGACCGTGTGCATGGCGCGACGGCTTTGATGGAAGCGGCGGGCGGCGCGGGGGAGTACGCGTGGGGGAGAGACGTGGCGGGAGCGGCGGCTGGTTGCCTGCTAGTAGTTTCGTGTAGACGTGTTGAGTCTCGGCTACATTGTACTGGAGGTAGGCGAGAAGGGAGGACAACTTGACAAGTCATGGCTGGCAGTGGCAGGGTTAGAATAGCTCGGAATTTTCAAGCCACGGCACGGGACAGATAAGCAGCAGGCGAAGCTACTGGTAAACTGGTTAGAAGTGAGCCAGTGACAGTGGGTAGATGCTTAGAGCGAGTACAAAGCGAGTAATACATTTTTTGCTTTGATAAAGGCGGTGTGAGAGGAGAAAAAAAATAGACTATAAATTTATAAGTTAGTTGTAGTACGAACTCTAATAAATTATATGAGAGAGAGGGATAAGCTAGATGTTAATGGTCTATAGCTAACCATTATATCAGTGAGCTATTAGATTGGTTAGAGATGAAAATGATGTAAATCTTTATAACTAGTAGTTGACTATATTATTATATTATTGATCTTAATCTTACTCTTAGGTGAAGGAGGTCTGAGAAATATACGTTACATTTAAATTGTGCCACTTGGCACTATGTTTTTAGATGTTGGTTTCTCCAAAAAGATCAAGGAGATCTAGAGAAATATATGTTACATCTAAATTGTACCGCTTGGCACTGGATTTTCAAATGGTGGTTTCTCCGAAACACGCCTGGTGGGACCTTAGATCAACACACAGATTTCTCTTCTACGAGCGCTGCAAACCGCGCCAGAAAAGGTGCGCAACAGCGAGCCAAGGTGATCGAAGCACTGGTAAGGGCTAGCCACCAACCTCAAAACACAGCATCCGATCACATATTTACATGGCTCCTTGGGGATTCCAGAGAAAAAGGGGCAAACACACAAGTAGATCGAAACGTGACCGTTTACAAGCACTGTTGTCGGCTGTCGGAGGATGGAACCCGACGGCGGGAAGTCAGGAGACCCCCCTTCTGAGATTCGGCCAGGGGAGTAGTTCTCAGGCGGAGCCGGCTTCGGGTGGAAGAAGATGAATCAGCGCTCAGGACAGAAACAGAGGGGCCCGAGCTAGAGACGGGAAGGTCCGGACCGTCCGAATCGGGTCCGGACCGTCCGAATCGTAGTATCTCGCGGGGAAGACGATGAACAGCACGGGATTTATACAGGTTCGGGCCACCGGAGCGTAATACCCTACTCCTGTGTGTGTTTTGCTATGAGGTGGATGAATGTGGTATTGTGGTTACAAGGTGTATCTAGCTCACGGCCGGAGCCGGAGAAGAGGAACAGTGGCTAAAGAGTAAGCTCGGGTGCAGATAGCTGAGAGTTAGAGGTTCTCCGTTCCGTCTCTCTCCCCCTAAAAGTGGCATGGATCCTCCTTTATAGGCGAGGGGAGTCCACAGTGCCAGAATACAGAGAGAGAGCTTTTCTGGTGAGCTCTCCTGTGCACACGTCTGCCAACGACGCCCATGCCGGAGCTGTTGCTGCTGTGGGCGGCTGGAGCACACGCATGCCAGCAGCCGCCTGTTGCGCCACGCCTGGAGGAGCCTGTCGGGTGCTGCGGGCGGCTGGTCTGGTCGCCTGGTTGCCACACACGCCCGGAGGCGGCGCCTCCGGGCACGGGCGACACGCGCCCGGGGCCGGAGGCGGCGCTTCCGGGCGGCACTCACTCGGGGCCGGAGGCGGCGCTCCCACTCCCGGGCGACGCGCGCCCGGGGCCGGAGGAGGCGCTCCCGGGCGACAGGTGGCGCGTCCGGGCGCGGGGACGAGCACCCGGGGCCGCGGGCGACACATCCGGGCACGGACGACCGGCGGGAGACACGGCCTCCCTGCCGGCCGCCGGTCGTGCAGGATATGTCCCCCGGAGGAGCCGATGTGGCCGGAGATCCACGCGTCCCCGCAGGCTGTGGGACCCCCAGTCCCATTTCGCCGACAGTGGCCCCTGGCCCTGTTGCTCGGCCGGAACCGCTCCGGGCAGAAACGGGGCCACGTCTTTGAAGAATCGAGGGGACGCTGGGTCCGCCTGGTTCGCCGTGAACTGGTGAAGTTTGATGACTTGTTGCGTAGTCTTGTAGAGCCGATGTCTGACGAGGAGTTCGAGGGAGACGTCAACTCCCTCCTGACGCCACCGGCCATGCCCCCGAGCGCTGCCGTCCCGGGGAGCGCAGCGATGCCACGGGAGAAGGCTGCTGGGTGTTTGAAAAAGGGTGGCGTGGCTCCGAGAGCACAACCCCTGGGCCCGAAGCCTTGTCAGCCCCCGGGCAGGGAATTGGCGCCGGAAGTGATTCTGGGATAGGGCCCGAGCACAGCCGGTCCCGGAAACGCCTTCCCCGGGTGTGGTCACCTCGGGCCCCGGGTCCCGGGAACGTTCCCTTGGCGCAGGTCGACCGGGAGGCCGGGGCCTACCGGAAGCGTGCGGTCGACTTTCGAGTCCGTGGCGCGTGGGGATGGAAAGGGAGGCCGAGGCCTCCCGGAAGTGCGCGGCCGATTTTGTGGCCGACGCCGCAGCCACGGCGGCGGGGTTCTTCGAGCGGGGGGAGCACTTCGAGAATCCGGGGACCGACGAGTCCGGCGAAGACGCCGGTTGCCTTCCGACGTCATCCGCGGTCCGGTCCGATGAAGGCGAGCGATCTCCCCCCGTGCGGCGATATCTCCGGCCCTCCGCTCGTGCTTGCGCTTGGCTTTTGCCTGTCTGGTACAAAGAGAGACATTTGCATATGTATATGATCATGCATATATTTTTGTACCTTGGTTTATTGTGTTGTTCGGAGGTCGCTGGTGTTTGGAGCCTTGTGTCCGGGAACGCCGAGTGCCGGGCGTCGTCCGACAGCGAGATCCATCAGCTGCGAGTAGCCGTCGGGCCTATGGTCCCTGTCCGGGCCCTGGCACCGCCGCCTGCCCCGGGAACTCGGTCCTCGGGGGCAGCGAACGCGACGGTCGCCCGTCGCGGGACCCGGTTCCCCGGGGCGCGTGCCTTGTGGAGCGGCAAGGCCCGCAGGTTCGGCCCCTGTCCGTCTTCGGGATCCGGGGGTCCTTCGTGCCCCCGGGCACCGTTGGCCTAGGGGGCACAGCGATGCCACGACAACAGGCTCTACATGATGAACCGTGAGAGCACTTGGCTCGTTTCCCTGTCCATTCCATGCTGCGAGCTGTTGCGTCTACCACCTCCTAGGGGCCTCTTCGTGGTCGCGACCGAGCGGTGGAAAGGATTGCGCATAAGGAATCTACCCCCTAGCAGCGGAAAAAACCGAGCCCGAAGCCAACCAGAGCGGGGCACCGCAAGCCGGGGCTTAGACGATGTCCGGGGTTTAGCAGATGGGATACGGTAGCTCGCTGGTAGGGAATAGATGCTTAGGCGCAACCCAGCCACCGCACGGGCGCGACCCGATTATGCCCCCGGGGGGAGATCGCCGCGATCGCGACGCAAAGAAAGGATAAGGGCACGAGCCCGGGAACGATAATAAAAGTATTACTATGGAAAGCGAATGCGCATCGGCCTCGACCAGTGATGAGGTTTAGAGGCACTTACAGGATGTGTTTTCAGGTAGTATTTGTGATGATGCTTCTAGGCTTACCGAGCCCGGTTGGGAAGTTCCGATCACCAGGGAGGGGCCTTCCCACGGGGGAAAGATTTCATTCCGACCCGTAAGAAGATACGGCGGAGATTCGAACCCCAAACCTGAAGCGATCGGGCCCGAACCTGACGCCAAGGATAGCGCTTGAGGCCCTGCGAGCGACGCCGAGCGGAACGCGCCACCTTCGTTCCTCGAGGAAGTCGAGGCTACCGAGCTGCATATTTGTCGTAGTTGATGTTTGTCGATGTAGCACTGTACCCGAGAGCCGAAGGAGAGGTCTGGTAACAGAAAGGCTTCGGCCCGGTACACCAGGAAGGAACGGGGTCTCCCCGGGCGCCCAGCTTGGTGTGGTATGAATCGTCCCCAGAACCGCCGGGGAAAGGTCTACTCGGTCGTTTATACAGATAGATTTGTAAAAATACTTGATGCGCCTAGGGATGGAGCTCGGACTCGCTTCCCTCGCGAGCCCGAGTCCAGTATGTGCTCGGGACCCGGGGGCCCCGGCTAACGCTGAGGATACGTGTCCGGGACCCGGGGGCCCCGGACTGAAATACGGTTTTGATATAAGCCGGGTTCCGGGGGCCCGGGCTTGAATATGGGATGTGAGAGGACCTTCCGGAAGCATTCTCGCCGGGGCAGTGCTGTCCGGGCTTCGCGCCCTACTTCGGGTGTCGCGTTCCTAGGCTTGCACTCGCCTTGGTGAGGCCGCCCTGGTTCGGCACCTCGGTGTCGGGCCCGGGGCACGCATTCGGGATTCCGTGCCTCGGCTCAAATATGTGCCCGGGACCCAGGGAGCCCCGGACTGAAATGCAACTTGATATGTATTGTTGCCATGTGCCCGGGCACGGAGGCCTGGGTAAGGACATGGACCGCGTCGGGACGACTTCCCCGGACCCGCCCTTGCCGAGGCGATGCTGTCCGGATACTCGCGTCCTGTGTTGGTCATTCCGGGTGCCACGTTCCTAGGCGCGCACTCGCCTTGGCGATGCCGCCCCGGGTCGGGCTCCTCAGAGTTGTGCCTGGGGGGTAAGTCCCAGGCCGTACGTTTGCCGGCGAGGGGCGCTCTGCGACGCACGCCACGATTGCTGCCTGCGGAATATGATTGGTACGTGCCCAACCGTCAACTCGCGTGTCATGACCTGAGGCCGTGGCGCGAGGAGCGGGCACGAGCCCCGCTACCGAGGGCAGCGAGGATGCTCTCTGGTTCTGGCCTGTCAGGGGCCGTGCTCGGGCTCGGCTTCCCTTGCGAGGGTGCGAGCTCTTGACACCGGGAGAAGATCCTCAACCGGGAGCAGCCTGCCCGGACCTGCGCTCGACATGGCGGCGTGGTCCGGACTATCACACCGGGACCCGGAGGCCCCGGGCTGAGTCGGGACGAACCGCCCGAACTTGCCATCGCGTCCGATGGAGTCCGGGCAGCCGTACCCTATGTGTGTCCGGGACCCGGAGGCCCCGGACTCTGTCGGGTCGAACCGCCCGGACTCGCCATCGCGTCCGATGGAGTCCGGGCAGCCGTACCCTAGGTGTGTCCGGGACCCGGAGGCCCCGGACTCTGTCGGGTCGAACCGCCCGGACTCGCCATCGCGTCCGATGGAGTCCGGGCAGCCGTACCCTAGGACAAGGGAAAAAGGGGAAGATTTCTTCTAATAAGTGTCGATGCTTTGCACCGGCAATAATTCTATGGGGGTACTCGGCGACTTGGAATTCGGTGGATTGCAGAGGAACACAAGGGAATTATACTGGTTCAGGCCCTCGTTGTGAGGTAATACCCTACGTCCAGTTGAGGTGTTATTCCTCTGAGGTGGATTCGTGAACAATGATCTGGTTCGCCCCCATAGGGCGCCCTGCCTCCCTTTATATACTAGGGGACAGGGGTACATGGCAAGGATCCCAGTCGGATACGACCAAGGGATTTCCTTATTGGAGATAGAATCCTGCCCGACTAAAGCTATGTTTCCTTATTGTACAAGGCACAGCCTGCCGGGTGCTATCTTATCTCTAATTACATGATCTGGCCCATCCTCTATCCGAGTGGCCCATGTGCTTGTAGTGAGGTACCCGGGGCCCATGGCTCCCACAGTAGCCCCTGAGACCTTCATAGTTGAGTCACAGCTGATGCCGAGTGCTCTTCCTCCACGGTGAAGGTTACCCGAGTGCGATGCTCCCGAGCACTCTTTGTCCGAGTAAGTCTTCCCGAGTCCTGCTTCATGTCAGCTGGCAGCGAGGCTATGAAGGGCTTCATGTAAATATATGAATAGTGTGCGCCGAATAGGCGCACCTATTAGGTGTAGCCCCCGACTTTGTGCTTAATTGTGAAGACAATTAAACATAAAGTCAAAGATCTTTAACCTGGAAGTCTTTCCCGAGTAGATTACTACTGGTATATGAGACTCTTCGGTATCATGTCAACCGGAATATAATTTATAGTCTTGCCGAGTAGGAGGCTACTCGTATATAGGACTCTTCGACTTCATGTCAGTCGGAATATGAGTTTATAGTCTTTTCCGAGTGGCGTCCCACTCAAAAGCTAGACTCTTCCGCATCATGTCAGCAGGAATAGATATTTATAGTCTCTCCCGAGTAGTGCACTACTTGAAAGTTAGACTCTTCAGCGTCATGTCGGCTGGAATAATGTTGCTCATGGCAACTGATGGCCATGCATGTAGGCCGAGTACCACTTTATGAAAATAAATCCATTATGTGGTTAGGTGTTCCCGAGAAAGATACCTGCATCCCCAATTTTAATGAAGACCAGCTTGTGATCCTTGTAAGGATATATCCTCGAGACCTGGTGGATAAAACAGATACCCAAACATATATGTTTAGCAGTGAGGCTTTCATGAAGCATATCTGTTTACCTCATCGATTCCTGTGGGTAGCACCAGCGCTATGATTTCAACTCAGCCTGCGGGCGGCTCACATGGAGCATGCTACTGTAGGAACTCATGTCTTGTCGGCCCAATACCAACTGTGCAGGCCTGGGCCCATCTAGTCGGTACAGGCTATAAAAGGATGGGGAGAGAGAAAAAGATTCCATCGTCTTCCCCAAAGCAACCAATCTCTTCATCTTCCACCTTCGCGCCTAGCTTTTCGCCTCCCGCCCGGCTAGGGTTAGCAGCAGCCGTTCCCCACCCGGACTCGGGCGATTTCAATCCTCTTCGTTTATTCCAAGCCCCCGATTTGCTTTCCCCCAAATCTCACCACCTCCAGTCATGCCGAAGGCGACGAATCTTGCGGGTGCGTCAGGGAGTTCCTGGCCGATCTCGGATTGCGGCTCGGTGAAGCTGAGACGGCTGGAGAGCGAGCTGAAGTTGCCCAGCCAAGAAGTGATCCGTTGGCGGTCGGCGAGGGATGAGTCGAGCCCCAACCCCCGGCCTGGTGAAACGGTAGTTTTCGCCTCTTTCTTTGATCGGGGCTTGTGTCTTCCGTCGTCTGATTTCTTCCGCCGCATCCTTGATTTCTACGGGCTGGAGTTGGTGCATTTAAATCCCAACTCGATCCTTCAGATCTCCATATTCGTTACCCTTTGCGAGTGCTTTCTGGGTGTTGAGCCCCATTTCATCCTCTTCCGACACTTGTTCCATGTCAAGCCCCAGCCTTCCAAGAGTAATATCAGTGTGATTGGGGGGGCTGGTCTTCAATTAAGGAGTGATGGGAAGAAAACATATATCGACTTGCCCTTGAAATCTTCTCTGAAGGGCTGGCACAAGGAGTGGTTTTACTGTGCCGATCTAGCTCCTTCCTTGCGCCCGTTTACTGGTATGCCGCCAGCGGTGTTGCCAAGCTGGTCTTCGGAGCCAACCTTTGAAGAACTGGGCCAGGCACACATATTGCTGACGAAGATAGATGACCTCAAGAGGGCCGGCTTGACAGGGCCCTGGGTGGCTCGTCGTTTCCTGACGAGGCGCGTCCAGCCGCTGAAGCTGAGAAGCGCTTTCGGCTGGGCCTTCAGAGGTAAACACGATCCTGACCGGGTGAGCAGCGAGACAGCGGACAAGGGGGGCAGTAACCGATACCTTGTTTGGCTTCTTCTCCGAAGGGGTCGTTGCCACCGAAGATGATAACCGCCGAGTTGCTGCCTATAGCTTCATCCGGCCGCGGACCAAGGTAACCTTCTACTTTCTTCTGTGGTGAACGCCTGTGGAACGATAATTGTTCAACTTTGCGTGATGGTATCTTGTCGACTTGATTGTAGTGGCATGAGGAATTTGATGAAGATTCTCGTCCATTGTCTGCGGTCGCGTCGAGGAAGAGGCCAAGGAGCCCCTCTGATGCTCAACCCGACTCGAAGAGAGCGGGGAAGAAGCCAATTTTATATCGGGGCGAGGGGGCCATGACAGCGCGTGCCGTGAGCGGTAGCTTGAAGATAAAGGACACCGCTGCCACAACGCCCACGCGGTCGAGTCCCAGGCTGAGAGCAGCTGGCTTGGGCTCAACGTTGTCGTACTCAGCAACAGCACCGCCGAGGGGCCAACCAGAGCAGAGGCCGATTGGGGTGAAGGAACCCGAACCAACCGTACCAGAGCCGAGGCCGACTCAAGCCGATATACCTCTGCCGTCGACGACCCCGACCGGGGCGAGTGCCGATGCAAGCGCTTCGCCGGGGAGCGGGCACGCTAGCAGGAAGCTGAAGTTTTCCAAGAGGTGCGCTGCCCCGAGCATTCTGTAGTCGTTGTATGTTAAAATGCAGTCCTGATGTCTTGCTTCGTTGTGCAGGAAGCGGGCCGACATCGACCTCAAAAAGGTCGACCCGTCTGCTCTGCTCGATGAGTCCGCCCCAGCCGAGTCAGCAGCAGCGAACACACCTGCTGAGCCGGCGGCCAGCCCGGTCGCTGAAACCGAGGTGGCTCCGACTACGGGGCCACTACCGCCACTCGACCGAGAGGTGGCTGTTGAAACTGAGGCCCCAGCCCCCGAGGCACCATACGTTGCGGAAGCGAGGGACGGATCCCCCGAGCTGGTCCCCAATGTTGCAGGGGAAGGCGGTGTCGGGGCCAGGACCCCGTCGCCATCGTGGTTATCATCGTCGCCGTCGTCGCCGTTGCCGCCGCCACCGGAGATCCCACATTTGCCTCGGATCGAAGCTCCCCCACGTGCGATGCCCCGGACCTTCTCGTGGACCACTCGCGACGGCACCATGAAAAGCCTCAGGCACGATGAAGTCGTCGCAAGGAGAGAGCGCGAGAGCCTGATTCGTGCCGCCATCAACGGGTCCCAAGGGGTCTCGGTATGATTCTTGTAGTGAAGCTCCAGCAATCTTCTTGTCTTGATGATTGACTCTGTCGTCGGTTTGTTCCTTGTCCTGAGCAGAAGCTCGTCGACCGCAACG
The DNA here is from genome assembly GCA_003991445.1 of Oryza meyeriana var. granulata. Lineage (NCBI taxonomy): Eukaryota > Viridiplantae > Streptophyta > Magnoliopsida > Poales > Poaceae > Oryza > Oryza meyeriana. The sequence goes on from RYFJ01000056.1 coordinate 834,635, forward strand.
AGGCGATGACAGAGATCCTGGTCGAGATGGCTCCCCACCTCGCGGAATTACAACAGCTCCGGGCATTGAAGGCCGAGATGGAGGCGCGTCACACGAGGAGGGAGGCCTGGCTGAAGAGTCGGCGACCTCGAAGGAGATGTTTTCTGTGCGGAAGTTGTCCCGCGTGCCGAAGGTCACCGGCAAGGTTATCTGCCCGAGTGGGGTTGATGACAAGCCGGGGATTATCCCATGGAAGGGCGCGGTGCTCGGCCGTAGTTCTGAATGAGGAATTCTCATCTCGTCCAAAGTCTTGGCGAACAGGATGTTGAGCGCACTGCCTCCGTCGATGAGGGTTTTCTTCAGCCTAATGTTTTTGACGACCGGATCCAGGACGAGTGGGTATCGTCCCGGGTGGGAAACCCGATCTGGGTGATCCGCGCGGTTGAAGGTGATAGCCATTTCTGACCAGCGCAGGTATTGGGGGGTATCTGTTGTGGAGACCGCGTTAATATCCCGCGCTGATAGCTTCTGCTTGCGCTTGGATTCGTACGCGAGTGGCCCCCCGAAGATGTGGTTGAGTTCGGCTTGAGGGTCCTGGAAGTCATCAGCCGGACCCGAGTCTGGCTTGTCCTTGTCTTTGTCGGCGCCAGATGATGAAGCCTGCTCGGAGGCAAACTTCTTGAGCATGTGGCAGTCTTTGGCCGCGTGCCGGCCCTTGGGGTGAAAGGGGCAAGGCCCGCTCATGACTTTCTGGTAGTCGTTGTTCCGCTGGGGCCGCGACCGACTGCGCTCCATGTTAGCCACCTCGTTGTCTGACTTCCGCTTGCGGCTGCCAGGCTTGTTCTGGGGCGGCTCGTGGTCGGCCTTTGCCCTGTTGTCTTTTTGTCGGGGCTCCTTCTTCTCGTCGAAGGCCTCTGCGACGGCTTCAGCTGAGTCGGCGTATTTGTTGGCCATGTCGAAGAGAGTCCGGACAGTAGATGGCGGCTTCCGAGTGAACTTCGCGATGAGCGGGGCGTCTTTGACTCCTTTGCGGAAAGCGGCGATGACGACCTCGTCTTTGATGTTTGGGATTTGATTGCGCTTCTCGGAAAACCTTTTGATGAATTCCCGTAGAGACTCGTTCTTTTTCTGATGCAGTTGGTAGAGGTCGTGCTCGGAAGCCGGTCTCTCGTAGGTCCCCTGGAAGTTAGCGATGAACCGCTCCCTGAGTTGTCCCCAGGAACCGATCGACCGCCTTGGGAGGCCTGTCAGCCATGTCCTCGCCGAGTCGGATAACGCGACTGGGAGGTAGTTAGCCATGGCTCTGCTGTCGCCCCCAGCAGCTTGAACTGCTAGGACGTAGACGGTGAGCCAGGACTCTGGGTTGGTCTTGCCGTCGTACTTTTCAATTCCGGTAGGCTTGAAGCCGACTGGCCATCGGACGTCCTGTAACTCCCGAGTAAAGGCTGGAATGCCTTCATTATCGTGAGGACTCGGGCTTCGGTTTTGGCGGTGTTGCCGCTCGTAATGGAGACCGAAGCGCTCGTGTTCATCCTCCAGTCGGCGGCGTTCATCCTCTTCGCGCTCTTCGCGCCGGGCGTTTATGGTGTGGCGAAGATCGCGTTGTAACCGCAATCGGAGGTCTTGATTGTGTCGGCGGTCGTATTGATGACGCCGCCGGTTGTCGTAGTTGGTATCGCCGAGTGTTGTTTGGCGGGATTCTTCATGCTGCCGGGTGGAGCCGGCTGCCCGTCGTCGTGCTGATGCAGATGACTCCGCCGCTGGAGAGCCCGTTCGACGGGTCGGTATGTGAGTGTTGCCTGACTGTTCTTGCTGCTGGCAGGCGGCAGCAGTAATCATCGCCTTGATCTTGGCGATGGTTGGTGTGGCCTGATGGTCCGGCCCAAACTGGAGCGTGTCCAGCAGAGTTGCGGCGGCCACGACGTTCTGTTGTGGCGTGACGAAGACATCGTGGTCGCCGACTTTGGTTCGGAGGATCTGCTGCTGGGCGGCTCGCCCAGCTTGTCGAAGCCCGTCATTGCGAGCTTGTCGGTTGGCCTCCTCTTGTTGTTGTACTCGGCGCGCCTCCTCATGCTGCTCCTCTTGCAGTCGGCGCACCTCGGAAGGTGGCGTTGAAGCCATGAAGATCTCGCGGGGGAGGAGGAAGCTTGCCAAGGTGGAGTCCGAGTTGATGCTCGAACCACCATCCGACTTTGTGTCGGACTCCGAGTAGTTTATCGGAGTTAGGACGACTCCGACCTCCCTAGATCCAATCTGAAACGGTTCATGACCGTGTCCAAACTGAATCGCTGGGGGTCGAGTCCGCTGCGCGGGTTGTAGATGCACAGCGTCGCCGAATCCGTATGGGAGATTGACGATCTCTCCCCCTCTCGGCCTAACCCGCGCTGGCTCAAGGCCTAGCGCGAGTCGGACGCCGAAGGAGAGAGTTGTCCCGATGTCCGGCGATGTGAGGGACTGTCGTAGTAGATCGTCGGAGGAGATGGCAACGTCCCTAGGGCCGACTGGCGCAACGCCGGCTAGGTCTTCGGCTGGCAAGATCGGATCTGCCTCAGCCAAAGAAAGGTTGCCGAGTTGATCGGCGACGAAATCAAGGCTCCCGAAGGTGATGGTGTCTCCGTTGGAGAACTTGTCGCTCTTGACTCCGTTGATGGGATCCATCGAATCTGTTGATGAAGAACTCGCCGTACCCCTACCTGGCGCGCCAACTGTCGATGCTTTGCACCGGCAATAATTCTATGGGGGTACTCGGCGACTTGGAATTCGGTGGATTGCAGAGGAACACAAGGGAATTATACTGGTTCAGGCCCTCGTTGTGAGGTAATACCCTACGTCCAGTTGAGGTGTTATTCCTCTGAGGTGGATTCGTGAACAATGATCTGGTTCGCCCCCATAGGGCGCCCTGCCTCCCTTTATATAGTAGGGGACAGGGGTACATGGCAAGGATCCCAGTCGGATACGACCAAGGGATTTCCTTATTGGAGATAGAATCCTGCCTGACTAAAGCTATGTTTCCTTATTGTACAAGGCACAGCCTGCCGGGTGCTATCTTATCTCTAATTACATGATCTGGCCCATCCTCTATCCGAGTGGCCCATGTGCTTGTAGTGAGGTACCCGGGGCCCATGGCTCCCACAATAAGGAGGAGAGATTTTCATTAAACCAAAAGCCGACCAAAGAACTAGAACCGGTATAGTCGACGCTTCCCGGGAGCCAGGCTCCGACCGGGGCTAGATACGCACCCGGGAGCCAAGGGCTTCGACCGGGGCTTAATATGCGCGCCCGGGAGCCAAGGGCTTCGACCGGGCTCGGCCTATTGCCGCTCCTCGAGGCGTTTGGCCAAGCGTTCGACGGCGCGGCACTCCGTCAGGTCGTGCCGGTCCGTCTGGTGGAAGGCGCACCATCCCCGGGCCATTTCCGGCGGCGGCGGTGCACGTGCGGCCCTTTGCCGCTTACCGCCGCCGTCGTCGTCCTCGTGGGCGATGTCGCCCCGGGGGCTGGCCGCAGCGGCCAAGGCGGAGCTCTCAGCGGCCGCCTTGGCTTTCTGGTGCTTCCTCCTGTCCCGGCGCGAGGCGGAACGCGAGGACTCGCCGGCTCCTGCATGATTGCTGGCGGTAATCAGGCGATGGGCCGTACCTACGAGGTCGGCGACTTCACCGAGCCACCGCCTTTCCCGGCCGCTGCCCCCGGTGGAAGCCGGGGGGTGGCGCAGGAGAGCCTTCGCCGCCAGGAGGGCTTCCTGCGGCGTCGCCGGCTGGATGTCTTGATGGTGGCGCGCCTGTTTGCGCCTCACGAATGAGGCCGTGGCGGACCCAGCCGGGCACTTGCCGGCTCCCTCAGCGGAGGGAGGTGCCGAGGCCGCTCGGCCAGGCCGCCACTGGGTGAAGTCGGCCCGTGTAGCGCGCACCGCGCGCCCCCAGGAAGACGTGGGGGAATGCGGTGAGCTAGCCAGAGGGCTAGCATTGTCCGGCGGGGTGAAGCCGCCGGATTCGTCGTCGGAATCCTGCTGATGATGATGGCCGGTCACCATGGAGCGCGCCGGTGCTGCCGGCGTACCACCTGAAAAGGAAACTCCCCCTACCTGGCGCGCCAGCTGTCGGAGGATGGAACCCGACGGCGGGAAGTCAGGAGACCCCCCTTCTGAGATTCGGCCAGGGGAGTAGTTCTCAGGCGGAGCCGGCTTCGGGTGGAAGAAGATGAATCAGCGCTCAGGACAGAAACAGAGGGGCCCGAGCTGGAGACGGGAAGGTCCAGACCGTCCGAATCGGGTCCGGACCGTCCGAATCGTAGTATCTCGCGGGGAAGACGATGAACAGCACGGGATTTATACAGGTTCGGGCCGCCGGAGCGTAATACCCTACTCCTGTGTGTGTTTTGCTATGAGGTGGATGAATGTGGTATTGTGGTTACAAGGTGTATCTAGCTCACGGCCGGAGCCGGAGAAGAGGAACAGTGGCTAAAGAGTGAGCTCGGGTGCAGATAGCTGAGAGTTAGAGGTTCTCCGTTCCGTCTCTCTCCCCCTAAAAGTGGCATGGATCCTCCTTTATAGGCGAGGGGAGTCCACAGTGCCAGAATACAGAGAGAGAGCTTTTCCGGTGAGCTCTCCTGTGCACACGTCTGCCAACGACGCCCATGCCGGAGCTGTTGCTGCTGTGGGCGGCTGGAGCACACGCATGCCAGCAGCCGCCTGTTGCGCCACGCCTGGAGGAGCCTGTCGGGTGCTGCGGGCGGCTGGTCTGGTCGCCTGGTTGCCACACACGCCCGGAGGTGGCGCCTCCGGGCACGGGCGACACGCGCCCGGGGCCGGAGGCGGCGCTTCCGGGCGGCACTCACTCGGGGCCGGAGGCGGCGCTCCCACTCCCGGGCGACGCGCGCCCGGGGCCGGAGGAGGCGCTCCCGGGCGACAGGCGGCGCGCCCGGGCGCGGGGACGAGCACCCGGGGCCTCCCTGCCGGCCGCCGGTCGTGCAGGATATGTCCCCCGGAGGAGCCGATGTGGCCGGAGATCCACGCGTCCCCGCAGGCTGTGGGACCCCCAGTCCCATTTCGCCGACATCGGCGAAACGGGATAGGGGGTCCCACATACCCCGGGGACGCGTGGGTCATGTGCCACGTTAATTCCCCCGGTCCCGGGACCCGCAGTCATAGTGCCTCGTGTGGCGGAGGGCTGGCTCCAGCGGTCGGCTCCCCAACTACCCGTTTTAATGGTGAGGCGACGACAGAGCGCTTTTTGACCAAGAAAGCCCCTAAAGTCCACGCCCAGGCAGCGGAGGCAGGCGCCGTCCTGTCTCCATGCTCCATCCGCTCACGGCGAGGGGCCGACCGAGCGTGACCAGACGAGCAGTACCTACTCCGGCTTGGATGCAGCAGGCGGGCAGGGACGACTGGACCCTCCTCCAACTCCGGCGCAGGCGTCGCAGGCGGAGGTGAGCGATGGGACAGCCCTCCAACTCCGGCGTGGGCGTCTGCGGCCGGACAGGTGCACAAGAGGACTCACCGGAGAATATCTCTCTCGGGGTACCGGCACTGTGGACTCCCCTGGCTCTATAAAGGAGGATCCGAGCCGACGTGGAGAAGGGGGGGGGAGCATTAGCAAGGACTCTCTAGCTAGTACACGCGGTCGCGCACGCTCGCCGCAGTTCTCCTTCCTTGGCACCGAGCTCCTGAGCTCGCCGGGAACACCCTGTAAACACTCAAAACCATATTCCCCTCTACATAGCATACACACAGGAGTAGGGTATTACGCTTCCGAGCGGCCCGAACCTATCTACGCCCCCTGTTTCCTCTGTGCGTTGCGGTTCTTCATCTTCCGGACGATCGCTCTCTCTCTCGCGCAGTTATTACGGTTCGGACGGTCCGGACCGGAAGCGGACGGTCCAGACCTCTCTGTCTCCAGTTCGGGCCCCCGGGATTCGGACGGTCCGATCCCTGGGAGGACGGTCCGAACCTCTCATCTCTCAGCCCGGGCCCTTTGCTCCCGGGTATCGCCGTTTCCACCCATTCTTCCACCGGACGCCGACTTCGCCTGAGAACTACTCCCCTGGCCGAATCTCAAAAGGAGGGTCTCCCGACTTCCCGCCGTCGAGATTTCATCCTCCGACAGCTGGCGCGCCAGGTAGGGGGGGTTTCCTTTTCAGGTGGTACGCCGGCGCCTCCAACACCGACGCACTCCATGGCAGGAGGCCATCGTCCGCGGGACTGCAACGAGGGGCTCGGCGGCTTCACCCCGCCGGATGACGCTAGCTCAGCAATGAGCCTACCACGCTCCCCGTCTCCCTGGGGGCGTGCAGCGCGAGCCCGGCGGCTTGGGCCTCCGGCCAACGATGGCCATGGCGACCTCCGCGACCGGCTGGGCCGGACGCGGGTTCAGGAGGACGCCCGGGTCACGATCGAGCGGCAGCGCGAGCGGCGCGCGAACGCTGCCGCAAGTCCTGGGGCCCCCGACCAGGGCCCTGGAGAGGATGGCAAGCCCACACGTTCCGCTTCACGGCGGAACAGGAGGAAGCGCCAGAAGGCCAGGAAGGCTGCTGAAGACCTCGCCTTGGCAGCTACCGACGACCCCTGGAGCCATGTTGCCTGCGGAGGCGATGGTCGCAGCAAGCGGCAAAAGGCCGCACGCGCGCCGCCACCGCCGGCAACAGCCCAGAAGTGGTGCCCTCTCCACCAGACGGATTGGCACGACATCACGGAGTGCCGCGCCGTCCATCGCTCGCCCGAGCGTGCCGAGCCGGCCATAGTTCGGGGGTGGTGCGCCTACCACGACACGGACCGGCACGACATTACGGAGTGCCGCGCCGTCCAGGGGATGGCCGAGAGTCTCAAGCCGGCCACAACCCGGGGGTGGTGCGCCTACCACGACACGGACCGGCACGACGTCACGGAGTGCCGCGCCGTCCAGGGGATGGCCGAGAGTCTCAAGCCGGCCACAACCCGGGGGTGGTGCGCCTACCACGACACGGACCGGCACGACGTCACGGAGTGCCGCGCCGTCCAGAGCTTCGCCGAGCGTCTCGAGCCGGCCTTAGCCCGGAAGTGGTGCACCGTCCATGAGACGGACTTGCACGATCTCTCCGAATGCCGCGCCGTCCAAAAGCTGGCCGAGCGCGTCAAGAAGCTCCGGCAGGAGTAGTAGCGGGCCCGAGCCCGGCCGAGGCGGTTCGGACGATCCGAACCCTTGGCGGACGGTCCGAGTCCTGCTCCCGAGCCGGAACAACTTCGACGGGGCACGAGTACCCGGACAGTACCGCCTCGGCAAGGGCGGATCCGGGGAACTCGTCTCGACACGGTACATATCCTTATCCAGGCCCATGTCAATCAGCATTCCAGTTAGCAGCCCTTGTCCGCCCCGGTCACGGAGAGCTCGTTCCCTCTCAAGGGACCTGAGCCCGTGCGGTAGGAGCCCTTGGCTCCCGGGCGCAGATCTAGCCCCGGTCGGAGCCTGGCTCCCGGGCGCACGGATCTCGCCCCGGTCGGAGCCTTTGGCTCCCGGGTGCGCGTATCCGCCCCGGTCGGAGCCGCATCTAGCCCCGGTCGGAGCCCTTGGCTCCCGGGAGCGCGTATCTCGCCCCGGTCAGAGCGTGGCTCCCAGGCGCATATCTCGCCCCGGTCGGAGCCTGGCTCCCGGGTGCGCGTATCGCGCCCCGGTCGGAGCGTGGCTCCTAGGCGCATATCTAGCCCCGGTCAGAGCACTTGGCTCCTGGGCGCCCATCTAGCCCCGGTCGGAGCCCTTGGTTCCCGGGTGCATATCCAGCCCCGGTCGGAGCCTGGCTCCCGAGCGCGCGTATCTGCCCCCGGCCACGGAGAGCTCGCTCCTTCTCAAGGGACCGGAGCCCGTGCGGATAGGAGCCCCTGGCTCCCGGGCGCATAGCTGCTCCCGGTCTCCAGAGCTCGCGCCCTCCCGGGGGAGCCGAGCACGAGATCTGGTAGCAGCGGTTCGGACGGTCCGATCCCTCGACGGACGGTCCGGTTGTAGCGACTCAGACGGTCCGGCCCTTAGGCGAATGGTCCGAACCCCGCTCCCGAGCCGGAACAGCCTCAACAGGGCGCGAGTACCTGGAAGGCACCGCCTCGGCAAGGGCGAGCCCGGGGAAGTCGTCCCGATATGGTCCATATCCTTATCCGGGCCCTGTGCCCGGGCACATGTCGACTATGCATACCAAACCACATTTCAGTCCGGGGCCTTGGGTCCCGGGCACATTCTTGAGCCGAGGGACGGATTCCCGAATCCGTGCCCCGGGTCCGACACCGAGGTGCCGAACCAGGGCGGCCTCGCCAAGGCGAGTGCAAGCCTAGGAACGCGACACCCGAAGTAGGGCGCGATAGCCCGGACAGCACTGCCCCGGCGAGAATGCGTCCGGAAGATCGTCTCACATCCCATATTCAAGCCCGGGCCCCCGGAACCCGGCTTATATCAAAACCGTATTTCAGTCCGGGGCCCCCGGGTCCCGGACACATGTCCTTAGCACTGGCCGGGGCCCCCGGGTCCCGAGCACGTGCCTCTTCCCAGCCTCGAGGCTCGCGAGAGAAGCGAGTCCGAGCTCCATCCCTAGGGACATCAAGTATCTTCACAAATCTACCTGTATAAACTTCCTGTAAGTTACGGTAAACCCGCGCCAGCGCCGGACTTCTCCGGAAACTCAGCGCTGGCCGGGGCCCCATGTATATACACTTCACATAAGCAACATTTTTTATCCTTCCCGGTCTCGTTCCTTTCGTCTCTTTCCATGTGTTGCTTTCGGGGCAGTTCCACCCCCTGGAGGTATCATCGGGCCGCGCCCGTACAGCGGCTGGGTTATGCGCAAACCTAGCCGCTATACGGGCGCGACCACGACGACGCCTTCGGGAGGAGGTTGACACCACCGCTCGTAGCATGGGGTGGACAAGGGAACGGACCGGACGCTCTCACAGTTCACTATGTGTAGAGTAGACTTTTCCCCGGCGGTCCTGGGGGCGATTCATACCACACCGAGCTGGGCGCCCGGGGAGACCCCGTTTCTTCCTGGTGTACCGGGCCGAAGCCGTTCTGTCGCCAGACCTCTCCTTCGGCTCTCGGGTTCAGCGCTACATCGACAAACATCAACCACGACAAAATGTGCAGCACGACGACCTCGACTTCCTCGAGGAACGAAGGTGGCGCGCTTCGCTCCGCGCCGCTCAGCAGGACCTCAAGCGCCATCTTTGGCGTAAGGTACGGGTCCGATCGCATCGGGTTAGGGGTTGGTTCTCCGCCATGTCCTTACACGTGCCGAAAAGAGGTAAACCTTCCCCCAGTGGGAAGCCCCCCTTCCTGGTGATCGATGTTTCCGCGACCGGGTTCGGTAAGCCTGGCAGCATTCCCACAAATTTCTTCCATAAATATATTCTTCTCATCCCCTGGGGGCATACTCGGGCCGCGACCGTGCGACGGTTGGGGGTTCGCGCATTATCATCAGTTCCCTACCGACGAGTAATCATGTCCCGACGTGCTAGGTCCAGGGCGTTGTCAAGTTCGCAGGGACCTAATGGCGCCCTCCGGGAGGCACCCCGCGTCCCTGCGGCTCCGACGTCCTGCCTGGCTAGCTTTGGTGATCGGTTCTTTCCGGAGGTAGGGGGCGAAATGCTTATGCGTAACCTTACCCTCCGCACGGTCGCGACCGCAAGGACCCCTTAGGGAGTTCGTCATATACAGATTAGACCATTTCCCGGCAGGATTAGGCAGGCCTTCCGTACCTCGACGCGGGCTGCGGAGCCCGGCCTGGCCGGCCCCTCCCCGGCAACCGGTGAAGCACCGAATGCTCCGTTGCCTGAGGACCCCATCTCCGGTCAAGCTTGTTCCCGCGGCCTCGCGGCGCTCCCAGGGCCTCAGGCGCCCGGGGGAACGGAGGGCCCCCGGACCCGGAAGACAACAGGGTCGAAACTACGGACTCAACCGTCCCGCTGGACACGTCCCCGGGCCCCTCGCAGCCGTCAAGGACCGAGCACCCGGGGCAGGCGGTGCTCAAAGGCCCCGGGGAGGGGACCTGGACGCGACGACGGTTCACGGCGGATTGGCCCGATCCTCGGCGTTCCTGGGGGCGAGCAATGCTCTCGGTCCCGGGACTGTGCTCGTGAGCCATGCCGCCTTCGCAATACCCCAGATACGTTACTTTATCCGACTTTACATATTGCTGAACTTGTTATTCTCCCTCTATTTTGTATGATCAGCCTAGGTTCCCGGAAGGGCTGCGGTGCCCGACCTGGCCAGCTCCTCCCCGGCCCCCGCCGAGGCGCCGGGGGCTTCGTCGCCTAGCGCCCGAGCCCGGGGTCAGGATCAGTTCCTGAGGGGCTCCCCGGCGAATCAAGGATGTCCTCCGCGGCCCCTCTATGCCCCCTGGGCCCAACGGCGCCCGGGGGCGCGGAGAGCCCCCGGATCCGGAAGACTGGCAGGGGCCGAACCTGCGAACTTTGTCGCTCCACAAGGCTCGCGTCCAGAGGCTCGCGTCCAGGGGGAACCAGGTTCCCGCTCTACACCAGTCCAAGGCGAACCAGCTTTTACCCGCGGCGCTCCGGGGGCATGGAGGGCCCCCGGGCCTGGAAGACCGACGCTTAGTGCTCGCGGGCCATCGGGGACCGCTCCCTGGGGCGGGCAACCATCCCATGTGCTGCCCTTTGGGGACCGAGTTCCCGGGTAGGCAGCTACGCCGGGGCCCGGAAGGCGCTATGGCCGCTCACGGCGGTTGGCGCTCGGTGTTCCGGGCCCTGAAAATCGAAAACAACAACAACCACCTCAATAGAAGTCTCGCCGATGTCGGGAGCCGCTTGATGCAGCCCGCGTCGCGTCCTCGGAAGTCGACCGCGCGCTCCTGGGAGACCCCGGCCTCCCGGTCGATCCGCGCCAACCAGGACCAGGGCCCGAGGTGACTACCCCTAGGGAAAGCATTCCCGGGACCCAGGGCCCGAGCTGTCTACTCCCGGTCAAGGCGTTCCCGGGCCCGTCGGTGCTCGGGCCCCATCCTAGAACCACATCGGGCGCCAATTTCCGCCCAAGGGCCGGCAAAGCTCCTGGCGCCGGGGTTGTGCTCCCGGAGCCACGCCACCCCTTTGCAGCACCCAGCGGCCTTTTCCAGTGGCATCGCCGCGCTCCCCAGGACGGCAGCGCTCGGGGGCATGGCGAGTGGCGTCAGGACGGAATTGACGCCTCCCTCGGACTCCTCGTCAGACATCGGCTCTACAAGGTACTCGCCGCGGTCGAGCAACCCTGCCTCGGGGGCAGCGATCTCGGCCACGACTTCCTCAACACATATCTTCTACATATCTTCCATAATTTCCGTCCCGTGCCCCGGGTCCCGGGCACATGTTCTCCCACACATCTTCCATATTTCCGTCCCGGCCCCGGGTCCCGGGCACATATCGCCCATATTTATTCCCGACCACATATCCAGACTACGCAACAAGTCATCAAAACTTCACCAAGTTCAACGGCGAACCAAGTGCACCCCGCATCCCCTCGTTTCTACAAGACGTGGCCCTGTTCCTGCCCGGGGCTGGTCCCGGCCGAGCAACAGGGCCAGGGGCCACTGTCGGCGAAACGGGATAGGGGTCCCACATACCCGGGGCACGCGTGGTCATGTGCCACGTAATTCCCCGGGTCCCGGGACCCGCAGTCATAGTGCCTCGTGTGGCGGAGGGCTGGCCAGTGGGTCGGCTCCCCAACTACCCGTTTTTAAATGGTGAGGCGACGGACAGAGCGCTTTTGACCAAGAAAGCCCCTAAGTCCACGCCCAGGCAGCAGAGGCAGGCGCCGTCCCTGTCTCCATGCTCCCATCCGCTCACGGCGAGGGCCGACCGAGCGTGACCAGACGAGCAGTACCTACTCCGGCTTGGATGCAACAGCGGGCAGGGACGACTGGACCCTCCTCCAACTCCGGCGCAGGCGTCGCAGGCGGAGGTGAGCGATGGGAACAGCCCTCCAACTCCGGCGTGGGGCGTCCTGCGGCCGGACAGGTGCACAAGAGGACTCACCGGAGAATATCTCTCTTGGGTACCGCAACTGTGGACTCCCCTGGCTCGATAAAGGAGGATCCGAGCCGACGTGGAGAAGGGGGGGAGCATTAGCAAGGACTCTCTAGCTAGTACATGCGGTCGCGCACGCTCGCCGCAGTTCTCCTTCCTTGGCACCCGAGCTCCTGAGCTCGCCTGGGAACACCCTGTAAACACTCAAAACCATATTTCCCCTCTACATAGCATACACACCAGCGAGTAGGTATTACGCTTCCCCGAGCGGCCCGAACCTGTCTACGCCCCTGTTTCCTCTGTGCGTTGCGGTTCTTCATCTTCCCGAACACGATCGCTCTCTCTCTCGCGCAGTTATTACGGTTCGAACGGTCCGGACCGGAAGCGGACGGTCCAGACCTCTCTGTCTCCAGTTTGGGCCCCCGGGATTCGGACGGTCCGATCCCTGGGAGGACGGTCCGAACCTCTCATCTCTCAGCCCGGGCCCTTTGCTCCCGGGTATCGCCGTTTCCACCCATTCTTCCACCGGACGCCGACTTCGCCTGAGAACTACTCCCCTGGCCGAATCTCAAAAGGGGGGTCTCCCGACTTCCCGCCGTCGAGATTTCATCCTCCGACAACTGTGTTTCCAGTTTTCACCATGAGCAAACAGCAACGCGACAACGACGTATCGTACGTATCTTACTACTACAGAGAAAGGCAGCACACAGCTACACACCCTCCGTAGTGTTTTTACAGTTTCCGGTACACATACAGATATGAGGTCGCAGGGGACATTCTGACCTCCAGGAATCAGGACTATCACCTGAACCAAATTCTCTGTGGACGTGAATCTTGATGCTTTCACAACCAGCAGTTTATCGATTCGGTCCGTGGATATATAAGAGACACTATTCAGGAGATTGGTATGACTCGTGATTTTGGTCGTCCGTTCCGTCTTGGATCACGGCCTTGCTCCGTTCCAGGAAGTGCCCAGCCCCATGCAGATTGCCTGCCACGTCCACTGGTGCCACGGTTACCTGTGTTGCATTGACAAGCATACATTAGTGGATAAAAAAAATGCAGAAAATGTCAAACGAGCAGAATCATACAAACCGGACGCTACTATAAATGGACATGGAAAAACACAGAACTAACGATAAATGCCAACACCACACTATGGTTCAAATAGAAGACCTTAAAGCAGTTTTGATTATCACCAAACAAGTCTGTAAAAAAGGTTATCAGCAAAATTATGCTGGAATCCTGTTCCATAAAAACTACTAACCTTTTAGAATTGATTAGCTGCTAAGCACCTAGAATAAGCAAAAACAGGAAGTAAGAACTGATGGTGTTCGTTTGTGTTCATGAAACCCATTCATACCTAGGGCTCTAGGCAGACCGGGTTTCGACACTGATCAATGCAGAACAGAAGCCAAAAACAACGCTTCACAGTTTATCCACTTCATTTGGCATGACAATTTCATTTGCCCTTCTCAATCATAATAGAAGTTAAGACCAAACTCAGCAAATCTTTCAGTAACCATGTCTCCATTTCTCAAACTTTAATTCCAATTAGTGATTTCACAAATTTGTGAATTTGCTACTTGTTGAACCCTGTGCACAAGGCACACGCTAAAGATAACTAGAGCTAAACGACAATACTTAGGTCAGGCCATGTTGAACAAACAGTTATTAACTCGTGCTGAAGATCTTCCCACAAAAAGAGGGAAACAAACCTAAGCACTGAACATATCCTGTGCAACCAGTGGCGAAGCCAGGATTTTAACATGAGGGGGGCCAACTTATAAAGTAACGACGAGCACAGAAAAAATAACATATCAATATTCGTAGGTTCCAAAATCCTCCCATAAATAATAAAGCATATCAATATATACATTTTTAGCCTATCATGTTGCCCCTAGTAAATACTTACTCACTCCAACCACAAATGTAAGTATTTTTGCCCTTTTTTAAGCAAAGATTAAGGGGAAGGAAAAAAATAGCTAGGCCAGTTCCTGATTGGCCAACAAGAGAGTAGTTGGAGATAATTTAATGAGTGTTAGCTCCCGATTGATGGTATACTCTAAAAATTCTTGCATTTACGTACAAATTCTAAAAGGTAGAAGTTCTTATATTTGTGGATGGAAGAAGTTACAAACACCCTGGCAATTCAGATCAAAATAAAGACATCAAATTACATATCTTAATTAAATTTAACCTCAGATGTTGTAGAATTAATTACTGCATTCACAGCTAGCGGCCAACACAAACACTACGGCCAAAGGGCAAAGCCTGCCATCCACGCATAATTTGTTTGTAGGGGCTTAATACACTGATGAATGCTTTAGATAATCATGTGATTACTAGTAGTACTTAAGGAAAATTAATTTTGTTGGGGGTGGCCAGGCCTCCACCCCCGCCCCCGCCCCCCCCCCCCCCCCCCCCCCCGCTGTGTGCAAAAGTGGCAGTACGGGGTCCAGCCCACTTTTGTAAAAAAATGTGCAGAGTATAGCACGTTTATCTTTGTGTTCATTTGCATGGATCATGTTAGTATTTGATTATTTGCTAAACTAGTACCCAGAGACAGACATTTGTGCTACTAAAACAGTTAGCACTGTATCATTTCTCCACATGGCACCATCTATCCACATATTAGAGGTTACGTCCAATTGAAGATGAGGACACTCCTAGTTTTTCTACTTGATACATTTCAGCCTACTCTCTCTCTCGTCTTTCTAACATTCTTGATTATGTTTTGAGTTACACACTGCTGCTCCACCATTGAATTTGCAATCAATAGGATCCCAGAAAGTGTAATTGTCAGTTTTATTTTAGCCGGTCTTCAGAAAAACAGGATGGAAGCAAGAAACATTTTGAGACCATGCTTAAACTAAGATTAAATATCTGATAATGAACCGCCCATTTATTAAGTTTTATCCTAAAAAAGTATGCAGCCATAAAGGTTCTCACAAATCTAAACCATTGCTTACCTGATTCATTATTGTTAGATGTACCGGCATTTTGGTTCCAGCCAGGCAGGTGATGTCCACTATTCCCCTTCCATGATTCCTCAAACCCAGCTAGTTCATCTGTATAGAATACTTGTGTGAAAAATATATCCAAAATGCAATCAACGTTGCACCCAAATCTAAAAACATCAAACAAACCTTCATGAAGATTGTGCAATATCTGTGTAGTGTCCACCTTGCCATCTGATTTTAGCTTCCTTGTCAGTGAATGCCCCTAAAAGTTTGAGTATGAAGAAAAATTAGTTACAGACCTAAATAGTACTATAATGAACTTAGCTTTAGATAACAGGAAGTTCTTGATGCTATTGTCTTTCGTTCAATTAATAATCTGATTTTGATTTAGTCTATCTATTGTCTTTGGTTCAATTAATAATCTGATTTTAATTTAGTCTTCTAAGATAAGACTCTGCTGCACAACACACTGGTACCACATGTATAAAGCTACTCAATCTGATTCTGAACTTTGTAAGTATTTTAACATAGCAACGTATCTACCTTGTCATGAATTCCTCGTGAGATTCTATGAGTAGCCTCTTTGGTTGTCGTATCTGCTTCCTTGCTTTCTTCCACAGTTATCTGCAGTAAACACAATTACCATCACTTATGTCCAAACAGTGAGGGGTCATTAGTAGGTTTCTAGGATATTTGCTTACTCCATCACTTCCAGTTCTTCGAGTTTGCGAAGCAGTGTAGTAAGCTCCATTGACACCACCATAAGTCACAGAAGAGCTCTGATATGTGAATGTACGAGCTTGCGGCTGCCCTTCATTGGCCCTGTTGAAGTCCCTCCGAGGCTGCATTTGGCCCCCTTGCATCTCTAGAAATAAACAAATAATAAAACAATTTTAACATATCACCGATACAGCATCCCAGATAACCTATAAAACAGAAGTGATTCAACCCCAACTCCTACCATCATCTGGTTCTTGAACATATGACTCATGGTTTGCTTGGTCATTAGCATGCCACTCTGAGTTCTCTCCTTCCTCCTCATCAAGCTCTGTGATTATAGGCTTCCTGCCATTAACTCTGGGACGAGGAGCTTGCTCAAGGAATCCATCATTCCTCATGTCTCCAAATGGCCCTCCCATTGGCCCAAAAAGGCTAGGGCTGCGCATCCCACTCCCAAATGGCTGAGTAAAGAAGGGGTCATCAAAAGGATCCCTCCCTCCAAAAAAGCCAGAGATCAAGCTCCTCTGGCCACCAAAGCCGCCAAATCCAGCAAACGGGTCCCTCCCACCAAGGAAGTCATCCCTTCCATTTCGCCCCCTCTCCATTTCCAGGTGATCAGGTAGGTTCTGCAAAATTTTTCAGCAATTACGTTACTAGCTGGTAACTTATAATGCATAGAAATCGTTCAGAAGTAACACCAGCAATACAGGAAACGATCATGGTCATATGCAATTTTCCTACAGAGGGCCACTATCCCTCCATTCATTTCACAAATTAATATCACTAAATTCCACTCTGCGAGTTTCCGTGATGTTTTGAACTTATGTATCAACTTCTCTTGCTTTCTTCCAAAAGCCAGATCAATGCAATATCGATCTTTTGTCTAAAAAATTTTCAAGAATGCTAGGTAAAGAGGCAGCACATGAATCCCCCCACATTCGCACTTGCAGAACGCTCATCTCGCAACAACGAAATACAGATTCCTCCACCTAAAACTAGCTAAGACGCTCCTCACGTCACCATCCCAGACAGAAATTTCACCGTACACAAAGCTGACAAAGCAAGACAGCACGCATGATTCCAAACCGCACAGGCATCAGGGGACCGGACGGGGGCAACCTTACCTGAATCTCCTCAAGGCCCGCGGAGCGCACGCAGGATTGGGGAGAGGAGGATCGCGCGTTCGTGGGAGGAGGCAGCGTAGGATCCCTCTCCTGGGTTGGTGGGGGGTGCGGCTTTTTATCCGGGGAGCGTTGGCAGCGTGGTGTGACGGAACGCGACCAGCGACGCCGGGCTGTGGCGAGGAGGCGCTCTCCCCTCCCTCGCGGCGTTGGCCTAGATTTTCCCGAACGTTCGCGTGGCCGCGACGCGATGCGAGAAGGCGGAGAAGCCTCCAGAGTCCAAGGCTCATGGATTGGGCTTGGGCTTGGGCCTTCCACTTTTGGAGTTTTTGGGCCACCAGTTGATGTCCATCCCAGCCCACGGCGGCACATTAATAAAAGCGCATCTCCTCCTCAATCGTCTCCCCCTTTTTCGCCTGGCAAATCGCATCTACAAATTCTACCAGCCTCGCGGCGATCCCACTGCCATGGGAGGCCATGGAAAGGCCAGGATCGGTCTGAATTTCCACTCGTCGCATCGTGGCCAAACCTCCTGACGGTTTCGCCCTAGCCGGACGCCGAGGAGAGCAGCCGGAGATCTGACCTCAGGACGCCGCCTTTGATCTGTATGTAATCGGTGAGTTGTTCACTGCCTTTAGTTACCCAAGGTCGGATGTTTGCCTAAGGATGGTGCGTTCATGTTAGGTTGGATTCGTCTATAATAAAATTTGCGCCTTTTTTTTTCAATTATGCATATCCTTGCTTTTTAAATTTTGGAACGTATAGATTGAAATTTTGGCAGATTGCAATCGTGTCCAGCCTTTATGTTTACGCTACTAACCGTGTGTATAATATTGACTTTTACCATCATCCTTCCCTGCACCTCCTACATCACACTCTGTCAATAGACTCAATATCATCCTTCCCTGCATCTCCTACATCCCACTATGTCTGCCGCGACAGTGATTACATGAAAAATGAGTGCTTTCAAATTTCACATCCTGATGCCAATTAATCCCTTAGAAATGGCTAGTATTACAGAAGTACACATTTTATTTTTGGAACATTACTGAAAAAGTTCTGAACTGTTCACTGCGCTTCTAACATCGTAGGATCTTCTCATATCAGGGATTCAAAAGTAAACATTGTCTGAAAGCTCCCTACAAGTGCTAGGGTTCAGCATCTACATAAATTCTACATAAATTTAACGTTCTTACAAGTATGAAGGCATTGTTACCATTGTGAGCTTCTGTAGTTGCTGATAATGCTGGTGTTGATTTAAAATAAGATAGTGCCTACAAACTAGAAAGACAATCAAACAAAATCACACTTCACGGAAACCAATGATATGAGCAAAGCATGCCTATAAGTTTTTTGGACTGATACGTAATGCTTTTTACAGTTTATACTTTTTCTTAAATTAGTGTAACATTTCTCATTGAAAGCATATGTGAGTGCATGCTGACTAAATGTGCTATGTTAAGACAAGGCTAGACTTGGCCTAAAGGGTGCCAGAACGCCATGGCAGCAAGGCGCGCGCCTAGTTGGGACGTAGACTAGCACAAGTTTTAGCCAAATCAGCACATATAACACATATATTACATAGAAGTAAAAACGATTAGAGGTGAGCCACCACTCATTTAGCCCACAGTTTCTACATCTACACAGCCTAAAAGTCCATCTAGGACATGACCAAAGACCATCCCCTCCTGTGACCCTTTCTCCATTTCTCTCATAGCCAGCTGCCACACTGCAAAACAGAGGGAGAAGAAGAGAAGGCAGAGGGTCTGGAACCTGCAGCAAGAAGAACAAGCAAAGAGGAAGAAGAGAAGGGCAGAGGGGCTGGAAAAAGAAGAGCACAACAGCACAGCGCATAAGATGCCATATGCCAGCCATCAGTACAAAAGGTATAATCTAATCATTGGTAAAGTAGTAACTGCCATTTCCAAATGCATGTTCCAAAACCAATAGTAACATGCTCCTTTTAATATCCCTAAAATTATTTCAGGGTTTCCCAGGATAAACAGAAATATGGAGAAAAACTATTGCAGCAAATCTTTCTTTGATACTTCTATTTGAGGTGAGATCCCTTCAATGTTTAAGATGTTTCTCATTTCACCAAGAGGTTCAACTTGGTAAGGATGCATCTAAAAGAGTATATACACTGTAAACTGTTAGCAGAAATGCTACACTAATACTAGCATCTTGACCAATGGTCGAATTTATTGACTATGCTAATCACATTTACTCTCTCTGTTTCAAATTACTTGTCGTTTTAGCTTTGTCCTAAGTCAAACAATTTTATTTTTGACCATCAAATTCTAAAGATTCGTATAGTTTAATATCATAGGATTTATGTTTTTAGATTTACCATGAGAAATACTTTTATAACATATATTTTGCATGTTGTTAAAACATACGGTTTTTTAGAAATTGATGGTCAAATATAGAAATATTTGATTTAGGATAAAGCTAAAACAAGAAGTAATTTCAAACGAAGGGAGTAGTAGGTTGATTTTTTCTGGAGTTGCTTCTTCACTAGACGTTCCTGCAAGAAAAAAAAGAGGTGGATTTATTAAACTTGGAAATTTCATTTTGATATCAGTATTTACATTAAAGCTATTCAGTAGTAAACACAGCTGTTAGCTAAAGATACTATCGGCAAACTTCTGTCACTGGAGGGGCTCTACAGTGTCTCGACAACTCTTGATTAACCTGAGGAATTGGGAACTACTAAGCTTGAATTAATATCTTAAAAAGGAGAATACCTTAAGTCAGTTGGTTTAGTCAGAAACTTCACAGTTGGCATAATCAAGCAGAATGGAAATCTCACATGTGGCGTAATAAAGCAGCACAGTATTCCAGGTATATTTTTGAAGTAGGTAAATTATAGGTGGATATATTAAACTTGGAAATTTCTTTTGAAATCAGTAGTACATTAAAAGGTATTAAGCAGTAAATACACTTGTCAGTAAAACTGTTTGAAGGTTAGCCATGAATCGTATCTCTGGCTCCTGTAGGTCAACGACAAATCTTGATGTGCCAACATAAGGACTTTTGAACAGCTGAAGTAGTGTCTTAAAAATGTGAAACTTCATAGTTGGCATACTCAAGCAGCATAGTATTCCATGTAGATTTTTTAAGTAGCTTTCAATTACTTTCTCAGGCATAATCAAGCAGCATAGAATTCCGTGTACATTTTCTAAGTGGCATCCAGTATTTGATTAGTCATAGTCATAGACCAGTTTGGAACAGCAAGTTTACTTCATGATCACTATTTCCTTTTGGCAGCTTTCTTGGCCCGCTGGGCCTCAAGCTTCTGTTTCTTATACTCGCGCTTGGCGCGCTGGCCGGCCCGCTTGGCCTCAAGGGCCTTCTTCTGGAGGCGTTCTGCCTCTTGCTCCTTCGCCTCCTGATGGTAGGTCATATCAGCTTTAGCAACGTCAGGCCTGAATGTCCCGTTGTACCCGCACGTTCTACAAAAGATGTACTCCCCCTCCTCCTGTTCCATCCTGTGATCAAATTAGTTTGAAATTGTTGAGTAAATTGCAGCTTGGGCCATCTTTTATTGTCAAAGTTTCGCTTTGGACCACCCTTGAACTAATGTTTTTACTTTGAACTAGGTAGCTTTACCTTTGTTACAGTGTGGATCATCCTCAACTCTCTTCTCAAGTATATCAATAACCTTAATTGCACTAGCTTTTGCATGTCTATGAGCTCCTAAAGCTGTATATAGATCACATCTTTGACTTAGGATGAGCTAGATGTGGGCATATAAGAGAGAGTTGGGGGGTCTAAAGTGATACAAAGATAAAAATACTTAGTTCAAAGTAAAAAGATTTGGTGTTAATGATCCAAACTGAATCATTGGTAATAAAATCTGGCCTAAAGTACAATTCACTCAAAATTGTTTAAAATCCTGCTTTCAAGCGCGTCTTGGGCAAAACAACAAAGAACATCAAATATTGGTCCTGAAAGTGGAATTTTATGTACTGTTTGGTTCCCATTAAGGCTACGGCATTGATCTGAAATGCTCATGCAGTTGATTTCTACGCGTGAACTGCATGGAATGCCCTGATTCATGAAGGTGGGGAATTTCTTTTGAACAACCCAAATCCACAGAACTCGAGAGTCAATCGAGCGCAAGAATTCGTGGGATTCAAGCAAATTCCTAGCCAAATCGGAGGTAGCAAATCATGATCAAGATTTTGCGTGCTTTCTAAGCGCAAGAACGAGTGCGGAGATATCAAACCATCATTTTGCTCAAATTTCGTGAAAAACACAAGGGATTCGAGCAGATTTGAGGAAATCTTTGCGTTGATTGCTAAATTTCCCCACGATCCGGCCGTGAAAGATTTTTTTTTTCACGTTTTTTTCGTTGTCCGATGGATCGCGCGGAGGACGAAACCGCTCTCTCCTCCTTTTTATAATGTGGGTCCCAGTTTCAGGTGGGGGGTCTCAACGTGAAAGTTTGGAAAGTTCCAGAGTATGTAAATTAATTTGCGTTCTTTTTTGCTGTAAATTATACAACGTATTATTGGCGACACAACAAACAAATGGAACGTCCGGTTTGTCTCTAAATATCGGAGCTGTTTCTATCACTCCACTAGATTAAAAATGTTTCAAACTATTAAAATAAAGAAAAACAGTTAAATCGTGATTGAAATATTTATCTCTCACACACGAAACATTGAGTTTCAACTGTTAAAACATAAATAGATGAGCAAGAATCGAAGATAAAAATATGAAACACATCAAAGTCCACAACGCAACATTTCAATTCAACACAAGAAACATTAAGATGTGTTGGTTGAAACATTGAAAAGATCTAAGTTCTTATTTCTCTCCGGTGACCTGATCTGGGCTCTACAACGACCAATAGGATTCTCGTCTGTGATCGTCATGCCCTCCCGCAATGTGACCAAGCTCCGATTCTCAGATCCTACCCTAGGGCTGGCACTGGCTCCTCATCCCCATGCCCCTTAACCCCAATCAGCCATTCCCGATGTTGTCGACGGAGCAGATGGAGAGAACCCCCGGCTTCTCCATCACGAGTTGTTGCTGCTCGATTCGGACTTCTGATTGCAGTTGTGCTAAAGGCCCGCAACACGAGGGAAGGGTAGATCGATCTAGTGACAAGGAATCTTCATGAGGTGGTGTAAGGCGAGTGTTTGAAAGGTGTTGGTATAAGGCGGTGGCCCGATGTTGTGCTCAGCGGAGATAGTGAGCAGCAGGAATAGGGGCGCAAAGTGGCTAGACAACACCAGGATGATGAGATCATATTGGTGGCAAGTAGTCAAATCAAGGGCGGCAGGTTAGTCAGACCGGTAATAATGGTGAGATGGCTGACGGCGACAGGTCGATCAGGTCGCATATGGATTCATTTGGTAAAACAGGATATGTCCAAGACTCGAGGAGTTCAGATATATGGAGTTAGTCCAAAACTGAAGGAAAAAAGCTAAGGCTAATGCCGTGACGTCTTCGAGTGACTCGGATATAGCGATGGTGATATTCTCACAATGTCAAGGGTGAGGTCTACAGATACGGAAGCGTGGATATTGGATTCAGAGGAATCTAATTTTGCTTGGAATCTTGCATAAAGAAGGGTTAGTATTCCGGGCTAATCAGAATAAGAAGAAATTACGAAATACTAACCCTTCGTAATACTAACAGGAATCTAATTACCATGCAGACCATAGAATGATCATTTGATGACTTCTAGGTGGCTTAAATTGGCATGGTGGAGTTTTGTCATGCCCTGATTTTTGCTGAGGCATTTAAAAATTATTTAATAGTTAATTTTTAGAATTTACATTAAATTGCAATGTATATAACAAGTGAAATAATGTGGGGAATAAAATTTCCTTTAATAAAGCATGCATGGAGAGATTTTTCTTAATTTCTTCATGCCCTAATATACTCTCTAAATTTTCCTGGGATTTTTCAGAGTTCAATAAGTAATTTTAATAAGACAAATTTCATTTCAGTAAATATTGAAAAGGGGAAAGCCATTAAAAATCTCCCTCCTCGGCTCTTGGCTGCCCCGACCCATCCCTACCTTCCCCTCCTACCTTTGTTGGGCCGCCTCCGGCCCGAATCTCCTTCCCCGCGGCGCGGTCCAACCCGCCATTGCGGCCTGCCTCCCCTCTTTTCTCTCTCTCTGGCGGGGTTCAGCCCAATCCCTTCCCTCCTCCGGCCTATCTCCCCGGCCCGGCCACTTCCCCCTTTCCTTCCCTTTCTCCCTTGGGCCGGCCCATTTCCCCTTCCTCTGTCGCACGTGCGCGTGCGCATCGGCTTGCCTCTTCTCGGGCCAGTCTGCTCCACTGCCTAGAAGCTGGCCCAGCTAGCGCGCACATCCTCTACATAACCGACAGGTGGGGCCAGGGCCCACTTGTCAGGGGCTTCTCCTACCTCTGGCCGGAGGAACCGACGCCCACATTGCCACGCTCGCCATCGAATCCCGTGCCCTGCTCCCGCACTCGCGCTCTAACCGCGCGAACCCGGTCGCCGCCACCGCCTCCACCTTTCCCCCTATTTTCCTCGAATTTCCAGGTGCATCCATACCCTGCCTTCCTATCTTTTACGACACCATCCTACTCTGCCAACTAGTGCCGCCTCGCCCCAGCCTCAAACCGCCACCCCCAGGCCATAAATAGCTCCCCCGTGCTCCCCTCTTCATTTTCCCTCGCTGGCCCAAGCCCGCTGAGCACTCTAACCTCCCCCTACCCGCAAAATCCCATTGCCGCCGCGGTGCACCACCTCCGGCCGCCGCTTGCCGCCGTGCTACCCCGTCGGCCTCGCAAGCTTCGCCGCGTCAATTAGTACCTCGGCCGCCACCTCGCCCAACCCGAACGTCGTCAGAGCCCCTTCGGCGCGGGGTTTGGTAAGCGCCGCCGCCCATCTCTAGCTCTGGCCGCACTCCTCCGCTGTTCTCAGGCGCCCCATGCCCTTCTAATCCCTCCACCATGTTTTCCCAGGTCTCGGAGCCCTGTCCCTCCTCCGCCTTCACCCGTGTGCCATCGGAAGCTGCTTGCCATCGTTGACCGCGAAGCCCACCGCCGCCAATCCTCGCCACCGGCCTCTCTCCGCTGTTGATTTTGGTCACGCAAGTGGTGGTAAGGATCGCCTTCTCGCGCTCGTTCTCCCGGTGCTCTCCGCTTCCGCCACCACGTCGCCGCTCGTCGGAACCCTTGGTTCCTATGCCCATTGGCTGGCATGCTGATGTGGCCATCCCACTCAGCTGCCATGTCTGCGCCAACTCAGCCGCCCGCGCCCCGTTTGATTGGGACTGATTGCAGCCGCCGATCTCCCTTGGTTTGGATCTTGTTTGTCCGATCCTTCTTTATCCTATCTTGGCCGTCCATTCCACCTCGATTCGATCTTCGCCATTTATCGAAAACCCTAACCCAATGTGGGTCATCCGTCCTAGTGGACCTCCTCCATGGTCTCGGCCCACGGTGGACTGGCCCCCTTCTCTCACTGACGTGCAGGTCCCGCATGTCAGTGGCGTTCCGCCCCTCTCTCCTAAGGGCTAACACAGTAATTCCCCTTTTCCTTCACAAAAAAAATACACATGACGTCATAAATCAATTTAGCTTTTCTTTTTAGGATTAAAATCAGAGAAACCTTCTAAAATTCATAACTAATTCATACGAACTCTAAATTGGACCATTCAACTCTCAAAATTCATCTAAACTTGAGATCTATCTGTTTGTTTACTTTTCATGTACTGTTACTTGGTTTTTATTAGGGTTTTTTCTCCTTTTTGTGTTCCAGCACTTAAGAATCTAATGTTTCGGAGGATCGCGACTTCGAGGATTTTGCTCGAAAGACTATTTGAAAAAGTAAGGCAAGTCACATATTTATTCTTGAGCATGTTGAACCTACCTTGTGAAATATTTTATGATTTATAAATAAATTGCATGTTTTGCTAATTACATGGAATATGGGACTACTTATCTGATTGTTTGAGACCCTGTTTATTTGTTATCCATTTCTTGATAACTTTGGGTGATAATTTAGCTTATGTCTTACTCGATAACTTAGCTAGAGATAGGGCATGCTTAGCTATACTTAGTACCACTAGATAACTGATGGGATAATCAGATTATTCTATACCTGGTAAATTAATGACGAGCTACGAGCTCATGACATTTGACCATGGTGATTAGTCGTAATTAATCAACTAAAATTTGACCTTAATGGTGGGCTGTGGGTACTTGGTTTTGTTGGTCGTACCCATGGCAATTAAAGACCGGTTTGCGAGACCCCCTTGAGCAGAATCCCGTACTTACCACAAGCCAGTGTGGGCAACGGCTAGGCTTATAGTGTAGCTCTTTCCTCTCCTAGGCACTGTTTGGTGAGGATGGGCGCGATGGAGTTGGGTTGGCTCGGGTTACGGGTTGATCGGCTTCTAGATCCCTTGTAGCGCAAGGGGGGTAACCTGACCGACACGGTGCACCCTATCGGCAGGTGCAACCTCAACGTGGTGTGGATGGTTGGGGAGGGGTTGCATGAAAGGTCCTGTCACAGTCCCTTTCCAGGGTGTCGTGGTGGCATATCGGCACACGGAAACATGCTGTGGGTCTGTGTCTTGTGGGTAAAGATGTACACCTCTGACCAGAGTAAATCTATTCGAATAGCCGTGCCTACGGTTATGGGTGATTGGTCAAGACTCACCGTGATTAGTCTCACTCTTAATTAATTAACTTGACATAATAGAACTGGTATAGTTTAGGTGGTTGGTTGGGCCTGTTCAACGTGGTGTAATGTTGTTTAGTGGAGATTAATCTTGACTTAATTAATGAACTGTTTTACTGTTTTGAATGCAAATGTTTGCAACTGTCTCTATGCAAATGAGCGACCAGCCTTCCTTGAAATCCCGTGCACGAATGTATCGTTGGTGTGGCTTGCTGTGTACGATGGGTGGCACTCAATCTTGCTATGAATCCCCTTTCAAAAATGAAGACCTTTTGTGGTGAAGTTGAGTTTAGAAGACCTTGGCTTACACCCCCAGTTGAGCTTGCTTGTGGAGTGGAGCTGAAGCCGCGCTAGTTTCATCTTTCCATTGCTCTTTTTTTTTGTGTGAGGACTAACTACCTTTTCTGTAAGTATTTACGTTTTATTTATGTTTGGATCTGTTTATTGATTTGTCATTTTGTGTACCTGACTTTATTCCTGGATAAGGATTTTAATACACAAAATAGTATGAAAATTGGCTAAATTTTTAGGCATGACAAGTTTGTTGGAATAGGTGTTGTATATACAGTCCTAGTAGGTTACAGTTGAACTTGGAGTTGTATTAGGTAATAGGGGGTGAACTTAACATCGAACTCTGTAACCCGGTAACTCTTTAAGCAGAGAGGGAAGCGCCACAATGTGACCATGGTGACGACAATATAGTGTAGGCATGCAGGGAGAGATGGTAGCAAGACCATAGACTCGTAGCGGCTAAGTGTGCTATATTAATTGGGGAGGAGTGCCCATAATCAGAGCCCCGGAGATGTATGCTTTGGCTGAACTTCATTAATAATTATCGTATGTTCCTGTATCGTAATCTAGCATGTCTATGGTTAATCAATGGTCGATAAGATCAAAAAAGATTAGTCGTTATTTCGCTATATCGACTAACTTTTATAACAGGGAGAGAGATGAGAGATGCCACGAACTTGTGCAAACTATTTTGGCGACTGAAAAAAATCATTAGCTAGCTAGACTGATTGACGAAAACAACGGATCTATATCTTCTATATAGTTGATACCCGTTAGCATTAAAGCTCAATATGTAAACATGTCACATCATTACCCCACTAGTAATTATTATACCACTAGCACTAAAGTTTAACATGCAAACATGCCATATCTTCACCCCCACCAGCAATGGTTACATCTTAAAACTCATAAAAGCATGCTATATCATCTATAATTTATTAGATTGTAGAGATAACATGCAAGCACGTTCAATCATCATCCTCATATTATTTTCACAATATTTCAACATAAATATACATCGATCGTTTCTAAAATATTTACCATATATTCATTCATGTATTCCACAGCAAAACTGCAGGGCATTGTCTAGTTTAGATAGATGGTTCATCGATGTGTAGGGATCATCCAAAATGGCTTGCGCACTGGCTTCTCTACGCCTTTGTAAGGCTCTCGCAATTTCTTCGTCTTGGCGCCAATATCGAACACGTGCAAGCATAACGTACGGGCTCATCCAGTAGATGCTACTTGGCCGGAGCCCAGACGAGGCGGTCGGACTCCACCCGGCGAAGCAGAAGGAGCTCGAGCCGGCGACAATGGCACGGTCGCCGATGCTGCGCACCCTGACAGGCTTGCGCTTCCGGAAGTCCATCCTGTAGACGCCGACGACGACGACTGTGTTGGAGTCGGCGCCGTGGAAGAAGACGTACGCCATGTAGAGCTCCCCGTCGATCTCGAGTGTGTAGGAGGACGCGCTGGCCATGGTCTCCTCCGTCGGCACCTTGTCATCTAGGCTCACCGCCTTCATCGGCACGGTGCTGAACACCGGCGCCGGCGAGAAGTCAACAACGCCGTACTTGGTGGCAGTGTGGAAGTAGTAGAACCTGCCGTGGCACGCCGTCAGGCCGGAGACGAACCGCCTCGCGAAGTGGTAGCCGCCGATGACCCTCACGTTGGTACCACCCAGGTCGTACTCGTGCTTCGCCCACCCTGCCGCGGCCGATGGAAACGACGATGATCCTCCGCCGTCGACGTGGCAGTACCAGAGGACGTTGCTGTCCGGCGGTTCAACGATGACCACCGTGAAGCGGCCGCCGGCGTCGTTGGGCTCACGCGATAGCGCGCACTCGGAGTTCGCCGGCGGCGGCGGCTGCGCGAACGGCGGCAGCGCGATCTTGCCGTCGTCGTCGTCTCCGGTGGCCTGCGGGTTCCACAGGAAGGTGGACAGGGTCGCCGGGTCGCAGCACAGCACTCAGCCGTGGGAGGTGGCCCAGCACCGCTTGTTGCGAAGCTCCTCGGCCTCGCACGGCCGGCGCACGCCGTGGGAGACGCCGTACAACGTCGCCGTCTCGCCGTAGTCGAAGACGAGGCACGGCAGCGTCGGCGCCGCCGGCTGCCGACTGGGCGTCGACGTCACCATGTGTACGCGCTACGCTTCGCGCAAACGGGCGGACACAGCTGACACGATCAACGGCGAACGCGACTGATATGATCGCCATCGCGCATCGGGTGTCTTACGTAGGCACGTGTACGTGGACACAATCTCGAACTCGGACTGCAGATTGATTCGGAGTACAAGCTCGAATCGGTCGCCATCGACAATTCGATCCATGGATGAACATTTTGAAAATGATTAGAAACGGCCGTCCGATGAGATTGGACGTCCTGCAAACGTGCAAAGGTCACGCCAACTTTGCTAACTTAACCTCATTTATTTATGTCTTTATTTTCACTGGGTAGAAACACAACTATAGAGAAAAGCACAACCATGAACAAATTCAACAGCGGCATGAATGACTTACTTATCTCCCGAGCATGCACAGCGCTCCAGTGGCGAAGACCGGCGGCCTAGCCTGCTGCCGCTCCGATGCTAGTCCTCCAATGTCGAGACGATGTCAGCGCCTGCTCCAGTTCCTCCAAGCCCATGCATATCGCTCTTGCTGTCCATGGCCGGCGACGAGGTGGGTTCACCGCTTCCTCTCTAGCCTATGGGAGTACTTTCCCCATATCTACAGCCAGGGAAGCCAGGGAAGTATGGGGAGAGCAAATCTGACCACTGGTGTAGAAAAAGAAGATTGTTCTGGTCACCGGAATAGAGGAAGAAGGTGGATTTAGTGACCGGAGTATAAGAAGAAGATGGAGGTGGGTTTCATTTTATGAGAGTAAGGATGTTACAACCTACTTTTTTTTCTTGTTGCAATTTATTGCATGAAGGTGTTTCATTTTGTTTTGATTCAATGCTGTATATATTGATTTTTTTGGTGTTGCGATCAGTATTTTTTGAATGTTGCATTTGGTTGAACCATTTTCGTTCATGCGATAAAATATTTTTCTCCGATTGATGAAACATCTAAAATATTTTTGTAAAAATACTTTTTATCAAGCGGTAAAACATATGAAACATTTATCAACTATACAGTGCAACACCGTCCGATATTTTGCAAAACGTTGGATGTCCGACGCCTAGTCGCTTCCTAAACATTTATATAAGTACAGACGCCATTATTTCCCTGGGGATCCACTAATCTATGATTATAATGTCACTATGTCATTGTTATAGTGTTCATAAAGAACTTTGGGCAAAACAACTGTGCCAACTGTTCTACGTGTTACATCTTTACGTTGGTGAGAAAAATAAATAATGTGAATAGAATATGTTGTCTACATGTCATGTTTTACATTTGGCACTTCCGCTCACTTCCTCGATAAACTAAATTATGAAAGCGTATAATTATTGTCAGTACTCCAGTCATTGATGACAACATTGTCCAAGGCTTCTAACTTATCATAGCAATGTGTTTCTGCAATATAAAGCTGCATACATGTTTGTGTTACAAGATAGAACCAACAAAGAGTGGGGAAGGAGATTTTAAGAGTAGAAATGCAGTACGAGAAGGTACCTTAGTGCTACCGAAAAGGTGACGATTTTGTTTCATCCGTTGATCGACTTGCAAACTAAATGCGAAGTTTATCTATCGAGACGTCATTGGCACCACCTGTGCTTAGCATCTTCAGCTTCTGCATTTGTGAATTCAAACAATGAGTTGAATTGGTGAAATATCACCTGGTAATTCTACATTTAAAACTAATGAAATAGTATAGTCCAAGAAAAGGTTACTGGCTCTCTTTCATTACAGCAAAAGGATTGCATGGAAATGGGAAGAGAAAGAACTTCGAAGACATTATAGTCGTGTACAGGATGGGTTTACCGAAATAAATTGTGGAGGGTCATCTATGCTAGAAGATCCCAGGACAATTTCGCGCTTCAGTTTCATAGTAAGCTTGTGCACCGTCCGCAGCTGATCCATTTAAGTGTAAGGATTGATAAACACATGCACATGATGGGATTTGAGTTAAGAAATCATTTGCAATAAATGGCTTACTTCAGATCTAGTGGCTCCACCAATCATGAAGACAAAAATTCGGTTGCCTAGCCTCTTGAAGTCACCAGATCCATGTCTCAAGACCGAGGAGTCACTGCCAATCCAGTTTATGATGATAAGAAAGCAGAAGGTATGAGGCTGATATAGCACTTTTACTTGGAAAATTTATATGGACGAGTGGTTCAAATAGAAAATTATCTTTCTTGAATACCTTGATTGACTATCATCAGAGTTTCGAGACTTAGCCCATGTTGGTGTCCGCCGTGATCTCATGGACATGGGCTGCTGTGTTTGTACTGGCTTAGTCGCGGATGCACTTTGTGTAGAACCTTGAGCAGTGGAACTGGGTTCACTCATGGATGGGTATTCATTTAAAGGTAATGCACCTTTGCTCAATTTCTCAATCAACTCCTGTTAGAGAATAAATGCCAGTCCTTACTTTAAAGAAGGAATAAGAACCATTGTTTTAAGTGCAATTTGTATATAATCACTCAACAAAAATATTATGCAACAGACCTTATCAAAATCATTGCCACTATGTTTGTTCTTATCCAGTTCAGTTCGTTAAGACTTATGAGACGTATTTTATCAACAGAATGTGAGCCACACTATTAAGTCCCCATATTTAGAAATTTGGAATATTTTGGTTTCAGAAAAGGCTAATAAATAGAATTTCATGAGGTAGTATTCTTAACTGTACTAATACTAGATATAAGAGGAAAGGCTCTTATATCGAAATTTATTAAGCAGGAGTGAGGCTTTGAACCCGGGCCAGCTAGCCCACTATCTTGTGGTGCTAGCCGGAAGACCCTTGGGTGTTTCTCATTCTTAACTGTACTCAGCACACAGAAATTAACTAGCTAAGCAGATATTTGATGAAAGAAGTTTAGAAGTAAACTGGTTATACCACATGCCTCTATAAGTGGGAAAAAACGTGATAATGCCCAGGTCTCCTCACCATCCTGTCGTTCTGTCCTCGCAGCATTTTTCTTCTGTTATGAAAGTTAAGAATATGTTGGTTCAAGGGAAGGAAGTAGAAATAATTTAGCTCAAATCATGACCTCACCTTTTGGGCATCAAATTTGAGAGAGAAGCCGCCAACCCGTGATGTTTTTTTTGTATCTGAACCATCCAAGTATCTTAAACTGTTTATGGCATCCATATCATCATGTGGCAGTTTTGCTAGCTGCAGATCAATGAAAGTTTGCTCGGAGCGTCATATGTTTATAGAATCAACTTTGTGCAAATGTACTCCCGGAAAGCCAACTAATAAAACTCCATTCCATGTCACATTTTATTTAGCTGGTTGCTCCGAATAGCTCTATAGAAGCACTCGAGCAAGTCATTGAACAATGATAATAATCAACCTGATAATCTACACTTCCATGCTTCTAACTGTGTATTTATGTATACTTAATGTAATAATTGTACTAATAAGTAACGTAAAATTTGATAGGAAATACCTGCATCAACTTTTCCCCTTTGTCACCTTCAAACTTTTCTGGATATACAATTGCGTATATAATAAGCAACCTCAATTTGTTTTCTGGGCTCATATCCTAGATAATAGAACAAGCACAGTAAGCAAAGAATAAAAAACTGACAAATAATTAGTAGTAAGACCGTTTTCATTTTCTCTTTCTTAACATACCTGCTTTGACCTGAGGATACTGATCACCTCCTTGGCTCCTGCATCTCCAAAAACTAGATCCTGCTCCAACTGCCCAATGTCACGAAGACCATACTCTCTGATAAACTTGTTAATTTTTCCAGCAATCTGAACAAAAGTTCAATAGGGAGTATTAGAATTTTTATCATTTCGAAGATAAAGATAGAACTTGTAAAAGATCACAAATGATAAGTATGTATTAAGGTAACACAGTCAGCAGGTATTTTTAAACAATAGCTGCTTCCTTTTTAAATTTACATAAGACGGTTCGTAGAAATCTCAAACTTATGACTTGTAAAGGTAAAACAAATAAAATAGAGCATGCACAGGAAATATTATGGAAATAATCATCTACCTCTATATGGAGGGTCAATTTCTCAACTTGTTCACTGTATTGTGGCAAAGCTTGAACAATCTTCTGCAAATCCTTTGTAGAAATTTCACCGCCATCTCTAATTGAGAAAGGGAATGTCATAAGCATGTAATACTAAAGAACTTAGAACAATGCATTTTGTGGTGCACTTTCGCTAGCAAACAACTGATCAATCACCATTCGATGTAACCTTCACATCAAACTACAAACCACAGGTTACTTTGTTTCCTTTGAATTGGAAGGATTCCAGTAATACTTGTCTATCAGAGTTACAATTCAGATCCAAACTAAACCAGTTGTTAAAAACTAATGCTATATGCTAGTAACTTAGTAAGATGTAGATTAAATTGTGTTTGAACTGCAACAAACTATGTTGCAGATAAATACCTAACATAAGGGATATTCAAGAGGTGATATAGAACATGACTGCCATCAGTAAACTATAATGGTAAACGACACCAATGGAGAAGCATTGTTCGAATGTCATATTGCATTCGACTCTGTATTAGAACATTTACAGTTGTGTTTTTTCTAAACCGAGAAAGATCATGCACCTTGAATGAAGTTGAGCTGCTTTATTCTTTGCAACAAAGTTATTCATCTTATCATACAACCTCTCACTAGCCTGCCATTTCAATGAGTGTTAGAAAGCATAGACCGAATTGTATATAAAACAATCTCAAACAACAGTACAACACATAACTCACATCAGCTATGTGAATATGGCGAAGCTCAATCCAGAGAGGATCATGATCCTCCAATAAAGCTTCCTTTTTCTCAGGTTCTGATCCCATTTTTGACACCTTCCAACAGAAACTAAACATAAGAATAGAGCAAGTGAACATTCATTATTATAATATGATGATATTACATGTACCTCATATATGTATTTGTTGCCATCCATTTCGAGTAGATCATGGCACATTGCATCATAGGTCCATTCATGAATAACAGGTGCTATCTTTGCAGACATATGGAAATTATTGTAAGCAGTAGAAAAGATACTAAATTTCTTCGATACACTTCTAAACTGACAAGTTAATGAAACCTAAGTTATCGTTTAGCACCTGATCTATAGGCCTGTCGACAATGAGAAGCTCACATGTCTCCTTCTGGGGAAATTCAGGTATTGTTGATTTATATTTCGACACAATATCCCAAACAGCAGTAGCTAACCATTTAGGAACCATGTCAAATTTTGCTGTTGTCGATGGATCTGAGCCCTTTGGGGCACGATACCGCACACAAGGAAATTCCTGTTATAACTTGAATCAGATTGTGTTTGACAAAAGGGGAATAATAATGCTATATATACTTCATTGATAGATTTTTGAAGACTGGAAGAAAACATAATAAGGATATGAGATACTCAAAATCGCTGGTGTCCAATAGAGCATTGTATATGTATATTTTAAAAATGTTTAGTAGAGAAATATTCACAAGGGGGAAGGTACAGTCTGCCACATACAAGAACTTAAGAGATCGCCAAGACAATATCTTCCGCTCAAGTCAGTTACCACTTACCATAGTATTAATAAAGTTCTGTGAAGTGTATTAACATGACATATTCTTTGCATTTTCGAGGAATTTAATACATTTTTTTACAGCATGGTGATTCAAGGAAGGGGATGTTCAGGGTTGGCACTTCTGGCCTGGGAAATGGGGAAAAAATTGACAAGCAAAAACATATGCCATCGAACTTTTTGGAACCATGTCGGTCAGGGAAAACAAATACATACTACAAGTGCTGAATTGGAAAGACAGGTAGGAAATCTATCAGTAATGTGATGAAATTAGTACTAGTGGACAGGAATAGATAATAACAGATGAATTATGTTAACATGCCTTCAACGAAGCAAATGTGGTAGCAATGCGAGTAGCCATAGTGCTTATAGTGTCGTTGAACTTTTTGGAGTTGTGCTCTGCACTGTATAAATCAGTCAATGCCATGTCATGGTCAGTTGTGAAGCCCTGCAGATATGCCACATACAACAATCATTACATTAATATTGAGAAATTGGATATTTATTTTTTTTAAAGAACTAACCACCCTAATATCAAACGAAAGAACCAGCCAACAGCATGCAAATACATCCATGGTCCATCCAACATGTGTAGCAAAGTAGCAGGCCTCATTTGCTATGTTTTCACCTTCAGTAATATCACAAATATTTCAAACATGGAAATGAATTCATTTGATTGGTGCAAATGAACCGTTTTAATT
The DNA here is from genome assembly GCA_003991445.1 of Oryza meyeriana var. granulata. NCBI lineage: Eukaryota > Viridiplantae > Streptophyta > Magnoliopsida > Poales > Poaceae > Oryza > Oryza meyeriana. The sequence goes on from RYFJ01000056.1 coordinate 868,719, forward strand.
TTCCTTCACAGTGCAAATGCAGTTCTAAATTGTCCAAACTTCTTTTCAATCAATGCTAATTTTATGTTTACCTCCAGTTGCTTCTTATAATTGGCCATATGTTTATATTTGACAGTAACAAAATAAAATCAGCACTGAATACTTTCTTAGCCAGCAATCAAGAAAAGGAGGCATAACTACTAGAAGACCATATAGATCGAAGGCTATGAATACCTGCATGTCAATTGCAAAGAACTCCAAATTCATCTGCAATTAACAAAATCAGCATTAGAAAACCCCTCTGTCAAACTCAAATAAATAAAAGGTGCAAACTACAGGATAATTAACCTCTCTTAGTGCACCAATGCGTGGTATCACACTGCTGTCATTCTTTATGTAAGAAACCAGCTCCTTAGGAATCGGTGAACTAAAGAAGATGTATGCCCTATAGAACCAAGTGAGATATTTAATATGTGAGTCAAACTTATGTAGCATTTGAAGCTTCTGTAATTGGCATTCCGGTTACGAATTGAAAATTCAGTTTGACATACTTCCTGTACAGCGGACATCTCCCAGACATGTCAGATAGAAGCATTATGACACTGCAGGTTGCGAAGCTCACATATCAGAGAAGATTCAGGACTATATAACATCAACCATTGATTATGCGGCGTTAACTGACTAGCAAAGCATTTATCTAAGGAAAAAGGTGGCAGCAAAAGCTTGTGTCAAACAAAGGGGAAAATGCAGTGCTATAGTTTTGGCTTGAGATGTTTATATGTCTTCGGTATCATACTATAGGCTACTCGTTAAACGCAATCCTTATGCGTATTCCTGAAAAATAGGCTACTCCTTAATCATTACATAAAAGAAGCATCATAATCACTAAATGAATCAAAGACGAGATCTACTCCACGTGTACTTGCAATCAATTTTGTTGCTACAGAATGATAAAACGAAAGAAAGAGGTCAATGGCAATCAAATAATACTTTTCTTTCAGTGGCTGGAGGAAGTAGATTGCATCCATGGAAGGCATAGGCTCCCTTCGCTTGAAAAGATCTTCAACCACTGCAGGAGAAGACAAAAGGTCCATGTAAGTATCTTGTTTTTTAGTAAATTAAACCAATCAGCCTACTAAAGTGCTGTCTGCTGAACCGGGCAGCTCTGAATAGGCGCCTTTCGAGTGAATGCAGTATTAAAAAAACATGGTATTTTTTTCAACTAGACCACCACTCTCTGTTTGTATGGTAGAACATGATCACAGGTCCAGACTTGACAAACTTACACGAAATTCCTGCATCAGTAATTTCTGCCATCTTGCAGGCATAAGCCATGATTCTCACCGTAAATTTGTCCATGATAAGAACCTGCACAGGAGATAAAAAAAATGAACATGTATATCCATCCCCCTTCACATTCGTTGCAAGGAGCACTGATAGATCAGCATTGAAGCATTGATCATACGTGTTGTTTAAAGATTAACCACATTTGGGGAACAATTACTTGTTACCACTTATTAAGAAAGAAAAATGAATCGACAGGTGAATAGATGCAACCAAAAAAGAAAAATCAACACTTCCATGAGCTTTATGCATGCATTTCCTTTGTATACCTTCCATGAGCTTTTGGTTTCCTTGTCCTTGTCTGGCTTCAGCAAGTCTTTCAGTATCCCTGCAGAGAAGAAGAGAAAAAGGCAAGCGATCGATTCAGACGGCGCTCGCGCGGCATTAGCGATCATCCCGAGATAGCTGAACACACGGAACAGAGAAGAGGTTGGGGGGCAACAGGTGGGGAGCTTACGGTCCCGGCAGATGTTGCGGAAGACCTTGGAGTCGTCGCACGCGGCGCCGAAGTCCGACCCCGACATCGACATCCCGCCGCCGCCGTCGCCGAATGATCCGAACGACGTCGATCCCCACTACCGCCGCGCGACGCCTCTCCTCCCTTCCCTCTCTCCGCTCCTCTTACCCCCGACTTCCCGAATTAGCTTTCGAATCGCCACTCCTCCGCTCACCCGATTTGGCTGGAATGCTCCTTTGTGGCGGGAGGGAAGGGTGGGGAGGAGGAGCGTGGGGGGCCTCTCCGCAGTAGGAACCAGGGCCGCGATTCCCGCGGCAATGGAGGAGAGGAGGAGGAGAGGGCACGACCGCACGACGCCATGGGAGCCATGGTGGCTAGAGAGTTGCCGCTTCATCGCATGCACGTACTCGCGGCTCTCTCGCTGTATCATACTAGCCGCATGGACAATTCTGCAGCCTTTTGTTCCGATGGCCATTGTAGCGTTTTGATATTGATCTCGTGAATAATAAATTCTATTGTGCCTCACCTAACACCAACCATACACCCAAACCTACCATTCCCTCTGTTTGCATTTCGATTTTCTATCAAAATATAAGTATTTCTAAAATTCTACTTGTTCCATCAATTACTTTTTATTTAAATTTCTCCACATATCACTCCCAACCATCCTCTTGCTCCCAAATCTTAATCTCTCCTAAACAATTACCTTCCATTTAAATTTCTCCACATATCACTCTCAACCATCCTCTCTCCCAAACCTTAATCCCTTCTAAACAATCTAATAATTCTTATATTAGACTTCTAAACAATCTAATAATTCTTATATTAGAGTATGTGGATGTGGTAAAAGAGCAAGAAAAAAATGCCCAATACTTCATAATGTCGCAAAGAATTGCCCAGTCTAACCATCAGCATTCCAGTTGATCACTATTTTGCAGTAGAAATATTGCCGCGTGTATAAATCGGTGCAACTTTTAACTAAAAACGAAAGCCCGTGATCTTTCTTTTTATACCATTCAGGCATTATCATTATGCCAAAACTCAACACCCTGCAATCTATCACTGCACACAATCACTCCAGGTGTGCAAAACAAAAGGTGCAGCTAGAGTTCCTACTATTCACTATATAAACAGGATCTCCCATCTGAACCATGGCACCTCCAACCTTGTTTCACAACCGACAGAGATCTACACAGTGCTGCTTGAAGCTTCCATCATACCGTTCCGGATTTGGTCATATTAGATCTTAGAGATGTTCTTAGCCTAGCACATACATGATCATCTTTAGAATTTATGCGGAATAGAGGTGAATTACTGACCGGTTGAAGTGGAGCCCATTAGAACCGTGCTTAGGATCGTCGATGGCGTAGTAGATGGGTGGCGTCGCCCTTCCGGCCGCCACCTGCACTGGCCGATGATGGAGAAGGAGATCGACCTTCGGTCTCCTTCCAGCGCTCTTAGGATCGGTTAAAGTTTTTCGGGGTTAGCTTAACGTGCGTAGATGGTCACCTATTCACGTGCCGTAGCCCCCTTTATATTTTGCGCTGGAGAAGATCGGGGGCAATTCCGTTAGAGGAAAAAACGACGCTACCGATCGTTGTGCGCGTGTGTGGAACTCGTTCCACGTTTGTTACCGACGCGTGGAAGTGGGTGGGCCGAGCCCACACGCCTCACAATAGCTCGGTGGCCATTAGATCAACCAACATTCTCCCACTTGATCTTAAGGCTAACGAATCCAGTCTAAGTAGTATAGTGAACTAAGATAATATGTCGCAGTGGTTAATGAAACGCTACTACGACAACAGTACCTATAGTCACTAAATTACCTCGATAGAAAACAATGTACTCTTATAGGGTGTTGATTGATTCTTATGCCCCTATTCCAGAATCACACTTATAGACTACCCATTAATCCCATGGCGGCAATATGCTCATTAAATAAATTAGGTGCTAGACCTTTGGTGAGCGGATCCGCGAGCATTAATTCAGTGCTTATGTGTTCAACCTTAATTGTTTGATCCTGGATTATATCTTTCATAACTAAATACTTTATGTCAATATGTTTGGTAGCACTATTTGACTTGTTGTTACTTGAATAGAATACTGCGGTTTTATTGTTGCAGTATATAGTGAGTGGTTTAGAAATGCTGTCTACCATTCTCAGTCCCGGAATAAAGCCTTTAAACCATACAGCTTGCCCGGTTGCCTCATAACATGCTATAAACTCAGTCTGCATCGTCGACGCTGCAGTAAGAGATTGTTTAGAGCTTTTCCATGAAATGGCTCCTCCTGTAAGGGTGAAGACATAGCCTGATGTAGATTTCTTAATGTTTACACACCCTGCAAAATCAGTGTCTGAATAACCAAAAACTTTAAGGTCATTAGACTTTTTATAAGTTAGCATGTAATGCTTAGTGCCTTGCAAATAATGCAGGACTTTCTTAACAGCCTTTCAGTGGTCTAGACCTAGATTGGATTGGTACCTGCCAAGCATTCTGGTCACAAAAGCTAAATCCGGTCGCGTATAGACTTGTGCATACATTAAGCTTCCGATAGCTAAAGCATACGGAATCGATCTCATATGATCCTTCTCTAATTGATTCCGCGGGCTTTGGAATAAACCAAACTTATCGCCCTTAACAATTGGTGCAGGCGTGACAGAGCACTTACTCATGTTGTATTTTTCAAGTACTTTGTCAATGTATGATATCTGAGATAACCCTAATACTCCTCTAGACCTAACTCGGTGTATCTCAATACCCAAAACATAAGAGACTTCATCAAGATCTTTCATGTCGAACTTAGAGGACAAAAATGTCTTAGTCTCGTGCAACAAATGCTTATCGCTGCTTGCTAATAAAATATCGTCCACATAGAGTACTAGGATCATGAACTTTCCACCCTTATACTTCATATAAACACAATTATCCACTTTATTCTACTTAAATCCGAAGTTCTTAATTATATCATCGAATTTAAGGTACCATTGTCTTGACGCTTGCTTAAGATCATAAATGGATTTCTTTAGCCTGCATCCCATATTCTCCTTGCCTTTTATGACAAAACCCTTAGGTTGTGCCATGAAAACCTGCTCATGCAAGTCACCATTAAGAAATACAGTCTTGACATCCATCTGATGTAACTCTAAATTATAATGAGCTACCAGTGCCATGACAACTCTAAATGAGTCCTTCTTAGAGACCGGAGAAAAGATTTCATTATAGTCTATTCCCTCTCTCTGCGAAAAACTCTTGGCTACGAGCCTCGCCTTGAATCGTTCGACGTTTTCCTTGGAGTCATACTTATTTTTGTAGACTCACTTACAGCCTACTGTTTTAACTTCTTCGGAAATTTCTACTAAATCCCAGACATCGTTAGCGCCCATAGACTTTAGTTCATCTTCTATGGCGTCAAGCCACTTGGATGAATTATCACTAATGATGGCTTCCTTGAATGAAGTGGGATCAACTGCTTTCCCAATGTCTTCTCCAGTAAAGATCTCATAATCACTAGGAATAGCAGATCTCCTCTCCCGGAGTGATCTTCTTAGTTGCTCATCTAGAATTCTAGCGGGTTGAGAAATTTGCACATCAGTGTGTACCTCATTTTGTGCTATAGGTTCATTAGTACCATCAACTGTAGATGGATCCACAGAAGAAGATACCTGTGACACTTGCTGAGATACAGGCAGATTTTCCTGTTGGATAACCGGCATGGTGACACGGATTTCCTCAAGGTCCAACTGTCTGTCTTGTGAGCTCCCACAGATTTGATCATTCTCTAAGAAGACACCGTATCTTGTTTCTATGAATTTATTGATATGGTCTGGACAACAAAACCGATACCCCTTAGATCTTTCTAGGTACCCAATGAAGTGACAGCTCATAGTCTTAGGGTCTAATTTCTTTAGATGTGGATTAAAAGGTCTGGCTTCAGCAGCGCATTCCCATACTCTTAAATAATTTATACTCGGCTTTCTACCAGTCCATAATTCATAAAGTGTCTTAGGTACGGATTTAGTAGGCACCCGATTTAGTATAAGAGCGGCTGTCTTTAGTGCCTCTATGCACAATTTCACAGATAGGCTAGAGTGACTAAGCATGTTACGCACCATGTCCATTAGTGTGCGATTGCGACGCTCAGCAACTCCATTCTGTTGTGGCTCACCGGGCATAGAGTATTGGGCAACTATGCCATTTTTCTGTAGGAACTTGGCAAATGGCTCCGGAATTTGCCCATATGGAGCACTTTTTTCATAATATTCTCCTCCTTGGTCTGAGCGCACTACTTTAATTTTAACATTATGCTGATTTTCTACCTCAGCCTTAAAAATCTTGAACTTATCTAGTGCTTCAGACCAGTCATTAATGGGGAAAATGTTGCCATAACGGAAAAAGTCATCAGTAAACGTAATGAAGGAATCAAAACCGTCTACTGATATCACTGGGAAGGGTCCATAAATATCCGTGTGGATTAACTCAAGTATTCCTGTACTCCTAGTGGCCTCTTTCTTAATTGTTTTAGTGAATTTGCCTTTGATACAGTCTAAGCATGGATTTTCCTTAGGGAAATCTAATGGTTGAAGTATCTCATCTTTAATGAGACACTTCATCCTCCCATTCGAAATATGGCACAAATGACAGTGCCATAGTTTTGATGAGGTCTCATTTATCTTAACATGATTAGCAACATTACACAAAATCATTGCAGATTCATTAAGAGGGAGCAAATAAAGTTCGCCTCGCTTAAAAGCAAGGCCCACAACCTCATTATTAAACTTAATGAAACATTCAATGTCTTCAAAATCAACTCTAAAGCCATGTTCCGTTAAACAAGCAACGAAAATAAGGTTTCTTTTGACGGATGGAACATAAAGAACATTATGTAATAATAGCTTGAAGCCTCCTCCTAGAACTAAGGGAAGATCTCTAATGGCCTCGACATGAAGTTTATTACCATCCGCCACTCTAAGACTTCGCTCCCCCTTTATGATAGTCCTCACGGAACACAATTCCTGAAATGAATTGGTGACGTGCATAGTTGCACCTGAGTCAATCCACCAAGAACCAGAGGCATAATTCACATAGAGTGCATCATCAACATAAGAGATAATATCAATAATGATGTTCCATGCTTAGCAAACCACTTCCTAAAGCCATTACACTGTTTCTGCACGTGCCCAGTCTTTTTGCAAAACTTGCACATTATGTCATTGGCTGCAAACACACCAGATCCAGATGGAGCACCACCAGATCTAGATAGAGCACCTTGGGGTGGCTTAAACTTCCCCTTAGGCTTAGGCTTAGGCTTGCCAGTCTTAAATCTTTTGCTGGATTCGCCTACACAAGCTTCATCTACCTTCCTCTTTCCCTTATCAGACTTAGCGAGGAAGGCCTGTTCCTTTTGCCTTTCTGCCTTTTAACGCTCCTCCTCCTTCACTGAGTGAGAAATGAGTTTAGCAATGAACCATTTATCCTTCTGAGTATTATAGTTAATCTTAAATGGACCGTAGTCCGGTGGCAAGGAACTCATGATGAAATGGACTAGAAAACCATCAGAGATGGCCATGTCCATGCTCTTTAATTGTGCTGCCATGTTGGTCATAGACATGATGTGCTCTCGCACACTTCCCTTCCAGACGTAACGAGAGGTAAGCATTCTCATGATGAGAACACTAGCATAAGTTTTAGATGAGCCTTTAAAATTTTGCTCAACATTAGTCATGTACTTCCTGGCGTTGTCAGCATCAGAAATGCCACCTCTGATGCCAGGGGATATAGAGTTCTTAATAACCAGTAAACTCATGCGATTCGCCTTTTCCCATTTCTCCGCCTTCTCCTCATATGCCTTCTTAATTGCATTAGTGGCACTAGCGGGAGAGGGAATGGGTGCATCCTTGCGTAAGGCAATATCATAATCAAGTAGCCCAAGGGTAATGCTCACCCTCTCCTTCTATTCCTGGAAATTGGTGCCATTCAGTTGCTCAATGCTGTTTATTTGAGCAACGACGTCATTAATAGCTGAAATTAGCGAAAATGTACATAATTAACCCTATGTTGGTCTGGTTAATCATGTACAAAGAAAAATTATTCTACTTCATAATTCCGTTGGGCAAAATGAAGCAAAACTAAATTTGTCGTCAATAATAATATCCCAAGCCATAACTCCGTTGGGTCGAAATGATGAAGGAAATAAATAAAATATTCTAACTAAATTTCCCGTTGGTTCCATTTAGTTGGAAATTAATTCTAATGCAGAAATATAAATTTTACTTTAATTTATAGCATTAAGAAATGGCCTAAAAGAAATTGAATCTAAATGTGTAAACCATAAATTAATAATTATAGCTTAAAGAAATTAAATCTCAACACATAAAATATAAGGGAAAAATTTACTTAAAATTTAATGGCAACATAATGATTTTACTGTAATTTAATAGCATTAAAATTGGCTTGAAAGAATTAAATTTACTTATAGAAACTTAGTAAAGAAGTAACTGAAATTAATTAGACAGAGATTTTGTCCGTGCGGCCCATTATTCCCTTGGCCCATTAGTGTGCCCTCGGGACGCGTGGCCAGCAGCGGCCCAATATCCCGCAGGCCCATTAGCTGTCGCCGTCCGATCTAATCCGACGGCCGGGATTGATCGTGTGGGTACCCCGGAAGTGCATTATGAAGAGTAACTATTACGGCAACGCGAACTATCTAGATAGATGGGGTTTCGAATAAAACCCGAATAAATGCGGTAACCATCCGTCCTCATCGCAGACTTGCCATAATCTTTACCTACTCACAATACAAATCCAAAAATGCCAAGAAGTGTATAAAAGAGATAATCATAAGGATAGCTTGCCAGTCCTCCCTGTCATACGCTCGTCAAACCACTCGATGGTGGCGACCAAACACGATACGTACCCCAGAGGACTCGAACCACAATAGCTATCCCCCAACCATCTCAATTATACACAACTCATACTCATGTTCAGCTAGTCCCCAGAAAAGCGACTAGCCTCATACTTTCATCGCAAGCAATTGATAAACATCACCAGTACTCTAAATATGGATAGACGAGCAGCAGAGTTACAACTATTACATAGAGGGTTCACACCCTAATTCATCACAAAGTGACACAAAAGATTTGCAGCGGAAATCAACACAAAACAAAAACCAGTGGTGCCAAAACCCATACCACAGAGCAACCGACTGGGGATAGAGCTTAACTACAACTACACATTATCCTCGCCACCCTCGGTGGGATAATAGTAGACCACCTCAATATCGTCGTTGTCCTCACCTGAAAAATATGCAACGTGAGTACGAATGGTACTCAACAAGACTTACACGATATTAATAGTACAAAGGAATCATGCTGGTTTCTACATCAAGGAAAAAGGCTATATTGACTTGATTTTGCATCAAGCTGATTTTATTGAGCAAGTAATACTTGAAACTATAAGCATTTTGAGAAATAACACAATCTGAATTTTTAAGATAGCAAGCATATAGTTTCTGAAAACGGAATATAAATGAGCACCAACCGTGCTCCAAACATTATCCATGGGCCACCATTGCCCAAACGATTATGCTACACAAGCATATCCTTTCTCATGACTAACCCAAGTCATATTTAATATCCAAAAACCTTTTATAGAAACCCCTTTTCATCCATGACTATCCTAAATCATGATATAGTCACATAATCCCGTAACTATATCTCCCAAGTTTGTCGCTAACATACATTGACTAACACATCAAGCGGTCGTCCTGTAACCGTGGACACGGCTATTCGAATAGTTCTTACTCTGATCAGAGGTGTACATCTTTACCCACACGATGTGATAGAAGCCCAACGGCTACACTCTAGTTTGATACGTACATATCTGTACCCACACTCTATACATTGAGTGCGGACTAGAGGTCACAACAAAACCTTTCGCACGCTTAGCCCCAACCACCTAAACCACGTCTGGGCCCCCGACGACTTAGTCGTGCGTGTGTGATGACTAAGGCGGGCTCACCGTTGTGGGAGGCACCTCCGGCCACAGCCAGGCGCGCTCGAGGTCCTCCAACGGAAATCCCTCCTCACGACTGACGGACGGGCGTAGATGGCCACAGCCTCCCGTGCTACTGAGTTAAGCCGTCCCACTCCCGGCTTGTGGAAGTACGTAGGGTGCTTGAATAGATGTCAACATGTTCGGTCCTTTACGACCTAGACGGAGCTACGTGCATCGGGGAAACACCATCCCTTCATCGCCCTATCATCCGTCCAAGTCAAAACATATTTTCAATTATTATTCAGAAGTTATTCTTTTCAGATTTAAACCCATTTATTCGCTTTAAACTAGTTTTGAACCGATAGCTCCATCTATTGGATTTTTCTAAGTCTAGATTTAAGCATGGCTAAGCATTCGGTAAAATAAAAGTATCCCAAAGTCCTTAACCAGGGGTGACAATGTATAAACATGGCATCAATAACCAAGGAATGGAAATGCGTACAATTGGGTAATATTGACTCTACCCGTTTTCCCATTTTAAATAGACTGAAGCATGCATATAGATATTATTTTCACAAACAAATCAATTTATTGAAAACATAGGTTCAATATGCTTAGACGCTTGCCTTGCTGCAGCGAGGGGTCACACTTAGGCTCTGGATGAACTTCCACGTACTCCGTATCCTCAGAATCTATCGATAAGAAGCAGTATGCAAATAAGAAGCAATTAAACATGTCTATGCCACATGATCAATTAATTATGGGATAATTACAGAAGGTAGGGCATGTCCTAATAAGATTTTAGGAAAAAGAACCAAGTCATTTGCATCTCTGGTTTGTGAGATACAAAAATAACAAGCCATATATGCTGAAAATGGCAGATTTGGAATTATTTGTGTATCACCCTAGTGTATTAGGGGTAACTTGCATTTCCCATTAAGGTTCTATTTGTGTGATCATTTTTAGATGAAAGTGTATAACCTACTGGTTCTAACAAAATTGAGTTCACTGAAATTGGATTTAAAATGATTTAGATATAGATTTTACAAGTTTAACAAAAGGAAAGGTAAGCAAATTAATTAGGACTATTTTGGGAGGTATTTATATCAAATACAAATTTTCCACAGTAAGTTTACAATTTTCTGAGTTTAACAAAAGTAGTTTCACATTTTTAGCTATTAGGATGAATTTTCTAGAAATTTATAAACTTCTAAGGTAGAAAGATGTATATAATAGATATTTCCATTTTTAGAGAATAATCCTACACAGAAGTTCTCACTTTTTATTTTACCAAATTAAAGAGCACAATTTTATGAATCCAAAGAAATTTGGTTTACCTCAAAGGGAGTTACAGTGAATTTTATAGAAATATTTCAAGTTTTTAAGCCCAAAATAAGTCAATTTTGCTTCATATTAATTTATGGATGTTTTCTGTACAGAAGCGGTCATCCTTTAATGGACAGCAATAAAGTTCACAAATTTGCAGAACTATCAAAATTGGTTTCACTCAAAACGGAGTTAAAATGAGAAAGTTATGGGTTTACAAAGTTTAGCCATTTTTCTGTTGTAAGATAAATCTTTTAATTACTTTTCCTATTTCTTTCTTCTTTCTATTTTTTTTCTGATTTCCCTTACAGCCCGGGCCCACAGGCCAGTGAGGCAAAGCAGAGCAGGGCGCGGGAGCAGGGCGCGACGCGAGACAAAGGAAGCGGACCGTCCGGACACGGAGAGGTTGGTCCGGTGGGGTGAAACAGAGGAGGACTGAGTCGGCGAGCTTTTCGGCGGCGGCGACGGCGTGGCGGCGTCGGCTGTAGTCGGGCCCAAAATAGAAAAGGTAGAGAAGTTCATGGCGGAGCTAAGGGTGGTCTTCTTGACACCTCGGGTGATCGGAATCTCGCCGGCGGCGAGCTCCAGCGGCGGAGTGTTTCGGGTCGTCGATGTGTATCCTATTTTAGGCTCAATCTAGCTGTGCACATGCATGCGGTAGTCACTACTAGGTGCAAAGATGCTCACCCAGTGATGGCCTGAGGCGGAGGAACACTGGATAGCGGCGGCGACGAAGAGAAATGGCTCGGCGGCGGCGGATTCCAGTGGATCTTCGTCGGCGGCGTCCTTCGGCCAACAGGTTGCTAGGCAAACGGGTGCACGACAACATGTGAGTCCTAAGGCAGCTACACACGCGATGAATCGGTTTAACTCTCACCGGGGAGGGAGGAATCGGCGGCGGCGGTAGTTTGCCGGAGAGGGAGAAGATGATTTCGATCTCGAACTTCACTGCACCAACTCCAGATTCCTTCTGCGGGTTGTCTTCTGGGAGCAAGGCTATGACACTGGTGCAGGGGCTCGGCCAGCGGCGTCCTGGATCGGCCAGAACGGCGACCACGTCACGGCTGCGCTCTGCAGGACAAAGGCAGGCACGGTGGCGACTTTGGCCGGTAATTCCTAGGGCTGCCAAGTACCAAAATGGAACTATTAGAAGGTGTACAACATGTTTTGGCAGAGGGAAGAGGATGGAGTTCACTAGAGCTAGTTGGGTTTCTGTTGAACACTGCCGGCGCCGGGGAAGATGAAGTTGCCGGCGGTGATTCTTGGGGTTCCGTGGGTTTTCTCGGTGGGAACGTGGAGAGGATGAGGAGGAGGTTCTGCTGGCAAGATTAGAGGCGAAATGGTCGAGGTCTCCAGGCTAAGCTGTCAGGGAGCTCTGTAAACCGAGAGAGGAAGAAGAAGGAGGAGCTGACACGTCTAACATGCAGTGTTGAGGTGCTCCCATTGCACAGTAGTCCTTGGTGGGTCCCACACGTTAGAGAATACTTTTCTACACATTTGTGGTTAGGCTTAGCATATGACATGTGGGTCCTTGGAGTTAATTCCTATGGAGAGGAGAGAGGCATGGGTAGAAATGGGGTGAAACTCACTGTCCCAAGACTGGCAGAGGCTTACAGGTGGGCCAGGGTGTTGTGGGTCCCATTGGTCAGTGAGAGATGAGAGGAGAAGTCTCTAGAGACTATCTTGTGAGCTGTCCAAACTTGCAGTCTTTGCATTGCTGTTTCACTAAGTTAATGAGGAGCATAATTCATGGGAAAATTACTGGAGGTAGAGAAAGATGTGTTCAAACTGCTGACCGAATTTCGTGGTTAGAAGTGGTCTGGTTTGCCTTTGGTAAAATTGCAAAGTAGGCACACAGACCCAGTTTTTCTGCAGGGTGGTTTATGTCCCTAGGGCTTGGCTCCTATTATTTCATGTGACTTCTTTGGGAATTAAATTGAGCCAAAATTATTAGTGGTAGGGTTCATGGTGTCACACCTGTTGGTAGAATTGCGCTGCCTAATTATTCTTCATTTTTATTTGGTGAATTTTAGAAGTAACCCAACTTATTTCAGCTAGCTTCCTAGTTTATCTGATTTGAGGGACTTGGTTGAAGTACTTATTGAAGTGATAAAATTATGTAAAATTTACAGTGGATTGATTTGGTGGGATAGTGTTCACAGGGATTTTTCCATGATTTTATGCACAACCTAACATCTTCAGAAAAATCCTTAGACTGTACACATGCATATGTCAAAGAGAAGGATCCAGGCTGAAACTTGTTTGGAATTTTTAAGAGGTCTAAACTAATGAAGTAAATTCTGGAAAAATTATATTGATTCATGGTAAATAATCTAGTATTTGAATAAATTACTTTCCATATATGTTTCTGTGAAGTTTGTTGCACTGTTAGGAGTTGATCCATTTTTGCTTATAGGGTTTTACTATTGAGAGTCTTGAAAATATTTGCAAACTTTAATTTCGCATGAAGCGACATTGCAAGGATTTTGTTTGTGCACTCTAGTGGCAGTAGGTTATAACCCTAATTACCTGAAATTAGATTTTTGGGCTGTGACAGATCGGCGCGACGCGGGAGCGAGGACGGCCGTCGATTACTGATCCGACGGTTCACCGTTGAAGTGATCGCAATTAAACCGCGCGGCCGGAAACCCTAACCCTAATCCATTCATTTCTCTTCTCCTCCTAATCTGCTCATGCGAGAAAACGGCAACGCCGACGCCGAGCAGAGCGGCGGCGGCAGTGGCCATGGAGCGCCCGTCAGCTCCCCCCCATCCCCCTGTTCTCCTCTGCGGCGTGGCCCATGGCCGCGCCGGGTGAGCCTCGACCCCGCGCGGCCAATAGAGACAGGCGCGAGGTCGGTCCGAGGCGGCGGTGGAGCGGTGGCACGGTGGAGCTAAGGCCGTGCACTAGGATGGCAAGGACGTGAAGGCACACACGTGGGCGAGCTTGATGCCCTGCGCGGCTATTTAGCAATGAAATCGGGTAAGTGCTTAGCTTAATCTCAGCCCCAATTTCTCAGGTTGTTTCTCAATTTGGGGTTTCTTTGAGTCAGGATTTAGAGGGATTTTGACATTTGGCCGAAAAGGAAAAACTTGAGGATCGGCTTTTGGGGAAAAAAAATTAGGGTTTCGGCCGAAGGAAATTTGGGGGTTTCTTGGCTTTCTTATCCCAAATTTGAATCCCCTCCTAATTGCTACCCAAACCGACCGTAGGAATTAGCACGGCTTTAGGGCTTCGAAAAACACCGGAGTGATGGATGCATGTATGTGGCTGAGGTTGCTCTGATAACACAATATTAGATCTTAAAGATGTTCTTAGCCTAGCACATACATGATCACCTTTAGAATTTATGCGTAATAGAGGTGAATTACTGACCGGTTGAAGTGGAGCCCATTAGAGCCGTGCTTAGGATCGTCAATGGCGTAGTAGATGGGTGGCGTCGCCCTTCCTGCCGCCACCTGCACTGGCCGACGATGGAGAAGGAGATCGACCTTCGGTGTCCTTCCAGCACTCGTAGGATCGGTTAGGATTTTTCGGGGTTAGCTTAACGTGCGTAGATGGTCACCTATTCACGGACCATAGCCCCCTTTATATTTTGCGCTGGAGGAGATCGGGGACAATTCTGTTAGAGGAAAAAACGGTGCTACCGATCGTCGCGTGCGTGCGTGGAACTCGTTCCACGTTCGTTACCGACGCGTGGGAGTGGATAGGCTGAGCCCACGCACCTCACAATGGCTTGGTGGCCATTAGATCAACCAACAGGTCGCTGGTATCCTTGACATGGCCTGGGCCATGAGGTATGAACACCGTGGTGTTCTTCGAGCCATCCCCAAGTTCTTTGATGGTGTCGAAGTATTGTGTGACCATGATGTCCATGACTTCTTTTGCCGAGGTGCCTGAAACTGGTGTGAGAAGTTCAGGATGTTCTCTCTAAGGCCATCAGTTATCGCCTGCCGCTGTCTAGCAATGCCAACACCGGAGGTGTTTTGCCTCTGCCTCTGCTTCTGCTTTCTTCACCAGAAGAATCTTCTACGCTTCTCCTTTGTAGACACTTGCAAGCTGAAGCCTTTGGGCTGTTACAAGAATTGGATAGTTGAGTGAGCACACATGCACGAAATAGAAATTGTCTTAACATCATACATTGCTATAATTGTGGTGTGGGTTGCACAATATGTCAATATGAGCATTTCACAGAGCAATGGAAGAATGACATAACATCATGCAGGGGACACTATGAAAGAAGTACAGCATACTTATAAATTGTAAGGGCATAATACCTGCGTTTATTTCATTCATTGCTCTGCGTACAGCAGCATCAGGGATGATGTCAACCATGAGAATGTGCTCAATGCTATAACCATAATCTCCCATCACCTGTACAGCAGGTAGGATTTATCAAATTGCAACACAAGATGGGAAACTACGGTATTCAGCAGCCATCCAAGAAAAAGATGCACAGACTACTGATCCCTCGCCCATTCAAGTTTTGGGTTATTGCAACTAGGTCCTTGACCCCACATGTCATAGAGTATATGTTTTGCTAATTAATCTAGCAAGTTTTAATTTCCTTTTAATCTGATCCCTCCCGGCTAATGGGGCTGGGCCCACCTGTCATTGAGACAGAGCAGGGTGAGGGGTGGCTGGGCGACGCCGGCAAGGTTCCCACGGCGTCGACAGAATGCAAGGCTAAACATTAAGCAACTTAATCCACTATGGCTATCCCATACTAGCACATGTGGTTGTACTGTTTAACATGAGAAATGACATTGAGTTCGGTCCTTAAGCAACCCAGGCAAACACTTCCCCTATCGATACACAACTATCGCATATGTGTACCACTTGCTTGCCCAAGTTTTAAAATGGTTTTCCTTCAGTTTTAGTTCACAAATATCATAAATATTCATCTCTGATCAGAAGTAAATAAATTCCCATTTCAAACATAATTAGATGGCCATGACTTATTTTGTAAGTAGCTAGGCATGTCTAAGCATATATACAAGTATATACCTTATAGTAAGCACTTAACAAGTACTTCTACCCATTCTAAGGTTACAAGTAGTAGATTATCAACATTTCAAGGTGGGTTATGCAGAAAAAGGGATTAACTACCATTGCCCACAATCTATATAATATACATAGTAAAATAACGATGCAAGTTAAAATAAAATCATTGATAATCCCAAAATTTAGAAGTAATATGTTCAAAGGTAGTGGGATTCTTGCCTTGATCTAGATTTGCTTCAGGTTCCTCCATATATTCTATCTCCTTGAACTCCAAAGGCTCTTCCTCTAATTTAAGTTTTAAAGTTAAAGCAAAGTCAATAAATAATGCAAAAATACAAAATACTTTAATACGTATAATTTTTATGCAGTGATTTGGTACTGGTGTCAGATACTTTCTAGTGAAATTATTTTTATTTTTGCACTTACCATTTGTGAGATATGATTTTTGCAAGTTTTATGTGTCATCTTAAGAGTATAAAATTTTCTGGTAATTTGTGGTTTAGTTCTGTGTGAAATAACTTTATAAATGGAAAGTACTCATTTTTATAAGAACTACAAAATTGGTTTGACATTTTTCTGAGCTAGAATGATTTTCTTATGAATTTTCTAGTTAAAAGTCCTATTTTCACCCTTTTTTATTTTCATAATTTTTAGGCAAGTTTTCTGTATAGAAAGTGCCACTTTTTAATTTACCAGATTGTAAAGAATAAAATTACAAAACAAACAAAACTGGTTTCACCCAATTTGGAGTTGTAATGAATTTTCTATGAATTTTTAAATTTAAACCTATTTTCTAGTGTAACAGAAAAAAGTTTATCGATTTATATCTATTTTCTCAGATTTAAAATACAAGGGGTCCACCGGTCAGTGTAACAACTTTTGCAAAAACGTACTCAGGCTTTCCAGAAATCAATCCGCAGTCCTTCTGCACGTGTGAGAGGGATTTTTCATTAAGAGTCCCCGTTGTTTTTAGTTATTACATTTAGGTCCTGGGTCCACTCGTCAGTGTCTGGTTATTTTACAAAAAGGTACTCGGACATTTTAAACTCTTGCTGACAGTCGTCCGCATGCGCTAATCGTGTGGGGCCCGCTTGTCAGCGACTCGGGACAGAGTGCGCGTCGACGAGCGCGTCCAGCAAACTTTGCGGCGGCGGCGACAGTGAACGGCGGTAGATCTCGTCGGGCTGTCAAAGGAGAAAATGTTCTACAAGTCTTTGCGTATCCATTGAGGGTAGTCTCGCCGGCTGAGGTGGTCAGAATCGATGGCGACGACGACGGAGGTGGCAAGTCGGCTCGGGTTGCATATGGACTTCGCTGTATATGCCGAAAAATGATGCATGCAGGTGATGTCTAAAGTGCCAGGGATACTCACTGAAGCTTTTGGGTCACTCAACAGAGCTGGAACGGCGGCGAGTATGTCAGAAGATATCTCACGGCGGCGGAGTGCTCCTGGTGATCGTCGACAGCTGAATCTGGGCCAAGGTCTAGGGGAGAGAAGTAGGTGTCAGCTTAGTGAGGTGCTGGGGTTGCTACAAACGCGAGGTATCGGAGCATGGCTCACCAGAGGAGGAGAAATCGACGGCGGCGGTAGTTTGCCGGAGAGGGAGAAGATGACCTCGATCTCGAGCTTCACTGGACCATATCCCGATTCCTTCTGCCAGTTGTCTTCTGGAAGTGAGGCGACGACGCTGGCGAGCTAGCTCGGTCTACGGTGTACCGGATCGGCTGGAACGGCGACGATGCCATGGCGACGGCGCTGTAGGGCAGAGAGCAAGGCACGGCGACTTCGACTGGCGAACCTAGGGACACCGAGTACGAAAATGGAAAGGTTAGGAGTTGTAGATCATGTTCCTGAGGTTTAGAAAGGATGGAGCTCACCGGAGTTAGCTCGAGCTCGGTAGAACACTATCGGCAGCAGGGAGGATGAGGTCGCCGCCAGTGATCCTTGGGTTCTTCTTCGAATTTCTCGGTGGGAATGTGGTGAGGAAGGAGAGGAGAGGTAGCTGGCGCGGTTTTAGACGAAATGGTCGAGGTTTCCTAGAGTTGAGTTCATCTATGTGTCTCTGTGTGCTGAGAGGGAGAAGGAGGAGGTGTTGCCACGTTCTCTCATGCAATGCTGAGGTGCCCCAACTCTACAGTGACTATGGTGGGTCCCACATGCAAGAGAATATTGTGCTACACATTTTTGGCTAGAGTTACTCCATGACTAGTGGGCCTTTGTGGTTAATTCCTAGGGAAATAGGAGGTACTAGTATGGGTAGGATTTAGGTGGAACACACTGTCTCAAGACTTGCAGAGGCTTACAGGTAGGCCAGGGTCTTGTGGGATCCACATGGCAGTGACAAAAGAGAGGAGAATTCTCTAGAGACTAAGTAAAATAGAGTGGTTGGAGGTTACTTTGATCTAGCTGATTGACTGATCTACAGTGCGGGTAAAATCATGGGAAAATTACTGTGGGCAGTAGGTAGTATTGGCTAGCTCTGTGCCAAATTTCAAAGTTGTGCGACTTGTAGATTTCTCTGGAGAAAATGGCAAAGTTTGGCCAAAAATCAGTTTCTGCTGTGCACTAGTCTGAGTCAGTGAACTTGGGCCTATTATTTTATGTACAAGCTTTGTGAAAGAAGCTTTGAAATATTTACTGTAAATAGTTCATGACATGACCCAATTTCTGGCAAATTTTGGTAAGAATGTGAGTGGTGAATTCATTTTGGAAAAAAATATCAAATTGGTTGTCTGCAAGAGAAAAAGTTCTCTGTTTTGCTGATTCAAAAATATTTGTTTGAGACAATTATTGAATTGATAAAATTTGGTAAAAATTACTGGGGATAGAGGAGAATGTGATTAACCTGCTGACTGAATTTCATAGCTAGAGGTGATCTGGTTTATCTTTGGTACTCGGCGTACTCGGTGTCCCATGGCATCGGGGTAGCCCCTTGATGTGGAGTAACACACCTCGTGCTGGTGCAAGGCTAAATGTTAGATAATGTAAAAGCTATGTTGTGACCCTAGGCCGCATTCAACGTGTAGAGTGTAGGATACCGACGGATATCGACCAACCTAGGGTGTAGCCGTTATGGTTTCTATCACATCATGTGGGTAATGTTGTACAAACTCTGCAAAGTCAAAACTAATCGGTTAGCCGTGCTCACGGTCATGAGCGGCATGGTTGTGTCCATTGAGTATAGATTTATGTTTTCAAAATGCTTTATGGAATGGGATGGTTGGGTGAAGATTTATACTGATCTATACTTGGTGATTGACAAAATGATGATGAAATGGAATTGGATTATTAAGCTATATTATAGTCTTGCTGCCAAGGAGGCGGAGGTGGTGGTGAATATATTGAGCAGCTCGGATTGGATTGATGGTGATTGACAGTGATGGAACGCAACGGTGTTTCCTCGCCGGAGAGAGGAAAATGGTGGAGCTCACCAGCGGCGGCCAAAACTGCAGCGGCGAGGGCTCGAGATGGCGGCAATCTGTGCGGTGGTGTGCGAATTAGAGAAAAAGAGAAGGAGATGGGGCTATACCATCAGCGGCGACGGTGAATTGCAGTGGCGGTGACCCGATTTGGGGAAATCAGCACTGGTAGCGATTGGGCAACAAAGTGCGATGGAATGTGGTCACGAGGAAGCGAGGAGTGTGGTGGTGGCGATGGCGTGTTGTTTCTATGGCCGGAGGAGAGGAAACGGGCAAGGTCAGAGGCGGCGGCTATGGTGGAGTAGCGGTGGAGAGAGGAGGAAGACGACGGAGGACTGGGGAGCTCGAGTGCGGATGGTGGGGAGCTTTGGGGCCATTTATAGGCGGAGGCTGAGCGCTAGGGGACGATGGTCAATGGCGGTGGCACGGCCTTCGATGCAGCAGAGCTCGGTTGGCCGAGGTGATGGCCGAGTAGAGTAAGGTCGGCAACGGCATGATTATGCCGCCCGAGCGGGAAAGAGGAGCGTCACAGCATGGCGATGGGACGGGTCGATGAAGGTTCGCGAGCTTCTCCGGCAAGGTGATGGGATGGGACGGCTTGGTTGCGATGCTAGCGGTGCAAGGCGATGGTGGGGCTCCTCGGGGCAGCAGAGGTGCGAGGCAAGGGCGGTGAATGCGGTACAGCAGCAGGCGTCGCAGGCTGGGAAAGCCGTGGTCGCGCACACCGCTGGAGCGAGGCGCGGCCACGTGTCCTCTCGTCGAACAGCTGGCAGGTGAGAGATAGAGAGAGGAGATAGAGGTAGGCGGTGACCGCATGTGGCTCGGCCGATGGGCGTCCACGACGTGGCTGACAGGCGAGCCCTCGATGTCGGCCGGTGTTGGTTAGAAACAGCCGCTCGCGCTGCGGTGTGAACGCGAGCGGTGGGTTGTGGTGGTAGATCAGACGGCGCACGAGGCTTGCAGGGACGCACGGCAGAGATCTAGCCGCGTCTCGGGCGAGCAGGTGCGGGGAGTGGAGGTCGAGCGGGCCGTGAGGCGAATTGGGCTGAGCAGGAAGACTTGGGCCGCACGGTAGGGGTGAAGGAAAGAGGAAGAGAGGCCGAGGGCGAACGTGCCAGAGAAAAGAAAGAATGGGCGGCCTAAATGAATAGTAATGTTTCTGATTTTTCCCAGAGGTTTTGAAAGGATAATTAGAGAATTTAAATTTGAATTTTAAATAAATTTGGATTTTTGAGCCTAGGATTTTTGGGGAAATTTTAGGGAGGGTTTTCTAGGGTTTGAATTTTGAGGAAAATTTGAGATCCACACATGGCACACATTTCAAAAATTCGAAAAAAGAGGCAAACTTCACATATAATTTTCATAGAAATTCAAATTAATTTTTCCTAGACACAAAAACACGGACTTTATGGTTCTTCTACGTCTAGTAAAATTGCCACAAAATAAATCCCAAATAGAGAAGGCTAAATGGAGAGTGCAAGACAGCTATACACCACTGTGGATAGACTTGTTTGAATTGGCTTATTGTTCTGCTAAGACGCACGTAAAACGAAGAATATCATTAGCATGTGATTAATTAAGTATTAACTATTAGAACATTGAAAAATGGATCTATTAGATTTTTTAGAGATACTTTCATATAGAAAGTTTTTATAAAAAACACACTGTTTAACAGTTTAGAAAACGTGCTCACGGAAAACGGAAAACGAGAAAATAAGCTATCCTCCAAACGGGGTGTTAGCTTAGAGCATCTCCAGCAGGGACCCTAAACACAGCCCCCAAACAGTTTTTGGGTGGTGGGACAAAAAAACTAGGTCCAGCAGGGACCCTAATAGAGCCCCTAAAATGAGGAGGCCCCCAAATCCAGCCCCCAGTCCTGGGGGCTCTACACCACAGCCCCTATCGACGTTTTTTTTGGCGCCTACGACAATTCCTCAAGTCCACCGTGCCCGTCGACAGGAGGGAGATTAGATTTTTTCTCAGGTGAAAACCCTACCTGCCTCGCCGTGCCGCCCTGCCCGCCGGCCTCCTGCGCCGCGCCGCGCGCGCACCGGCCTCCTGCGCCCCACCGCCCGCGCCCGCGCCGGCCTGCCTCCCGCGCCCGCGCCGGCCTCCCGCGTGCCGGCCTCCCCGCCCGCCCGGCCTCCCGCGCAGGCATCCCGAGCGCCGGTCCCCCGCCCGCGCCGGCCTCCCCGCCCGCCCGGCCTCCCGCGCCGGCCTGCCTCCCGCGCGCCGGCCTCCCCGCCCGCCCGGCCTCCCGCGCAGGTATCCCGAGCGCCGGCCTCCCCGCTCGCGCCGGCCTCCCCGCCCGCCCGGCCTCCCGCGCCGGCATCCCGAGCGCCGGCCTGCCGCGCCGGCCTGCCGCGCCTGGCCTCCCGCGCCCCACCCACCGCCCCGCCTCCAGCGCCCGGCCTCCCGCGCGCCGGCCCACCGCCCCGCCTCCCGCGCCGGCGCCTCTCGCCGCCCAGCCTCCCGCGCCTCGCCTCCCGCGCGCCGGCCTGCTGCCTCGTGTTGCTGTTGCCATGTCACTGCTGCTGCTGCATATTTCTTTTATATATAGTGTCAAACTAGGCATATACATATATTCTATAGTGAAAAATAATAGAAAAAGAAATAGGGGCTGAGAAATGGGGGCTGTTGCTGGAGTTCGGAGCATTTTTGGGTCCAAAGAAAATAGGGGCAGCCCCCATTTAACCTTTGGGAGCTCTAAAATAGGAGCTATTGCTGAAAATGCTCTTATAGAAGGCGTTCTCTCTCCACAATGGACCCTAGAGGCCGTAGACCCCACCTTAAATCATAGAACACCTCCCAACTCATCCCCATGGCCAACGCACGCCACGCACGGGCTTCTACACGCGTCGACCATGCCAGCCTCCCTCCCCATCGACAGCACCGAGGGGAAACTCCATTCCTTCGCCACCCAGCTCGACCGCAGCTTCATTCCTCCTCCCTCACTCCATCCCAGCCAAGAGGACAGCAAGATCGAGCCATCTTGCCCCCAAATACACTCACTTTCGCCGCCGGCCGCTAAGAAGACAGCCGTCGCAACCGCCAACAGGTCTTCTTCTTCTTCTTCTTCTTGTCTTTCGCATTCCATACTCCCCTCTGAACGCCGAGTCCATCCCCGCTGACCTCGTCCTCTTCCGTGCAGTGTCCGCACGGGAACACGGCCACGCCGCCGGGGCTCCGGAGCGCATCCAGGGCGCCGCCGCCGCGACGTCGTCCCCGTCCCGGCCACCGTGGAGCACGATCGGCCGACCCACCACGCCAACAACACTGCCTGGCCCTCCTCTTCATGCCGCCACAACAACCCCCGTCGATCGTGCCCAGAGCTCGGAGATCGGGGGCCTTCTTCCCCAACTCCGGAGCCGACCCGAGCCGCCATCGTCAGATTCGTGAGACCCGGTGAGACTCGCCTCGATTCCTCACACCTGCAGACTCCCTAGGACCTAACTAACCCCGTGCGCATGCATGCATGCTAGGTCTCCGAGTAGATCGAGCCATCGCCATTCCCCCGGAGACTTCCATCGCCGCCGCACCAACTCAGGAGCCGCCGTCGACGCCCAGGCCTCGCCAGACCCTGCGCAAGGCTCGGTGAGCACCTAGGAGCCCTCTCAATGCACATGCATGCCTCGATTTCACTAGAATCGAGCCGGAGCTCGACATGCATGTGCATGCCGAACTCAGCCGCCGCTCGCATCGCTACCTCTGTCGATTCCGGTCAACTCCGGCCATGACCCGGCCACCAATAGGTTCACACGAGGACGGGCTTCATTTTTTTCTTTTTTTCTGTTACACTAGAAAATAGGTTTAAATTTAAAAATTTATAGAAAATTCATTACAACTCCAAATTGGGTGAAACTAGTTTTGTTTGTTTTGTAATTTTATTCTTTACAATCTGGTAAATTAAAAAGTGGCACTTTCTGTACAGAAAACTTGCCTAAAAATTATGAGAATAAAAAAGGGTCAAAATAGGACTTTTAACTAGAAAATTCATAAGAAAATCATTCTAGCTCAGAAAAATGTCAAACCAATTTTGTAGTTCTTAGAAAAATAAGTACTTTTCATTTATAAAGTTATTTCGCACAGAACTAAACCATAAATTATCAGCAAATTTTATACTCTTAAGATGACACATAAAACTTGCAAAAATCATATCTCACAAATGGTATGTGCAAAAATAAAAATAATTTCACTAGAAAGTATCTAAGACCAGTACTAAATCACTGCACAAAAATTATACGTATTAAAGTATTTTGTATTTTTGTATTATTTATTGACTTTGCTTTAACTTTAAAACTTAAATTAGAGGAAGAGCCTTTGGAGTTCAAGGAGATAGAATATATGGAGGAACCTGAAGCAAATCTAGATTAAGGCAAGAATCCCACTACCTTTGAACATATTGCTCCTATATTTTGGGATTATCAATGATTTTATTTTAACTTGCATCGTTATTTTACTATGTATATTATATAGATTGTGGGCAATGGTAGTTAATCCCTTTTTCTGCATAACCCACATTGAAATGTTGATAATCTACTACTTGTAACCTTAGGATGGGTAGAAGTACTTGTTAAGTGCTTGCTATAAGGTATATACTTGTATATATGCTTAGACATACCTAGCTACTTACAAAATAAGTCATGGCCATCTAATTACGTTTGAAATGGGAATTTATTTACTTCTGATCAGAGATGAATATTTATGATATTTGTGAACTAAAACTGAAGAAAAACCATTTAAAAACTTAGGCAAGCAAGTGGTAGATATATGCGACAGCTGTGTATCGATAGGGGGAGTGTTTGCCTGGGTTGCTTAAGGACCGAACTCAGTGTCATTTCTCATGTTAAATAGTACAACCACATGTGCTTGTATAGGATAGCCATAGTGGATTAAGTTGCTTAATGTTTAGTCTTGCATTCTGGTCGGTAGAGTAGTATGGGCAGTGCCTACAACGGACCGTAGGGCTGTTCAGAGAAACTATCTATGTCCCGTAACGGAATAGGCGTATAAGTTTGTCCAATATAACGTTGTGTGCCTCGTGGGGAGCTGGGTAGGCTGCCGCCACGGCGCTGGGTTAAGGCGTGGGCCCGTCACCCACGGCATCGGGGTAGCCTCTCGATGTGGAGTAACATACCTCGTGTTGGTGCAAGGCTAAATGTTAGGTAATGTAAAAGCTATGTTGTGACCCCTAGGCCGCATTCAACGTGTAGAGTGTAGGATACTGACGGATATCGATCAACCTAGGGTGTAGCCGTTATGGCTTCTATCATATCATGTGGGTAACGTTGTACAAATTCTACAGTCAAAACTAATTGGTTAGCCGTGCTCACGGTCATGAGCCGCATGGTTGTGTTCATTAAGTACATTTATGTTTTCAAAATGCTTTATGGAATGGGATGGTTGGGTGAAGATTTATACTGATCTATACTTGGTGATTGACAAAATGATGATGAAATGGAATTGGATTATTAAGCTATATTATAGTCTTGCTGCCAAGGAGGACGGTGAAGTACTTATCTATGTGTTCGCACCAAAAACCACCGGGTGTGCCAAGAAGCTTGTTGATGATCTGGTTTGATGCGATTGAACATACGAAGGCCTGGGAGATCTGCTTAGCTCCAGTGCAGGTCCTAAAATGTTAGAGGTTCGTAGGCGTGCCAGTCAATTTGACCTCGCAATTGACAAGGAGAAAATATTAGCTCAGGGATTCAATCGGCCAATAAGAACCCTGCTAGCCGATTGCCGAAAGAACACTTGAGCATCGGCCGTAAGCCAATGATAAAACCATGTCCGGGCCCCAGCTGTCTGTGCCCGGGTCCTCGTGCCTGGGTCCTCGCTTGTGCTCGTGCCCGGGTCAGTAGCAATTGAACATCGGCTATCGGCCGATACGGACTGATGTAGACTCCTTGTAGCCGATGGCCGATGGCACCTATGTATCGGCTAGGAAACCGATAACGCTATAAGCAAATAGATAAGCTGTCAGTATAACATGTGCATCGGCTAGAAGCCGATGATAAAATAGATAGGCAAAATAGTAAGCTAGCCGATTGCCAAGAAAACACATGTGCATCGGCTAGAAAACTGATGATAATATAGATGACCAAAATAGTAAAGATAATACAGTCGGCTTTATAAAAAGATAACCTATCGGCTAAGCACTCCGATAGAACGTCGCATATACACCGATCGGCTCGACAAGGATAAATCTATTATTATCAATCTAGTAGTTCAGACCTAACTGATGCAGCACAGATTAATAATAATAAAGGAACCTCAACAAGCCGATAGACCTAATGCAACTGTGATGTGATAAGATAACTTATCGGCTATACATTCCGATAAGACACTTACGCAAAAACCATCAACCTAGCAGGAACGATTTATCGCTGGCAGTTCAGTAGGTCGGACCCAACCGATGCAGCACGAACTGATGATAAATCGCCCCCAGTAAACTGATAAGATCTACGCACGCGTGATGTGGTATACCTGATCGGTCTAAGAGGTCGGACCGAACCGATGCAGCCGTAGACAGGGCAGATACACCTGGGTAAGGGGTGACGAGTCTTACCCTCTCGCAGGAGTTCGGACTTAACCGATGCAGCCCCGCTCGAGAAGCAAGAACCCGTCGAAAGGGTGATGATGCGCCGAATTTAATTGATCTGTGTGGATAATTTACAAGGTGCCCGGGCGTACGTATTTATACCCCGAGTTACATGAGTCCTTATTGGACACGGAACAGGACTTTCCTAACTAGAAAAGGAAAACTAACAGACCTGATCGGACAAGAGATCAGGTTTCCTAAAAGATAAAACTATCTAATAGATAAGATAAATAACTGCCATAACGTGGTCTTCACGATTCCTTCTCAAATCTGGTTTCTTCTGGATTAATTTCCTCCGGTTGATATAGCTTCTATCTTTACCGAATCTGATATGAGCCGTGCCAAATTTTGGCGTTAACACATGCCTCCCAATTTCGGAGTTTGTTATCAAACTTCGAAATTCTTCTTCTATTTGGGCCTCAATATTCCTTCCTGGCCTCTTGAAGTCGGCTTTCATGAGCCGATACCTTTTGTACTAGGTGTGCTAGGCTCTCGAAGTCTTCTGATGAAAATCTTTCCTTGATCGGAGCCACCAAACCTTGGAATGCTAACTCGGCCAGCTGTGCATCATCTAGACTTAAACTATAACATCGGCTTCTAACATCATGAAACCGCTGGATATATTCTGCGACTGATTCCTCCGGCTTCTGTATTACCGATGTTAAGTCTATCAAACTCATCTCCTGACTCCCCATAAAGAAATACTTGTGGAATCGCTTTTCCAGATCGGCCCAACCTCGAACTGAGTTAGGTGGCAATGAAGAAAACCATGTAAAGGCCGATCCGGATAATGATAACGGGAAGAGTCTAACTCTCAAAGCTTCTATAGCCGATGCCTCTCCACATTAAGCCAAGAATCGGCTGACATGTTCCACTGTAGATACATCATCTTGCCCTGAGAATTTGGAGAAGTCTGGTACTCTGTATCGGCGTGGCAATGGAACTCTATCAAACCAATCTGGATATGGATGCCGATACATAAATATTTCTTCCTTCGGCTTTAAGCCGAATTGTTCTTTCATCACCTCTGTGATTTTTGCCGATAAATTTTCTTCTCTTGGATCTTCATTGTAATAACGCAGAGGTGGAGTTTGTAGCCGATTTTGCCTCTGATATACCCTCTGATAATTGTATTCAGGGATAACTTCTGGATAACTCTGTCGATGCCCCCCATAGTATGCAGTCCGATAATATCCTTGAGGAATTCCATCTTGTTGCCCCCCAGCCAGTTGAATCGGGTCTACCGCCTTCATGATTAAGCTCTGTAATATGTTCACCAATGTCCCACATTGATCGGTCAATGCATGATGAACTGTTTTGTTAACCATGTCTTGAAGTTGCTTCTGTGAACTTGTAGGCAATGTATGGCTCGATTCAGCAACCAGAACATGTTTTGGCAATTCTGACTTCTGAATCGGCCTTTGATCTGTCATATTGAAGGATTCTAGACAAAGCTTCCGAAAATCATCAATGTTCTGCTCCACTTGTTGTCTTTGTTCTTCGGTCAAATCTTCCATTGTAACTGGGATTGTATCATCTTTGCTGACCTCTTTTCCAGCCATGTCGAAGTTCTGTGTCCCACCGGGCGTGCCAAAAATATGTTCGCACCAAAAACCACCGGGTGTGCCAAGAAGCTTGTTGATGATCTGGTTTGATGCGATTGAACATACGAAGGCCTGGGAGATCTGCTTAGCTCCAGTGCAGGTCCTAAAATGTTAGAGGTTCGCAGGCGTGCCAGTCAATTTGACCCCGCAATTGACAAGGAGAAAATATTAGCTCAGGGATTCAATCGGCCAATAAGAACCCTGCTAGCCGATTGCCGAAAGAACACTTGAGCATCGGCCGTAAGCCAATGATAAAACCATGTCCGGGCCCCAGCTGTCTGTGCCCGGGTCCTCGTGCCTGGGTCCTCGCTTGTGCTCGTGCCCGGGTCAGTAGCAATTGCACATCGGCTATCGGCCGATACGGACTGATGTAGACTCCTTGTAGCCGATGGCCGATGGCACCTGTGTATCGGCTAGGAAACCGATAACGCTATAAGCAAATAGATAAGCTGTCAGTATAACATGTGCATCGGCTAGAAGCCGATGATAAAATAGATAGGCAAAATAGTAAGCTAGCCGACTGCCAAGGAAACACATGTGCATCGGCTAGAAAACCGATGATAATATAGATGACCAAAATAGTAAAGATAATACAGTCGGCTTTATAAAAAGATAACCTATCGGCTAAGCACTCCGATAGAACGTCGCATATACACCGATCGGCTCGACAAGGATAAATCTATTATTATCAATCTAGTAGTTCAGACCTAACTGATGCAGCACAGATTAATAATAATAAAGGAACCTCAACAAGCCGATAGACCTAATGCAACTGTGATGTGATAAGATAACTTATCGGCTATACATTCCGATAAGACACTTGCGCAAAAACCATCAACCTAGCAGGAACGATTTATCGCTGGCAGTTCAGTAGGTCGGACCCAACCGATGCAGCACGAACTGATGATAAATCGCCCCCAGTAAACTGATAAGATCTACGCACGCGTGATGTGGTATACCTGATCGGCCTAAGAGGTCAGACCGAACCGATGCAGCCGTAGACAGGGCAGATACACCTGGGTAAGGGGTGACGAGTCTTACCCTCTCGCAGGAGTTCGGACCTAACCGATGCAGCCCCGCTCGAGAAGCAAGAACCCGTCGAAAGGGTGGCGATGCGCCGAATTTAATTGATCTGTGTGGATAATTTACAAGGTGCCTGGGCGTACGTATTTATACCCCGAGTTACATGAGTCCTTATAGGACACGGAACAGGACTTTCCTAACTAGAAAAGGAAAACTAACAGACCTGATCGGACAAGAGATCATGTTTCCTAAAAGATAAAACTATCTAATAGATAAGATAAATAACTGCCATAACGTGGTCTTCACGATTCCTTCTCAAATCCGGTTTCTTCTGGATTAATTTCCTCCGGTTGATATAGCTTCTATCTTTACCGAATCTGATATGAGCCGTGCCAAATTTTGGCGTTAACACTATGCAAAATGATGCCATGATATTATTCTGCTAGCCTAGGATGCAATTTGATTTATGAATCCCTCTTTTAAATTGTTGCGAAATAAAATTGGCTTTATGCAATAAAACTGAGCCTCTTCATATAGCCTTTACCTTGATTACAGCTCACATGTATAGTTAGGTTTGATTGTGGCCTTGCCAGTACCTTGTATACTGAGTTATATTTTATTTGTGTGAATGTTCGTGTAGATCCACGTATAGGTGAAGATGAAGATTTGTATGATGAATGTGTGGGTGAATACGTAGATCAGGATGGTCCTATCTAAGGGTTTATCCTTAGTTGGTTTCTTGGGGGTTTTCTGGGTAGTCATGTTTCCGATGGACTTACTATTTAGCCCCCAAGGCTTATATAAACATTAGTTAATATGTATCTGTATATGTACTTTTCGTTTAATTAGCTAAATACCCTTTGTTTTGGATATTACTTGCTAAGATGAACGTGTGGGACTAGAGCTTTCCTAGGCTAGTCACACATTAGTAAGAATTTAGAATTGATGAGATGCATGGATGTTGATTCAACCATAGACCATGTCCCCAGAAGTATGTATCGTGTTTGGTTGGCACCTTTGTATAGTTTGACGGGCATACTTCGCCGTTTTGGACTGGTGAATTAACTCTCCAAATATCTCTTTATTTCTGAATTCTGTACGTTGGATTTGTATTATGAATAGGTAAATATTATGGTAAGGCTGTGATAAGAATGGATGGTTACTGCACTTATTTGATTTTTATTCGAGATCCCATCCATCTAGATATTTCGTGTTGTTATAGTAATTACTCTCTATAATGCATTTCCAGGGTGCCCACTGTGGTGGTATGAGAGTCAATACCGACTCCGGAAAACCTTTCTTAGAATGGTCGATATAATGGTTTCAACTGAATATTTTGAGAACTTTGTTCTCAGCAATAAAGTAATTACGAAAACACTACATTTTTATTGTCTTATCCTTCTCTAAATAACTACTACTCCTCTATGTCTTATTTTGGTTTTAAAGTTCTCTATTTTTGATCTATAGGAACGAAACCATTTGAAAAATGTAATTTCTGGAAGATGGTTTAAAAACACCAAACCATTACTAAAAGGTAGTACTTAACTATTTTTAAATGATTTCAAAACTCTAGTTGCAAAACAAGCCTATAATAGACCGAATGGGCAAAAGATCGTGTTTCGACAAAGGCCAAATGAAAAGGTTTTGAGAATGGGGTAATATAATAAAATTTGGATACTGAGAATAATTTGAATATCAAACTTACTTTAATTGAAATCATTGGAGGACTTTCTTACTCCTATCTCCTACCTTCAAATTTTGACGAGAAGTTCAAAATGGGTAGAAACGGGCTAGGATGGGAAATTGCTTGACCGCTGCCATAGGTTGTTTGCAAGAATAGCCATCCTATTTATCCGATAGGTTCTGAACCTAGGTAGTAAAGTGTAGTAAAAATATGAAGAGTTTAGTACCCTTCTAACTAACTATAAAAATTGAAATAGTGATGCATGTATCGATCGGAAATCTGGGGTTAGCAGCAATAATAAATTTGTGTAGGCCGAACCAGAAGGGATAAAATTTTGAGCCTTTACCAGTAGTAACTAGACTTACCCAGTAGGCGATATAAATTCTCTTGGAAATTTTAGAGGAATACCTCATAGTGGAATAATTCATATACTGGACATGAATGTAATCTGGAATTTGTAGGTTGTCTACCTATTAATTTTGTATAGCCCAAACTATGAATGATAAAATATCTAATTTTGAACAGTACCTCAGGAACTCAGGAACCCAGTGAGGAAGTCCTAGGAATTTTCTGGGAATTTTTGAACCAGTAACTGAGAGATAAATTCGACAAGTGCCCTGGATAATCTGTTCCAGAATTGTGCCACTTAAATTGCTTAATTTCCATATAGAAAACTATCCATGCGAAAATTCTAATTTTCTCTTAGAACAAAGAAAACTTTATAGGGAATCTGAATATAAAAATTTGGTAATTTTATCATACCCCTAGGGTGACCATAAGGCTCTGTTTTGTCTGAGAACTATGTAGGGCAGAACTAGTCCAATCCACATGTCGCACAATCTTTTGTTCTTTGGAACTCCACTTAAGTTTTTCCAATAGCCCTCTGGATTCTTACCAAACTGGCTAGCCCTGTTGTAATCTCTGTGTAGATATCAGAAGCCCATCAGCCACATGCGTACACTGGAGGGTACAACATTATCACTATGCAACATACCCTCTGGTTGATGATGCAGTACGCAGGGTTCATCATCCCTCCCGAATATCACCTGCTAAACACAGTGATCGGGACCTCCCAGACCATGATGATGGCTAGAGTATGCATCAGGAGCAGAACTCCAGAGGAGAGAGATCGCCAGTATGTTGGACACGGCTGGAACTGCACCTCTGCCCTGTATCACAGTGCATACATCGCCATAGCCTACCTTCGTCATGGAATTCCAGAATTGGTGGACCACTTCTTTTATTATCCATCCATGCACCCAAGGGTAGGCAGACGTCAATTTCCAAGCATGAATGAGCTAGGAGAAGGACCAACCATGTCCCACCAACAACTTGCAGGTCTCTTAAGATCCCTGCATGAGCTTACCGTCTCACCTATGAAGAGATGGAGAATGCTCGCAGTAGAGTGGCAATACTAGAGAGGTGTCTATTCTCTAGGCGTTGTAGTAAAGTCTACTCACCAAAGTTCATGTTTGGAGAAGATGCTATGTACGAACCAGAAGAAGTCCTGCCTGAACCCGCAGGGGTCTACATTGAGGTGGAGCATAGGTCAACCTCAATTCATGATATCCCAACTGTTCTTCCACAGCTTGGTACCACGGGACCTCCTAGATTTGTCGCTGGGGACGGACGCATTTATGAATTAAGAATGTAATAGTAGGCACCAGCCATCCATCCTAGGCTATGTAAAATTTTCTTAGGCAAGATGGAAGGTGGATGTAGAACCCACTTGTAACCTAGGATATGGGATCCCTTAATATATTTTTGGTAACCAAATTTTGTTGTATGCTTGTCAGGTGATAAGAGCTTAATGGTTGCCCTATATTCCCATTTGTATTGAACCTTATGGTTAGATGTAAACACCGTTTCGGTGTATGTTCTTACCCATTCTCAGAATGTGTTGCTTACCGTTCTGAATTTTATTCCTTGTGCTATTCAGTACATGACGATTAAATTGAGACTACGGCAACATAATTCTGATGCTAGGTTCCCATACGGTTGAATTTCTAGCTCGGCACTATGTTTCTAGGTTAATCAACCTTGCCGTATAACATGATCATTTCAGTGTATTTGAATCATTTCTATATTGGGTCTTGACTTTTCTGTATCTGCATACAGAATGTCTAACACAGACCCCTCCAACTCCAATGGGGAAAGACCAGCTTCTGGTGCAGAGCCCACCATGGCTCAATTGTTGGCAATGCAGAATCGAAGCGAATGGTCGCCAGCAATGAAAGCATTGGAGCGGCTATGACCCAGAATTTAAACCAAGAACAATCGAAGTTAGCAGACTTCCAGCGTACTCATCCGTTGAACTTCTCATCTGCGACTGATCCTCTCGACGCAGATGATTGGCTTCGTGATATTGAGGTCAAACTTAACCTTGCCTACTGTGATGAAAGGGAATAAGCAGCCTACGCGGCGCATTATCTTCAAGGTGCAGCTGCAGCATGGTGGGAAGCTATAAGACCCTCATTCCTGCTGACGAGCCCATCACTTGGACAGTTTTTAAGGAAGGATTTCGATCAACCCACCTCCCTGATAGTCTTATGGAGCTTAAGAGGAAGGAATTCCTCAACTTGAAGCAGGGAGATATGCCTTTCATGGACTTTCTCAACCGCTTCAATTATCTTGCCTGGTATGCTCCTGAAGAGATAACTACAGAGGCCAGAAAAGTGAAACTTTGCCGAGACCGCCTCAACCCAGAGACAGACTATGCCCTCTCCGCTCATGAAATCCATAGCATGAAATCATTGGTGGACAGGGCTCTTCGAGTGGAGTCCAGTGGGAAGAAGGTGATGGAAGAGCGGAAGCGAAAATGGGTAACCAGAAAGACTACTGCCGGTCCCTCCTGTCTCCGTGTGATGCAGAGGGTTGTGTATCGTTCCCCTACACCTCAAGCTCCAAGAATTCAGCCAAGGCCTTAATACACAGCATCGTGTCCGCAACGACAGGCGGTTCAACGGTCTAACCGCGGTGGTTATCAAGCTAGCACATAAGATCGGGCAGTAAATGTCAATTGTTTCAATTGTGGTCAAATGGGACATTATGCTTCTAATTGTCCTCATCTCAAAAAGCAAGTATCACAACCTCTCAAACAAGTTGCTCAAGCTCCACTACGTGCTCCAGCCCAGGGTCATAGAATTCAGCGTGGGGGCCGTTACGCACCAAAACCAGCCCCAGCGTTTGGACATGGTCGTCTGAACCACGTAAATGTTGAAGAGGACACTGACGCACCTGACGTGATGCTAGGTTCATCTTTTATAAACTCAACACCCGTTTCTGTTCTTTTCGATTCTGGAGCATCACATTTATTTATATCTACCAGAACAATAAACCAACAGAATCTAGAGACCAAACTTTTACCAAAGGTCATGCTAATACAATCACCTGATTCTACTTTCAGAACAGAACAAATGTGTACGGATGTTCCAATCAAGATAATGGACACAAAATTCAAAGCAAATCTAATCCAAATAAATTCTATGGAAATAGGCATCATCCTAGGTATGGATTGGCTAACTAAACATAGAGGAACTATTGACTGTGCCAATAGAACTGTTTCTCTGACAAATACGGATGGCAACTCTGTCACTTTCACACTAAATTATACTCCCAGCTCTAAACCATCATCCCTTCATGCGATAGTGACTACTCAACTCTCAGATGTACCTATAGTGTGCAAGTATCCTGATGTATTTCCCGATGAGTTACCAGGAATGTCACCCGACCGGGATATCGAATTTGTGATTGATTTGAAACCTGGGACAGCACCCATTTCTAAAAGCCCTTACCATATGACCTCTCAGGATCTATTTGAACTCAAAAACCAACTTAATGAGCAACTAGAGAAGGGATTCATTTGTCCTAGCTCATCACCATGGGGATGTCCGGTACCATGCGAATGTGTGTGCATTATCGTCCTCTAAACGAAGTCACCATCAAAAACAAATATCCACTTCCTAAAATAGATGATCTCTTCGATCAGATGACCGGTGCTCGGATCTTTTCTAAAATTGACCTTAGGTTAGGATATTTTCAACTCAAAATCAAACCGGAGGACATTCCAAAGATAGCATTCACCACTCGCTACGGTCTATTCGAATATACCGTGGTATCTTTTGGACTGACCAACGCTCCTGTTACCTTTATGAACCTAATGAACAAAATATTCATGGAGTATCTGGACAAATTTGTGGTGGTATTCATTGATGACATCCTTATTTACTCAAGAAATGAAAAAGAATACGCACAACATCTACGTATGGTTCTTGACAAGCTGCGTGAACACAAGCTATACGCAAAATTCTCCAAATGTGAATTTTGGTTAAAGGAAGTTCCTTTCCTTGGCCATATTATATCAGAAGGAGGAATTGCTGTAGATCCAACCAATGTGGACAAAGTACTCTCTTGGAAGCAACCTCAAACTGTAACCTTGGTTCGAAGTTTTCTCGGTTTAGCTGGATATTATCGCCAGTATATTGAGAACTTCTCCAAGATTGCAAGACCAATAACTCAACTCCTCAAGAAGGAACATAAGTTTGTGTGGTCAGAAGCATGTGAGTCAAGTTTCCAAATGTTAAAAGAAAAGCTCACCACAACCCCAGTGCTAATCATGCCTGGTATACACAAACACTTTGATATATATTGTGATGCATCTCACCATGTGCTTGGATGTATGTTGATGCAAGAGGGTAAAGTAGTGGCTTATGCCTCACGTCAATTACGACCTCATGAAACCAACTACCCAACTCATGATCTGGAATTAGCAGCCGTAGTGTATGCCTTAAAGATCTGGAGACATTTATTTGATCGGGAAAAAGGTGTAATATCTATACGATCATAAAAGCTTGAAGTATTTCTTTACCCAATCAAGATCTGAATTTAAGACAAAAGAGATGGTTAGAACTCAATAAAAGATTATGATCTAACATCCAATATCAATCCAGGCAAGGCTAATGTGGTGGCTTAACGTACTCAATCGGAAGTTTCATACCATATTACAGCTCAAGTCTTGAAAAATCAACCCAATTCAGCTCCTGAATTTGAAAGCTGATTTGGGGAAATAATGTAGAGGCGGCTATGTTTGCTGCATTGGCACTACAACCAATACTCCTATGACCAAATAAAAGCCGCTCAGCTTTTAGATAAAGAAGTGGGCTAAAATCAAGCACAATATGGAAAAAAGACAGGGAACCAAAACTTTTCCTTGAATCCGATGGCATGGTCATTCATGGAAAACAACTATATATCCAGACAATCAAGACCATTCGTGAACCATTTAAATGAAGCACACAAGTCCCATTGTCTATCCACCCTGGAAAGCACAACAATGTACCAAGACATACGTACCCTATAATTGGTAAGCTAGCATGAGACGCGAATCGCGGCTTACAGGCTATCTGTGAGGTATGTCAACGTGTAAAGCGGAACATCAACATCCAAAGCGGTTTCTTCAACCACTGAAATTACCCGAATGGAAGTTCGATGAAGTAGGAAGGATTTATCACTAGTCTCCCAAAGAACCCCCCCAAATGGACATGACTCAATTCTGGTTATAGTTGATCGGTTAACTAAAGTGGCTCACTTCATTCCTGTACATGTATCATATAATGGGAGCCAAACTAGCTGAGCTCCTATTTAGCAATACATTGTACGGCTACATGGGTTCCTAAAGTAATTGTCTCAGACCGTGGACCACAATTCACATCATATTATTTGGGAGAATTTATATGGACTCCTCGAAACCGAATAAAATTAGCACAGCCGTTCACCCTCAAAACTGGTGGTCAATACCGAACGTACAAGTCAGGTCTTGAAGATATGTTGCGAGCTTGGGTGTCATGACATACAACACCAACTGGGAAAAGCCTACCTTTTGGCGGAATTCTCCTATAATAACAGTTATTCAGTTCTAGCCTTCCAATAATGTCTCCATTTGAAGCACTTAATATTGGGAGGAAATATATAAACTCCTTTGTTTCTGTCTCGACATAGGGAAAAGAACCAATTGTTTTGGTCCCAACTCTCTTGGATATGACTTTGGGGATGATAGGACAATTAGAACATAATTCCGCCTCGGACCACAAT